>ML661883.1:9124196-9216148 GCA_007570785.1 Antilocapra americana | reverse complement strand
ATGACTGTGGATTTGTAGTATAGCCTAAAGTCATGTAGGTTGATTCCTCGAGTTCCATTCTTCTTTCTCAAGATTGCTTTGGCTATACGAGGTTTTTTGTATTTCCATACAAATTCGCCGCATTGTTTACAATAGCCAGGACATGGAAGCAACCTAGATGCCCATCAACTGACGAATGGATAAGAAAGCTGTGGTACATATACACAATGGAATATTACTCAGCATTAAAAAAAAATTCATTTGAATCAGTTCTACTCAGGTGGACGGAACTGAAGCCTATTATCCAGAGTGAAGTAAGCAGAAGGAAAAACAACAATACAGTATACTAACGCATATATATGGAATTTAGAAAGATGGTAACAAGAACCCTGCATGCAAGACAGCAAAAGAAACGCAGATGTATAGAACAGACTCGTGGACTCTGTGGAAGAGGGCAAGGGTGTGATGATATGGGAGAATGGCATTGAAACATGTTGATTATCATATGTGAAATCAATCGCCAGCCAGGATTGATGCTTGGGGCTGGTGCACCGAGATGTCCCAGGGGGAGGGAATCAAGAGGGAGGAGGGAGGGGGGTTCTGGAGGGGGAGCATATGTAAACCCATGGCGGTTTCATATCATTGTATGGCAAAACCAACACAATAAAGTAAAGAAAATTAAAAAAAAAAAAAAACCAACACGATAATGCAAAGAAAATTTAAAAATAAATAAATAAATAAATTCAGGAAAAATTTAATAAAATAAAAGAGCTAATTGGGAAGAAAGTTATTGAAGAATGCTAAGAAACCTTCATGCTAGACTTCCACACTTTAGCTCGGTTGGTAAAGAATCTGCCTGCAATGCAGGAGACGCCAGTTTGACTCCTGGGTCAGGAAGATCCACTGGCGAAGGAATAAACTACCCACTCCAGTATTCTTGGGCTTCTCTTGTGGCTCAGCTGGCAAAGAATCCACCTGCAATGTGGGAGACCTGGGTCTAATCCCTGGGTTGAGAAGATCCCCTGGAGAAGGGAAAGGCTGCCCACTCCAGTATTCTGGCCTGGAGAATTCCATGGACTTGACAGTCCGTGGGGTCACAAAGTTAGACACAACTGAGTGACTTTCACCTTCCAAACATTATAATAAATGAGAGAAACCCCACTTTCCAATGAAAATCTTCAAATCAAAAGCATTTTCAACAGATGAATATTTACGAGAGTCTGGTAATTCTTTTTTGCAAGGGCATTGCTTTTTTTTAAAAGCAAAAGTCAAAAATATTTCGTATCTGGTCCTCTTGACTTATTTCCATTTAACTGCCAATGTTTTCAATTCACAATGAAACTCCGCACAGTGTGAGGAGAATTCCTGAGGCCAGCAGGGTTGAGAGAAGGAAGGGCACAGGGATAATCCCCCGAAGCTCATGAGGGCCCAGAACAATTCTTTTTTCCAATAGTCAGAGGGGGGAAATCTCATATTTCATGGAGTATTGGGTAAAATATTTGGAATAGTTTTGCCTCAGTAACAGGGGAAAATAGCCCTAGATAAAATGTTGCTCTGTCATGCTTTAAAATGTTTAAAAGCAACACCTAGAAAGGTCAATTCATTAAATTTTGACAGATGTATACAGCTATGAAAGGGTCACTGCAGTCAACACAGGTCATGACCATCATCTCCAAAAGTTTCCTTGTTCCCCTTTTACAATTCCCCTTCCCCACCCCAAGCCCTGTCTATAACCCCCATTCCCCTCCATAAGCACCAGGCAAGCAGTGATCTGATTCCTCTTTGATATAGATTGTTCTGCATTCTCAGGACTTTGTAGACATGCAATCAAACAGTATATATTCTCTTTTTGGTATCTACTTCTTTCACTAAGCTTAGTGCTTTGGGGATTCAGCTATGTCATGGCACTCCTCTTATTGTTCACTAATATTCCACATTACTTTGCCAAAAATGGGCTGTACAGTCAAAGCTGTTTTTCCAGTAGTCAGAGCTGGACCATAAGGAAGGCTGAGCGCTGAAGAATTGATGCTTATGAACTGTGGCATTGAAGATCCTTGAGAGTCCCTTGGACTGCAAGGAAATCAAACCAGTCAATCCTAAAGGAAATCAACCCCGAATATTCATTGGAAGGACTGATGCTGAAGCTGAAACTCCAATATTTGGGCCACCTGATGCAAAGAGCCTACTCATTGGAAAAGATACTGATGCTGGAAAGATTAAAGGCAGGAGGAGAAGGGGACGACAGAGGATGAGATGGTTGGATGGCATCACCAGTTCAATGGTCATGAGTTTGAGCAAACTCCAGGAGATGGTGAAGGACATGGGAAGCCTGGCACGCTGTGGTCTATGGGGTCACAAAGCATCAGACATGTCTTAGTGACTGAACAACAATATTCTACTAGAGAGTTGAAGTTGAGAGAGAGGCAAAGAATCCTTCCATTACTTGGGCAGTTTGCTGTCAGAGCATGTAAATGTGTAAAGAAGGCAGGGACTCACCCAAAGGGAAGGAACACTTTATGTCCTCCAAACTGGAAGTGAGAGTATGATGATCAGAAAGCCAGGCAGCAGTGAGGTGGCAGGCCCAAGACCAGCTGTGGCCATCAAGGAGGAGCTGTGAGAGGCCACAGCAGCACCCCGAGGCAGGGGTCCCCAGCCTCTGTGATCTGATGCCTCTTGGTCTGAGGTGGAGCTGACATAATAATAATACAAATGAAGCTCACAATAAATGTAGTACACTTGAATCATCCTGAAACCAGCCCCCATACCAGTCCGTAGAAAAACTGACTTTCACGAAACTGGCCCCTGGTGCCAAAAATATTGGGAACCGCACTCGAAGGAACCAAGAAGGAAGGATTGGGAACAAGGGTTTACAAAGAATTGTGCATAGGGGTTGATTCAGAAATAGTGCTTTGTTCCTCAAAACCTGATTTACTGATTGTTGTGTAACAAGAACCAGAGAAATGGGTTGGAAAAGACTGAGGATATTTGGAGATGGAAAACTCAGGGTGTTTCAGCAGCGACATGTCAGAGGAGAATGACAGACGCGCCTGTACTGTATCCGCCATTCTAGCCCTAAAGTGTTCTCCAACTGAAGGTTTGAGGAAACTTAAGCTAGTCCTGTTTATTCTGACTTCATGATTTCCTTTTCAGGACAGAATCTCTCTTCGAAATTCTTCTCAGTCCCTCTGCCAGTGTTGGGAGAAACAGAGCTTCTCTATTAGGAGTGAGGCAGCTGGATGTGGAGATTTCGTCTCTAATTGATGCTCCCTTCCTTCCTGCCATTTCACCTACTTGAGCCTCAATCTCCCCATCTATTCCATGGGTTATGCACTAAAAGCTTGCTGCTGCTGCTGCTGCTAAGTCGCTTCAGTCACGTCCAACTCTGTGCAACCCCACACACAGCAGCCCACAAGGCTCCACCGTCCCTGGGATTCTCCAGGCAAGAACACTGGAGTGGGTTGCCATTTCCTTCTCCAATGCATGAAAGTGAAGTAGCTCAGTCGTGTCTGACTCTTTGTGACCCCATGGACTGCAGCCTACCAGGCTCCTCTGTCCATGGGATTTTCCAAGCAAGAGTACTGGAGTGGGGTGCCACTGCCTTCTCTACTAAATGCTTGTGTTCTCCCCAAATGCATATGCTGAAGCCCTACTATGATGGTATTTACAGTCCAACATGATGATATTCGCAGGTAGGACCTTTGGGAGAGCATGAGACTGAAATATAATGGAATTAGCATTCTTATAAGAAGAGGAGCGAGGGCAGAGCTCTCTGATACCACGTGAGGATTCAGCAAGAAGGTGGCCGTTGACAGCCAGGATGAGTATCCATCACTCAGAGCCATATCCTGTGCTTTCCAACCTCCAGAACTGTGAGAAAGAATTGCTGTTTAAGCCATCTGGTCTGGCATTTTGTTACAGCAGCTCGACCTGACTAAAACACATGAGCATGTTCAGAATTCCCTGGTGGTCCAATGGTTAGGACTCAGTGCTTGCACGGCAGGGGGCCCAAGTCCCAGGTTCGATCCCTGGTCAGGGAACTAAGATCCTGAAAATCACATGGCATGGCCAAAAAAAAAAAACTCACACAAGGACATATTAAACAAGATGATCTAAACTTGAAACTAAAACAAATATAACTATTGTTGTCCAAGGTGATATTTCTCTATAGCAGACTTTGTATAAATCCAAGGAACAGAAGGAATTTTTTAAAAATCAAAAATTTAATATAACTCACATTTCAGTATTACCAGTTATTTTCCATATTTACTCACTCCACATGTATACATATTTCATCTGTACAGAGTCATTAAACACTTTGCAAGGATAAGAAAAATTGCTTTTGACCTTTGGGGAATGCAATTTAGGGTTTATTGTTTGGAAAGCCCTGGGTAAATAATGATTATACAATAATAAATTGTGTAATTGCATTTAATCTGTGCCTGGAGGCTAGGAAGCACTGCAAATCAGTACCTTACAAATAGAAGACTGCATAATGCCGAGACACAGCAGGAACCAGCTAGTGTTAAGAACACCTGTCTCTGAAGCAAGCATCTCCCCAGAGGTTGAAATAGTACGGAGGTTTGGGTTCGGTCCACTTTCAGTGACTGCATTCAAGTGATAAGGAAGACCAGGACAAGTTATTAAAGGTAGAGGAAACAGGTCCTAGGATAGAAGATCAAAGAATTTCAAACTATGCTGGTTTGCCAGGAGAAAATGAAAGGCCAGTGTGGGGGATGTGTTCCCAAATCCAGTGAATTGAATGGTCTGAAAAAAGCCATAGAGTAAGAGGAATGAGGTAATTAGCCGAGGATCTATTCTGAGCCAGCTGCAGGTGTGACCTTGAATAAAGGATGGCCTTTTTATGGACTCGGGACAGGAAAACAGTGATTAAGATGTGAGCACCAGAGTAAGGTTACCTGGGCTTTAATCCCATCTCAGAAGCAGGGGAAATACAGAACAAAGGACTCGGTGATGGGGAAATCATCACACTTTTCCTGGCAAGAGAGAGTGAAGCTGAAACTAAGGCAGGGGTCTGGGTGGAGAGGAGACCACCCCGTGACTAACCATCATTCATCGCTCCATGGCTTTGTCAATATGATGTTGAATAATGAGGATATAGGGTCAAATCTCAGCTTTCTGAATAAGAGAAACTTAGGTTCTTATCCACATCTGCCACTTACCACCTTGAGATAGTCATTCTGCCTTTCTGAGCTCATCTGTAAAATGGGAATATAACAAATATCTTAGAAGGGTCTCCATGAGGATTGGAGAAAATATACATGAAGTTCCTGGGTTAGTACCAGGTGCCAGGCATTTGGTTTCACAACAAATAGCAGAAGCTACTGTTTCTATTGAACCAACCCTAATCAATCAGTCAAGACATTGAGGACCAAATGCATAGAAACATAATAAAGGAATACACACATATCTATATGTATATTAGAAAGGTACACATATAAGAGAAAACATACATGAAAAAGGAAGACACCAGGATACTTAGATTAATGAAAAATGTCACCTTCCATGCAAATATAATGTCTGTAGATGATCTGTTACAGAGATTTTTCCAGGCCACTATAAATTTAATCCACATCTAAATTCTGTCAAGGAACTTAAATATATTAATTTTTCCTTTTACTTATGAAATGTTGCTTGCAAAGAATTAACTCCCAAAATGGATTCCCTTCCTAAAATCTAGTATGGAATGGGTGAATTCATATAGTTAGCCAAAGTTAGAGGGATTGACTAAACCAAAGAAAAGCACAGTTAGCCAACCTGGTGACTCATCAGAATCTGGCCACATGATCAACAGAGCCATTGTTTCTTCTATCAAAGTCATTATAGTCATTTCCTCCGAGCCTAATTCTGTTTTATCTATTTGGTATCAATAAGATAAGTATCAGCTGTGAACATGATGGTCAACTGAGCAGAATCTTTTAAGTTATATCAAATTGGCCAATCCAGTGAACACCAGAACCTGCCATGTTTTTGGTAGCTCTCTCACTTATTTTTTATTTCTCTGCACTCCAACATTTTCATTTTATTTCATTTCTATTTTTCTGTGAGGAGATTCTGGGCTCCTCAGAGCACATGAGTCATCTATGATGTGAGAATTATATACCTTCAGGGAAAAACTACCCTCAGTAGAACTAAAATATTGGCTGACTGGTTCCAATGCATCTAGGTTTCTTGGAAACTTAAGCCCTGCAACATTCAACAGTTAATTCTTTGGTTAACAGAGCAATAACAAACGCTATATCAAAAATTCTAGACTTTTCAGTTCAGTTCAGTCACTCAGTCATGTCCAACTCTTTGTGACCCTATGGACCACAGCACGCCAGGCCTCCCTGTCCATCACCAACTCCCAGAGCTTACCCAAACTCATGTCCATTGAGTCGGTGATGCCATCCAACCATCTCATCCTCTGTCATCCCCTTCTCCTCCTGTCTTTAATCTTTCCCAGCATCAGGGTCTTTTCAAATAAGTCAACTCTGCATCACACGGCCAAGTTATTGGAGTTTCAGCTTCAACATCAGTCCTTCCAATGAACACCCACCCAGGACTGATCTCCTTTAGGATGGACTGGTTGGATCTCCTTGCAGTCTCTCTTGGGACTCTCAAGAGTCTTCTCCAACACCACAGTTCAAAAGCATCATTCTTTGGTGCTCAGCTTTCTTTATAGTCCAACTCTCACGTCCATATATGACTACTGGAAAAACCATAGCCTTGACTAGATGGGCCTTTGTTGGCAAAGTTATGTCTCTGCTTTTTAATTTGCTGTCTAGGTTGGTCATAACATTCCTTCCAAGGAGTAAGCATCTTTTAATTTCATGGCTGCAGTCTAGACTTTTAGGGAACTTCTATCTTTAAATTCTGGGTGACAGGAACATATAACTAGAAATTTTATAAGACACATGCTTTAAGTGATCAGGGCTGGGTGAGAGAGCTGCACATGACAGTGTGTTGAAAAGCAGAGACATCTCTCTGCTGACGAAGGTCCATATAGTCAAGGCTATGGTCTTCCCAGCACTCAGGTACAGTTGTGAGAGTTGGACCATAAAGAGGGCGGAGCACCAAGGAATTGATGCCTTTGAACTGTGATGCTGAAGATTCCTGAGAGTCCCTTGGACAGCAAGGAGATCCAACCAGTCAATCTTAAAGGAAATCAACCCTGAATATTCTTTGGAAGGACTGATGCTGAAGTTGAAGCTCCAGTATTTTGGTCATCGGATGTGAACAGTTGACTCATTGGAAAAGTCCATGATGATAGGAAAGATTGAGGACAGGAAGAGAAGGGGGCTGGCTGGATGGCATCACTGACTCGATGGACTCATATGAGTTTGAGCAAAGTCCGGGAGATTCTGAAGGACAGAGATGCCTGGCGTGCTGCAGACCATGGGCTCACAAAAAATTGGATATAACTGGGCAACTGAACAACAACACCAATGGTCATTCAGCTTTCCTGGTGGCTCAGATGGTAAAGAATCTGCCCGTAATGCGGGAGACCCAGGTTCAGTCCCTGGGTTGGGAAGGTCCTCTGGAGAAGGGAATGGCAGGAACAGAATGGTATGAGATCTAGCATACATTTTAATGTGAACTCCTGGGTCAGAGGTCATTTCATCACATCCATCAATATAGGAAAGAAAAGAGAGAGTGGAGGTACACAAAGATGAGGGTACAAAGGTCAAAGAAGGAAACTGATGAAAATCTCACTTTTGCCCTGGATTTTCCGCTCAGTGAAGTTGACCATGCATTCATCTGCTGCAAGTGAGAAGAATGGTGGTAAGATGGAGGTTTGAACAAAGAAGTGAAAGTTTAAAATAACTGCTGCAGGAATAGAAGATGGTATGAACCATAGAGAAAAGAAGGAGAACTGTCTGAAAGCATCAAAAGCCAACAGAGACTGAATTTGTAATAATATCAAATATCAAACAGAGCTTGAATTCTCTATCCAAATTCAGCTATCTATCTAATGAAATGAGAAGTGGCGAGGTTAAGCTGACATAAGGTTGGGTCTTGCAATACTGACAAGGGAACAGTAAAAGACCATTCATGAAAACATGAGTGAAACTCTAATCCCAGTGGCATGTTAGCCAAGCTAGATAGCAAGAGATGTGCAGCAAGAAGCAGGGTGATAAGTGGAAGAAGAGAGTCAGAGTCTGGAGATCTAAAAGATAGAGGCAAGGAGTGAAGTAAAAGAACTATAAGTAGAGGATGGAAAGTGGGATTTGAGTTCCAAATCTTGAGGAGGAGTCTTTGTCCATGACAAGGACCAGGGGAGAAGGTGAACAAAGTCACTGGAGGTGAGAAGCATTGCCTCATGCTCCCTTCATCCTGAACTCTGTGCTTTTTACCCCTGGGACTCTCCCCAGAGGCAGCGAAGACTGGATGAAAGTTGCTGACTTTAAATGTTTCCCCAAAGTGTGGGTAATAGTGAGATGAAGAGTTTCATCTACTGGAATTCACAATATATGGTCTTTCTGAACTCTAGTATTTCAGCTCTTCCAACATGTAAAATTTAGAGCTAAGCGCATCCCCTGGGATTGGGTCCAGCGGTGGTGGTGCACTTGACTCTGAGCTGACCCTCTGCAATTGTCTATATTTGGTTACCACTGAAATGCACTGGTGCTACATTAGCACTAAATTAGAAAACACTGTTCATGGTTCTGAATGTCAAAGACCTTATAAAACAAGTGCAAGCATCTACCAAAGAGGAGGGAGCACTGGTAAATAATTTTCCATTAGACCATTGTACTTGTCAAGGTCTCCCAAGGGTTATTTATGAAAAGTGGGAGAAGTTGTTCTGCAATTTTGGCAGAAAATAAGGGCCTCCAATTTCTCTGGCCAGAATTATGAAATCTGTCAGACTTCTGGTTAGTCAAGAAATCAGAAATTTGGTACCAATTCATTTATCCACTCAAAAATTTTATTACCCGTTTTCTTAGTGCTGTCAACAAATTGAGTTATCTCAGATAAGCTATTTGAATTCAGTGAAACCAGGGATCCTTATCTATTTGGTGGGCCCGTGAAACATGACTTACTGATATCACGGAAATAGAAGAATAGTAAAGCTGGAAAATATTATTTCCCCTCCAAAGTAGTCTAAATCACTAAGTCTGTAAAGCCAATTTCTCCAACTAAAAATATTTCTGATCAAAATTTGTGGTACACAGCTAAAGCAGTGCTAAGAGGGGAATTTATAGCACTAAACCTCATACTCACTTTCAGCCTCACCCAAAGCCTCACATTCACTCTAACACTAATCCCAACCCTGCCCCAACCCTTCTAACCCAAACACGAACACAAACTGAAGCCCAAATCCTAATGCTCACCTTAACTCTACTGAACACTTTTTAAGTTCTTATGTTATAAAATTTCTTATGAAATCTTATTTCATGGAGTGTCACATTTCATAGGATGTCTCTGCATTCTGTGATTTTCATTCCAGGAAGTTAGTTAACCAAGCTGGATTCAGATTCCAAACTTACTTCCCTTGCAGTTTACAGAAGCTGAAATCCCTGCTCAGGTTTTTCAAATTTCAGCTGTAGCTTTTTCACCAGATTTGTTAAATCTACTCCCCTTAAAATATGTGTAGTTTAGCAATCTGCCAAAGATTTGGGAAAGATTTTGTGACTCAGTCCCTCCAGAACTTCCTCCTCTCCAGAAACTCTCTCCTACTTTTCTGGCTCTTCTGCTAGCCCTGAACTCTTTCCTCCTTCTCTGTATGTTTCCCCTTTTAGTTTGATCTCCAGTGCCATCAAACAGCTGTTTTTATAAATATTCCATAATGTATTATCACTGTCTATAGGAACTTTAGCCCAACCAGACTACTTCATCATTACCAAAAGTTAGAGATCTCAGGAATCAAGTTTAAGTGATCACAGGGGACTCTTCTAGAGCCAGAGGTCTGGGGGTGGGCAACCGTACATTAGGATAGGTGTCAGAGAGTCTTATTCACCCTCTCATACAATTTGCTGTGCCTTCCTGACCTCGCCCAGCCCAGACTCAGGTCTCCCATTTCCTCTTAATGATGGATTGCTACTGCACACATCTGATCTCATGTCTTATTGGATCAGATAACCAATTTTTGGCTCCTACCTGGTGTACTTGTCAAATATTTAGTCTCTGTTGGGACTCAGTAGCAACTCAAAGGGCTTCGCTCAAAAGGAGAATAGTGATTAGTCATGTGAGCATAGATTTACTCCAAAGCCCTTGGTGGATCTTCCCTGTGATTCTTCTCTGGGAGCCTTCCAATGGCTCCATGGAGCATGGCTATTTGCCACAACACTCCGAGTAAACTGGGTCTTAGTGAAGCATTCTAAAATAAGCAGTTAGATTAAACAAGTCCTCCTTTTCCGAAGAAAAGTGAGTGAGGGCTGGAGAGGATCCAAGAGTCAGTGAACCTCCCCGCACATGATAAGGAATGATTAAAAATGGGAATAGCTATCTCCCTAACTCCCAACATAAAGATTGACATAAAACTGGCACTCAATCCATGTTAGAACACACAAGTATATAAGTGAATAAATAAATCACTAGCATCACTATATCAAATTTAACACTGATCCTGTATAAATGCTGCATAATAAATCACATATTCAATTCTCATACATTTTAGGCAAGGTAGAATTCTGGCCAGTGAAAGTGTTGGCATTTACTTGGTACTGAGCACTTGTAAAAAGCCAAAGGTGTATTTATTTATGAGTTATTCATTCAGTACATGTTGTGGGTCAGGTATCATGCTAAGCACTAAGGAAGGATATATGAATGAATGAATGGCATTGTCCTTGACCTTAAAAAGCTAAGAGTCTAGTAGACAATATGTCATGGGCCCATTCAGCAAAAAGTCATAAGAGTTAATAAGCTCCTGGCCCAGCCTGCCTCTACATAGCCCTCTCCTTGACCCAGAAGATTTCCTCTTCCCCAAAAATATCTTGACTCACTGACCTTGTCACCATCCCACCAACACAATATGAAATCCAAAAGAAAGAAGGCAGGTAAGGAATATTGTACCAATCAGAACAATGTATTTTCATATAATTCTTAGAGCCATAAACAATGTAAATGCCAAACAGCAAAAAAGCACAGAGGAGCAGAGCTTGGAAAATATTATTCTCCACAAATTCTGAGACACTTTTCATGCCTCTTATGATAGTAAGGGAACAATAGAAAAGATTGGTTAGACAATGTTCTGTTTCAAGTTAATGTACAGAAAATCAAGGCACGAAGCAGCCTGTTAAATCCTCACATATTTGATGCCCTCTATTTAAACTAAGTAACAGTTTTGAAGACAAAAAGAGAAGGAGGTGGCAGAGGATGAGATGGTTAGATAGCATCACTGACTCAATGGACATGAATTTGAGCAAATTCATGGAGATAGTGAAGGACAGAGGAGGCTGGCTCGCTGCAGTCCATGAGGTCACAAATTGTCAGACAGGACTTAGCAACTGAACAGCAACAACAGATTTAAACTGGGTAAAGAGACAAGAAAGGAGACACGCACAAGGGGGAGAAGAAAGAAAGAATAGATTACAGTTCAGTTGATACAGCAGATTTTATCACTTCTTTCTCCTCTTTGACCGATTGGTTTTTCCTTACGTTGCAAGTTTCCCCATTGCTCCTGGGAGACGCTCAGGCAGATTCTGCATGCTGGTTTTGGCTTCAGCTGTGTCTAATGAAGTTTCTATCTAATGAGGATCATCATGGATCAGTGGGCTCACATCTTTCATTTCATTCATTTCAAAAACAACCTCACTCACACCTCACACTCAAAACGCTTCATTAATTTATAGTAACCACGACATTTTTAAAAAGAGCTGATGGAAGTTTTCATACCATTTTTTAAAAATTATGAATGCTAATTATGTACAATTTTGAAAATACCCAAAAGAAGAAAAGAAAAAATAAACACAGAGCCCCACACCAAGAAATTATTTAGTTTTCACATCTGTGTAAATCCTTCCCAATTTTCATTTACATAGTCCTACTTTGTCTTAATTCTTAACTTGCTTTGCCTGGGTCAAATATTCTATACATAACAGCATGCCCATTTTTCTAACTATTATTACACATGAGCGTTTTCCAAATTATTTATAAATCATTCCTCATTTTTAAAAACAACATAGGTTTATATCAACTGAGTAGTCTATTGTTTATAATCATTCATGAGATTCATCAAGGATCATTTAAGCTGTGATTCCATCATTCTTCATAAATGATTCCCCTGTCCATAAGACAGACTAGTATCTAGGTAGTCAGATGTCTCCTTCTTGTCTGTTGATTCTGTGTAATGAGTCTTGAGGGCAGGGAGTGTATTTTTCTACATCTTCTTCCAAGACTCAGCACAGTGCCTAACTTAGAGTAAGTAAGCAATAAATGCTTATGGAAAGAATAATCCAACCAACTGATCATTCAGGTACATATACAGTACCTTGTAGAAATTAAGCAGAATTATAAAAAGCAGTGTTCATGACAAGGACTTAGAGCAAATCATACCTGTGGTTGCCAGGGAGCCCAAGGACATCAAATGTCTCAGGGGCCTTCTCAGCAGTGAATGAGCTGACCCAAAAAATTACCTTCTCTCCTTGGTGATGTGATAATGTCTATTTCTATTAATAACTAACTGGCCTGAACCAGGAATTCCTTTTCTAAGCACAGCTCAGTCCGGGAAAGCTGAAGTTCCCATTGGTATCTCTGACTCAAGTTCCTTTCCAGCGAAGGTGACTTGCTAAAATGCTCTCCCTGGGTGTACCCATGGACCACTACAGATTTGTCTCTGTACCAGTCTCCCTACCTCCTCACTTGCATCCCTACCCCCACTGCGAGCTTCTGAAGACAGGAATCAGATCAGCTCCACTCTGTTTCCCCAATACTGAGCACAATGCCTGAAACAGAATACCAGGAGTTCAAATTTAAACTCAGTCTGTATGATTCCAAACCCTGGCATCTTCCATTTATTCAGCAAAAGTTGGTTGAGGTTCTGCTATATACATGGCTATACGCTACCCACTAGGGACAAAAGGCAAGCAAGACAGAAGGAACAATCAGGTGGCAGCCATCACAACGCCTAGGGAAAATTAATAAAGTCTCGGAGACTTAATCTGAGAGATTTTGTAAGTGGTCCAAAGATCGTGCTATAACAACCACCTACCTTAGACTCCATTTAACTGGAAAATAATAGGCCCCAACTCCTCAACTAAATGTCTAGAAGAAACAGCTTCCTTAAAGAGCCTGAACACTTTCGTGGCGATAGAAAAAAAGGCTCTGATTCTTCCTCTTACCTGGAGCTTTTGGAGCTGTAGCATCCGCCAACCAGGAATCAATAGGTGTGATCATGACACGCTGAGTGAGACTAGGAGGGTTAAACCTGACTTACTGATCACCATGATTAATTGGAGGTGGTCCCCTCAGGTTTGTACTGTCATCCTTCAGGCTGACGCCCTGTGCAAATCAGACACATTTGAATAAGCAGCTTGAATTCCCTTTGACACAGAGAATCCCCAGAAACACAGAAAGGGGTCAAGACGTGACCCCGAAAGGCAAAAATTCTCTAAGTGAAAGGCAATACTGATGATCAGAGGGGGTTTAATCAGCCACGTTTGGAGAAGCAAATGATTAAAGCTATACAAGCTCCCTGGGTGCCAGTTCCTCCCAGAACCGCCCCTTGTTCTTCAGCTATTCAACCCTTCAATGCTTTCTGCTTCCCCTACTTTCTTGGTGTCTTTTGTAGCTAAGAGCCAATATCTGGGGGCTCTAAAAGTGTCTGTTCCAGCCCAGGCTTTGTCCCATATGGATCGTATTACTGTGACTGAGGCTCAGTTTAGTCATGTAAAGAACAGAGATCAAAATGCCAGTGTACCAGTTTCCTAGGGCAGCCATACAGAGTACCATCAACTGGTTGGCTTATAAACAGAAATTCCTTGTCTCATAGGTCCGGAGGCAGGAAGTCCAAGATCAAGCAATCAGTGGGGTTGGTTTCTCCCCGAGGGCTGTGAGACTCCCTCTTCCATGACTATTTTCTCTTAATAGCCATTTCTTCTTGGCTGTGCTGGGTCTCCACTGCCGCATGGGCTTTCTCTCTAGCTGTGGCAGCGGGGACAGCTCCCCAGCGGTGGTGCCCAGGCTTCTCACTGCGATGGCACCTCCTGATGAGGAGCATGGGCTCCAGGGCGTGCAGGCTTCCGTAGTTGCAGCTCCCAGGCTCTAGAGCAGAGGCTCAATGGTTGCGGCTCACAAGTCTCATTGCTCCGCAACTGTGGGATCCATCCAGACCAGGGATCGAACTCGGGCCTCCTGTACTGGCGGACAGATTCTTCACCATTGAGCCACCAGGGAAGGTCCCACACCTCTCTTTTAGCTTCTAGTAGCTCAGGCTTCCCTTGGCTTGTGGGTGGCTGTCTTCTCTGGGTGTCTTCATATTGTCTTCTCTCTTACATGCCCATCCCCAAAGTTTCCCTTTTTATAAGTACACTGATCATGACAGATTAGAGTCCAGCCTAAGGATATCATTTTAACTTGATTACCCCCAGTAAGGACCCTATGCTAAATTAGGTATAGCCCGATGTTTGGGTTACATTGTTAATGTTTACAAAGAAAACAGTGAACATGTTTGTAATCACACCTTTTTTTTTTTACTTCTAATAAGCATCAAAAGACCAAAATCACCTTCAGAAAGTGTAACTTATTTTCCTCAAAGGGTCCTTTTGGCATATCTGGCCACATATAAAGGGACAGTATGTAAGGATTTATAAATATCTAATCACTCAACAAACACATTGCAAACATCCCATGGTCGAGAATTGAATTTGTTCAATGTATGGTTAAATTAATATTTTAATATCATTTAATGTAAATGGTAATCTCATAAATATTAATCCAAGCCAAACATTAATTTATGCAACTTGACTTGCTGGGAAGAAGCAATGGCTTGTGATTGCTTAGTACAGATGAAATATTTATGTATCATGTGTTACCTGGAGAATTGAAGCATTCTGAGCTGCTGGGCTGGTTCTGCAATTAAAGATGTGCTAATAACATTATGTGTGTTGAAGGAACGAGAGGGGCTATAGGAAGGATATTCTATTCAGTGCCCTTGCCATGTGGCCTCAGATCCTCCTTCAGCCAAAATGAGACCTGACTTCATATCACAGCTCCTCAATATTTGCTCCAGTCCCTAGCTTTGCCTGTGGGAAGCCATAATAGCAAGATCTTCCTTATAGTTTTAACATACCAAGGAGAAGACCAAAAGCACACTATGCTTTCTGTTAATTAAGTACATTTTACCTTACCTCATGATTTTATGCACATCTACTAGGAGATGTTTGCCTACAGCAAAAACTCATTAGCTGGTGTTTACACCTTTAGGCAAGGCACTACACCAGTAATATGAAATAGAAATTATCCAATAATTTAGTCAAACTGGTACCATGTGCCAATAAGGTAATAGGAATACATAGCTGGAAAAGTGTCTACTGCGCTACAGTATTAACTCATGAGTGTCAGTGATGCAATGAACACCTTAAGTTATCGGAAGGAAGAAATGCATTGTGAATGTTCTTGGGTAATTAAAACCTAGTCCAGTGACGCTGTGGAAGCAGCAAAGCGGCCTCTGGCCAGGATCCCATATTCCTGCTCTTGTGAGATCCTCCAACAGGAGGATTCTTCCAGTTAGAGGAACAAGGCTAATGCTTGGCTCATTATGGGGCTTTTATTTAGCTGAATGAGATGAGAGGTAAATTTCAAGAAAAACAAAAGGGTTTTGTTTGCAGATTGAAAAGAGAATTGATGTTTTTGAACTGTGGTGCTGGAAAAGACTCCTGAGAATCCCTTGGACAGCAAAGTGATCAAACCAGTCAGTCCTAAAGGATATCAACCCTGAATATTCATTGGAAGGACTGATGCTGAAGCCAAAACTCTGATACTTTGGCCACCTGATGCAGACAACCAACTCATTGGAAAAGACTCTGATGCTGGGAAAGATTGAGGGCAGGAGGAGAAGGGGGAGACAGAGGATGAGATGGTTGGATGGTATCACCAACACAATGGACATGAGTTTAAACAAAGTCTGGGAGATGGTGAAGGACAGGGAAACCTAGCATACTGCAGTCTATGGGCTTGCAAAAAGCTGGACACAATTGAGTGACCGAACAACAAAGAGAAGGAAAGAGTAGTTGCTAGGGAAAATACTAGAAATGAGAAGAGAGATTTCTTGATAGATCAATACATACATACATACATATAGACACAGATATGTTTTACTCACATATATAATCATCATAATTGCCATATAACTTCAGTTACAGGTGTATAACATGATGATTCAATATTTGTAAATATTATAAAATAAATCAAGCTACCCTCCATCTCAGGTAGATATTTTGATGGATTTTGCTACATGCTCTGATGAAACCCACAGGATATTCAGTATTTTGTCTCTTTTTCTAGCTATTAGTGCTGACGTGCAGTCCTGCTCTTTCTTCAGGCACACTGAAGACTAACCTTCCTGACCTCTGTGTGTTTGGCTAAGGTCACTTATTAGTTTGCTCTAACAAAGTACCACAAATCTGGGTGGATTAAAATGGCAGAAATTTTCTATCCCACAGTTCTGGAAGCTACAAGTTCAAATTCAAGGTGTCAGCAGGGCCTTGCTTCCTCTGAAATCTTCCCATAACAAGAGGAGAAAATACAAACACACACAGGAATAAGAAAACGAGGTGATGGAGGCACAGGTTACAGGGCTGCAGCTGCAAGCCAAGGATTTCTTGCATTTCAACACAGACCAAAGGCATCCCAATGTATCCCAATGACCAAAGGCTAGGATGAGACAAGAAAGGATTCTCCCCCAAGGATTTCATTATATAGAACCATGCTGAGGGGGCTTCCCTGGTGGTCCAGCAGCTAAGAATGCAGGAGACGCAGGTCCGATCCCCAGTCAGAGAGCTAAGATCTCACACGCCAAGGGGCAACTAAGGCCATGCATCACAACTACGGAGCCCTGCTGCTCCAGAGCCCGAGAATCACAACTAGAGATGCCCACACACTGAAATGGAAGATCCCACTTGCTGCAGGGAAGATCCCATGTATCACAACTAAGACCTGATGCAGACAAATAAATAAATGTGCGTGTTAGTCGTTCAGTCATGTCCAACTCCTTGCAACCCCATGGACTGTAGCCTGCCAGGCTTCTCTGTCCATGGGATTTCCCAGGTAAGAATTTCCTTCTCCAGGGGATCTTCCCAACCAGGGATAGATCCCACATCTCTTGCATCTTCTGCACTGGCAGGGGGACTCTTCACCATTGCACTCCTGGACTTACAATAAATCCAAAAGAAGAGAGAGCTTCTCTTCACCCAGTCAGCGAATCCAGGGTTTCACACTGAGTGGACCAATTTGGATTAAGTAACCATGTGTGGACCTACCATTTTGACCCTAGGAAAGCCCCCACCGCCTGGGCTACATGCCCTTCCTTCAACCAGTCACAGTGTGAAGATGTCGGTGGTATGAGGAGCAATCATTGCTGCAGGCTCAAGTGTGGCCAGTCTCACTATACCACACCAATGCTGCTAATGGAGAAAATATAGAACCTCATACCAGGGAGGCAATGGTAATACAAACTATAGGAGGCTGTTGCTATAGGGCAAGTAAGAGCTCAGAGGCCTTATACCATGGCAATCAGTAGTAACAGGGGCAAAAAGAATCAACATAGGTAAGAGTGACAGTGGGAAAGTTTATAGAAACACAACGGGATTTGATACCTGAGTAGATGTGGTGTTTGAGGAAGTAGGCGGAGTTGAAGAGTTTCAAGGTTATGCCACTGAAAGGCAATGACACTTACAGAGCTAGAGACTTCAGAAGGACACACAGATTACTATCAGAGTGAGTGTCTAAGTTCCATAGTCTAGATCATCATTTCCCATCCAATTGCTACACTGGTTTCTATAAATTATTAGAACTTGACAAGCTTTTTCTAGCCTCAAAATGTTATGTTTCATGTTCCCTCTATCTTGCATGTTTTTTCATGGTTCTTTGAATCACTGATCATTTTCCTGACCTATATAAAGGAGAACATCCTCTGAGTCATCTATAACAACACTCTATTTATTAGAAAATATCTGGAAACGCTACTGTTTATCTGCCCCACACCATGCTAGAATAAAAGTTCTACCAAGGCAGAATGTTCTTAGTGTCTTTTCCTTATATGAAGGACAGTCCTATAAAATAGGAGCACAAAAATATTTTTAAATGAATGAGTGAGACAAAGAATCGATTGGGCATCAACAATCAAAAATATAGAGCAGTCTTTTGGACTCTGTGGGAGAGGACGAGGGTGGGATGATAGGGGAGAATGGCACTGAATCATGTAAACTATCATATGTGAAATGAATCACCAGCCCAGGTTTGATGCGTGATACAGGGTGATCAGGGCTGGTGCACCAGGATGACCTAGAGGGATGGAATCAGGAGGGAGGTGGGAGGGGGGTTATGGAAGGGGAATACATGTATACTCATGGTAGATTCATGTCAATGTATGGCAAAACCAACATGATAATGTAAAGAAAAAAGTCTTTCCTGAATTTGTTACAATAAATATATATATATATATATATATATATAAACTGGTCCCTATCTTTCTGAAACTTACATTATAGAGAGAGCCAAAATGAACCATCAGAACCACAGATTATAAACTAAATAGCCAGCTACATAGTGAATTCAGTATCATTCAAAAATACTTCTGTGTAGTAAATTCCCACCGGCCCCTCCCCTGTGAAAATAAATAAAAAGGCAAGGTGTAAAAATACATCTTCTAGGACTTAAAGCCACAATCCTGAGCAATCTAGAACCTCTTGTATTTTCACTTCGTTTGAAAGCACTTTCTCTTCAGCTTATGTTGTTTCCTTCTGAATTTTCATCCTATTTTGATCCCAAGTACTGTCTCCATTTGACAAAGGGGCACAGTCTTAGCTGTAGAGGGGAAATAGGACCTTGTAGAAAATGTGTAACAGGGATGTTCTCACGCTCAGTTCTGAATAGAGAACAGATTTCTGTGCATACTGGAAGCAAATAGTCTTTTACTGTATCTACTGCTAACACATAGGGCAGGATGTGAAAAACAGTCATCTGTGAACGGTTTCCATACGACCATGATGTACAGCAAAAAGTGGGGACAGGTCTAGGTGGGAATGAGGAGACCTGCATTGTCTCACAGAAAGGATCTTCTGAAATAGATGCGAACCTCCACATCTGACAGAAATGGAAACCAATCCTCAGAGAAGTTAGATCACTGCTCACATGTACAGGTCATAAGTGTTGGAACCTGATTCCTCATACTGCTCTTTCTGATGCCATGTTCTCCCTGTTAAATCTCGCAGCAGGAGAATAGCAGACATGACCATTCGCTCCTCCATTCACTGAACCCATCTGAAACTGACATAAGTTCTACCAACCTCATTACAGTTATGCATGCTTGATCCCTCACCTGCCAGATTAGTAACAAGTCATTTCCCCCAAGACTCCCTTCTTCCACTAAACTGCCTATATTGTCCAAAAACGTTGTGCTTTCAAAATTAGTTGTAGAGATCTGCTGTATAGCTTCATGCCTATAGTCAACAACACAGTACTATCCACTTTAAAATTTGTTAAAAGGGTAGATGCTGAGTGTTCTTGAATGTTGAGTGTTCTTACTGTGAATAAAAAAGGGGGGACCTTCCCTAATGGCTCAGTGGTAATGAATCTGCCTGCCAATGCAGGAAACATGGGCTCAATCCCTAATCCAGGAAGATCCCACATGCCCAGAGCAACTAAGCCCATGTGCCCTAGAGCCTGTGCTCTGCAACGAGAGAAGCCACCGCAGTGAGAAGTGCATACACGGCAAATAGAGAGCAGCTCACTGCAACCAGACAAAAGCCCAAGCAGCAACAAAAACCCAGTACAGCCAAAAATAAATAAATAAACAAAGTTTTTTTTAAAAAAAGAGAGAGAGAGACACAGGAAACCTTTGGAGGTGATAGATATGATGATTTCACAGGTGTATACCTCTGTCCAAACTCATCAAATTACCATATTAAATATTTGCACTTTTGTGTATCAATTACACATCAGTAAAGCTGTTAAAAATAAAGTGTATCAGAGCAAATAGTATAAAAAATTCCAACCTGCTGCCACTGGCAAGACCTTATCATTCTAGGTTGATGTAATGGAATATTGGTCACCACAGCAATACTCTCTCACTAGTCAAACTCCTTGCTCACAGCACTACTATTCTTCAAAAGAAAATGATCTCACTCCTCCAGGAGCAGTATGAGCCAAAGAGATTCCAGGCTGAGACTAGTGTTCAGTTTTGCCACCATGTTCTGCTCCTGTTACCCCGAGCATGGCTCATTAGGATGGCTGAATCCAAAAGAGATTCAGACACCTCTCACAGTGGAGGCAACCAGGTCATCTGCAAGGTGACTGAGATTGAGGCCATCAGCAGAGGTCTTCCTATCCTTCAGAAGGATTTTATCTGGAGAAGTTTATTGCCTTTTCCTACACCTAGCTCTTCAGCAGTCCCACCCAGCTTCACTCTGATGATTCTCCCTTAATTAGAATCTCAGGGAGAAGGGACAGGTTCTGTTGTCCCTTCTCTTTTAAAAAGTCATGGGATCCTCATGCAAATGTATATTCACCCCCTCTTCTGCCAAGATCAGCTTTGCATACCATCGATCTAGAGAGTGACACTCTTGATAAAGTTATAAAAGTTTCTGCTATACATTATCTCAACACAATGGTTATGTCTCTCTCAGTGTACATTTGTATAAGTAAGTGGCCCACTCAAATAAGCCTTCACAAGTCAGTCAGTTTCCTTCAGTTAAGATTTTAAAGTAGAAGGTGTGTTTTTGTTTGCTTTATTACAGACCAATAAACATTTAAATGGCATTTATGGAGCATTTGCTGAGTATCAGACTTTGAATACAATGTCCTGGTCTCTACCTTCCAGAACTCAGAGTTTAGTAAGTGGGTAAATAACTGTAGACCTCATTATAAGAAAACATAGTAAATACTATAAGAGAATAGCATATGCAATGCCATAGGTACAAAATAAAGAAATAAATTTGTAAGAAATTAAGGGAGGGCAGGGGCAGTAGACAGTGAAGAGGCAATGATTAAGAGTTGCTGACACTTGATCAAGAAGAGAAAATAGCACAAATATTTGCAAAGGCAAGACAAATTCATATTCAATTTCAGTGGTCTTTTGCTTGTATAATTTGGCTACCCTACAACCCTCTGTTCTTTTGTAAAACAACAATCTCGGTGTTGCTATGAAAGTATTCTGTAGATGTGACTGAAGGTCATAGTCGGCTGACTTTGATTAAATTAGAATTTTCCTAAATTCAGTTGGTTAAATGAAAAGCAGTCTGCAGCTGCCCTGAGAGAAGGAAAAAATTTCACATATGGATGGAAGCTTCAGTCCACTTCTAAAAATTCCAGTCTGCCTTCTCCAATGGCCTGCCCTGTGGACTTTGGACTTGCCTAGCAAGCACCTACAATCACGTCAGTCAATTCACTGCAGTAAATCTCAAAATTTACTTCCCATTAGATCTGCTTCTCTGGCTAAACTGACTGATATGAATTTTGGTACCTGAAAGTTGATTGCTCCTGTAACAAGTACATTAAAATATCAATGTGGATTTGGCATTTGATAATGGATGGAAGTTGGAATAATTTTGAGGCGCATCATAGAAAAAGCCCACACTGACTTCAAAAGACTGTTAGTAGAAATATGAATGTCCAAGACTGATTGAGACTTCCCTGATAGTCCAGTGGTTAAGAATCCTCCTTGCAATGTAGGGGCCTTGGGTTCAATCCCTGGTCAGGAAACTAAAATCCCACAGGCTGCAGAACAACTGAATCCATGTACCACAGAGCGCCTGCATGTGTCACAGTGGGGGATCCCACGTGCCACAACTGAGACCCAAGGCAGCCAAGTAAATGAATATTTAAAAAAAAAAAAGAAAGAAACTGAAGAGCATGGTAGAAAAACACAAATTGCTAAAGTGGGCAGGAAGCTAAGTGTACAAGTAAATAAGCCACTGCAGACAAAGCAGAGTTTTTTATCAATACTAATATCTTAGATTGGGCTGCTCTAATAAAACTATCATAGACTAAGTGGCTTAAAACAAGAAGAGATTTACTCCTCAAGACTCTGAAAGCTGAAAGTCCAAGATCAAGTTGCCAGTCAATTTGATGATCCTCTGAATTACAGGAAGATGCCTTCTTGCTATGCCCTCACATAAGAAAGAGGTCATCTTTCTTTTGTCTCTTCTTAGAAGAGCACTAGTTCTATTCATTAGGATTCCATGCTCACGAACTAATTACCTCCCAAAGGTCCCACTTTCAACTATTATCACATTTGGGGATTAGGCTTCAACATTTCAATTTCAGAGCTGAGTCACATTCAGTCCATAGCACCAAGATATCGAGGGGTCTAATATTGGTACCTACTCTGAAGGAAAACCCTGGTCAACATCCCCCCCACCGCCTCCAACTTTCAGTTTGTAAATTTGGAGGGTTACACCAAAGAACAAGGGCAAATACAAATTCAGATATAGCTGCCCAAACATTGCAACCAAGCCTTAAATAAGCCCCACTCATGAGTAGATTATGATAATTTTCTGCTACCATAGATGCTGATTAGAGAACAGAATGACCTCTCCCCACAAAAAACAGAACATCATTAAGACTCTCTACAACTTTTCTCATACTTATCCCAGGCCTTTAATATAAAAATAACAACCAAAAAATAAGATGAACATAAAGATACATAAATAAACCCATGAGTGACCCATCTTCACTTTCTAATGCTATAGAACAAGCCACCCACATTCAGAGAGTCAAAGCAACTTTTATTATCTCACAGTTTCTAAAGGTCAGAAGTCCATGCACAGGACAGCTGGGTTCTCTGCTCAGGACCCTACAAGGATGAAATCAGTGAGGCCCCAATCTGATCTGCAGCTTAGGATCCTCACCCAAGCCCCCTCGAATTGTTGAAAGAATTGAGGATCTCATTTTCTTGTTGGCTACTCAGCTCTTAAAAGATACCCTCAGGTCCTCGCCATGTGACCATCACACAGACTGGCGACTTACTTCCTCAAAGACAGCAGGAGAATGTCTCTTCCGGCTGCTATGAAGAAGTCTTATCACAAATCACTATGTCATCATGTCTGTTATATAACATAACCTAATCAGGGAGTCATATCACACCATATTCACAGGAACCACTCACACTAAGAGGGAGGGGACCGTATACATAGGTGAAGGGAGGGGTGAAACTTGGTGTCCAACTTATGATTCTGCCTGCTGCATGACCCAAATATTGCTTTAAACTATGACTGACATCTTAAAAATGAACAACGAAATGGACAATTCCATCAAGGAAATTAAACTAGCAGAAAATGCAAATATTGAACTGAGAAATGCAATAACTGAAATTAAGACCTCAATAGGTAGCCTTAGCAGCAAATTAGGTGCAGCAAAAGAAAGGATTACTCTAATGGAAAATAGATCAGTAGAAAATATACAGGCTGAAGCATAGAGTTAAAAACATTGAAAATACATAAAGAGGATAAGATAAAATGATAGACATATCTATACATATTATATCCATATATATAAATGATATGTATGTATATATATATATGAATGATAAGGGATGAAGTTCTAATATACATATATATATATGTGTGTGTATATATATATATATATATATATATATATATAATTGTTCCAGAAAAGATGAAAGAATGAGACAGACTGTTTAAAGAGAAAAGCAATGGCTGACAATTATAAGAAAGAAAAAAAGAAGATAGTTAAACAACCCAGTATAATCAAAGCCATGGTTTTCTCCAGTAGTCATGTGTGGACGTGAGAGTTGGACCATAAAGAAAGCTGAGTGGAGTGCCAAAGAATTGACGCTTTTGAACTGAAGTGTTGGAAAAGACACTTGAGAGTCCCTTGGACAGCAAGGAAATCAAACCAATCAATCCTAAAGGAAATCAATCCTGAATGTTCATTGGAAGGACTGATGCTGAACCTGAAGCTGAAACTCCAATACTTTAGCCACCTGATGTGAAGAGCACACTCACTGGAAAAGACCCTGACGCTGGGAAGGATTGAAGGCAGGAGGAGAAGGGGATGACAGAGGATGAGATGGCTGGATGGCATCACCAACTCAATGCATATAAGTTTGGGCAAGCTCCGGGAGATGGTGAGGGAGAGGGAGGCCTGGTGTGCTGCAGTCCAGGGGTCGCAAAGAGTCGGACACTATTCAGCAACCGAATAACAACCAAACAACTCAAGCAGGGTAAATATAAAAGAAATCACACGAAAGTATATCATAGTCAAACAACTGAAAACCACATACATACATACACACACACACACACAAAATTAAAAGCAAAGAAAAAAAAGAACATTAGCTTCAAATGAGAAATAATAAGACTTAAGACTGACTTCTCAATAGAAACAATAGAAGCCAGAAAACAATGGAAACTATCTGTGAAAATCTAGAAGACAAAAACACAAATGTAGAACCCTATGCTCAGAGAAAATATCCTTCAAAGTGAAGGTAACATAAAGGCATTTCCAGACAGGCAGAAACAAATAATTTTTATCCAGCAGATATTCAGAAAAAGAAATTTTTAGGCAGAATGAAAATGATCCCAGTTGGAAACACAGAAATGGGAGTAGAAATAAAGAATAATAGGAATGGCAAATATGTAGGCAAAACTAAATGAATATAGACAACATAAAAAATTAAAATTTTATGGGTTTAAAATATATGTAAAGCTATAACAAATATAAACCACTAAAAAAGCAACAGAAAATAAAGTGCTCAAAACCCTAGCATTCTTGGGAAGTTGATAATAATATTAATTTATGCTAAACTTAATAATTCTATAGAATTTAGAAATATTTGCATATTCCTCAACAAGCATGAAGGAAAAAAGGTAAATATAAGTGAATCAAATAAAAAGATTTAAAAGCATAAACATATATAACTATACTTATTGCTAATGGACTAAATTCTTTCACTGAAAGACCCACACTGTCAGACTTGGAAAAAAAGAGAAAACCAGTTTGCTGTTAAGAGATGTCTTTAAACACAAGGACACAGATGTTAAAATTCAAATGGTTTTACAGGATGAACTCTGTAAAAACTCATCAAAGAACTCTGTGTACTTATACTGACATCAATCAATAGAAACGCTAAGGTTATTATTAGAAGCATTATTAAAGATAAGGAGACATATTTTACAATATAAGGTTGACTTGCTAGATGTAGTAATTATAAATTTGCATACAACTTTTTAACTGTATAAAGCAAAACTTTATAGAAAAAGGAAAAACAGAAAAATAATCACAATGGAAAAAGAATGTGATGTATAAGACCTCTCCAATCTGAGTCTCTCTTCCCTGACTGTAACCCTCATTTGTCTACCATGGGAAATTATAGGACCCATCATTTCCCTTCTGTACATGTTGGTTTTTAACCTTTCTTGGCTCTTACATGCCACTGCTTCTCTTTGTATCCTTTCAGTAAGCACTGACTGCCCTTAGACTATCTTGTCTTCAAGGCCTAACTCAAATATCACCTCTGCCATGAAGCCTTCCCAGAGTCCACTGAGAATACAGAATTCCTCCCAAACTCAGAAACATAATCAAGACCCTTGGTGTTTTCTAGCTTATACTGTAATGATTTTTTTTCTCATGTCTTAGTGTCTCCTTTTACTAAGGGAGGACTTCCACATGCTTCAACCTTGTGAGGGTTATACCTGACAAAACACCGTGCAGACCATAATGAGAGCTCAATTTATATATGTTATATAAGTGTTAAATGTTCCCATTCACCTTTCTCCACAAAGCTTCATCCATTTCCAAAGCATGAGAAAGAGAGAGAATTAGAGATCTGTCTTTGGAGGAAATGAGCCTCCTTTCAGACAAGAGTTCCTGGTACCAGAAGCACCTAGAACTTTGGCAGCTGACTGCCCTTTAAAAAGGGGTCCCTGCAATGATGGAGATGCAGATGTGGAGAACAGACTTGTGGACACAGCAGGGGAAGAAGAGGATGGAAGTAGGGAAAGTGAGAAAAGGATGGAAGTAGGAAAAGTGA
This sequence comes from Antilocapra americana, assembly GCA_007570785.1. Classification (NCBI taxonomy): domain Eukaryota; kingdom Metazoa; phylum Chordata; class Mammalia; order Artiodactyla; family Antilocapridae; genus Antilocapra; species Antilocapra americana. The sequence continues at coordinate 9,190,020 of ML661883.1, read as the reverse complement.
GAAAAGGTTAGAAGTAAGAAAGTGAGAAAGGAGGATGGAAACATGAGCTTTACCATATATAAAAATAAGTAGCCAGTGAGGACTTGCTGTGTGATGGAGGGAGCCCAAATCCAATGCTCTGTGACAACCTAGAGGGGTGGGATGGAGAGGGAGGTAGGAGGGAGGTTTAAGAGGAAGTGGACATACGTATTTCCATGGCTGACTCATGTTGACGTATGGCAGAAATCAACACAATGCTGTAAGGCAATTATCCTCCAATTAAAAATAAATAAATTCTTTTTTTTGATAGCTAAGAGCTGTGACTTTATTTTTATTTTTTTTTTTTTGAGTTAGTTTTTTTTTTATTAATTTTGCCATACAATGACATGATATCACCATGGGTTTACATATGCTCCCCCTCCAGAACCCCCCTCCCTCCTCCCTCCCCCTGGGAAATCTTGTTGCACCAGCCCAGAGCATCAATCCTGGGCTGGCGATTGATTAGACATATGATAATTAACATGTTTCAATGCCATTTTCCCATATCATCCCACCCTTGCCCTCATCCACAGAGTCCACGAGTCTATTGTATACATCTGCGTTCCTTTTGCTGTCTCACATGCTGGGTTCTCGTTACCGTCTTTCTAAATTCCATATATATGTGTTAATATACTGTATTGTTGTTTTTGCTTCTGGCTTACTTCACTCTGGATAATGGGCTCCAGTTCCGTCCATCTGAGTAGAACTGATTCAAATGAATTTTTTTTTAATGCTGAGTAATATTCCATTGTGTATATGTACCACAGCTTTCTTATCCATTCGTCAGTTGATGGGCATCTAGGTTGCTTCCATGTCCTGGTAAAAATAAATAAATTCTTAAACAATTTAAAATATGAGCTCCCTGGAAGCTGTGACAGAAATCCACAGACACAGAAAATCCTGCCCAGCCAAGACCTGAGGCACCGGTCATCTTAGATTAAAGTAGACATCACTGCCTAGAACTGATAGCTCTTACTATCTTCTCTTACATCTGAATAGTTCATTCAAGCTACCGTATTTCTATTTCCCTCCCCTTGATCTTCGACCTTTTCTTGCCTGAGTTAAACAAGGACGGTGGGTAGAAGTGACCGAAACATTGGGACATAATTTAGCAATCCCGCCCTTCTAAAAAAAGCTACTTTGATGAGATGATTTAATGTCTCCAAGTCTCTGTGTCATCATTTATTAATGGGAAATAAGAACACTCACTACTCAGATGGCAGGGTCATTGTGAGAATTAGATGAGAAAATACATGTGAAGCCACACAGCAACGCCCGTGAAGAAAGGTTAGCTCCTTCTCTGTCTTCCCCGCCTCAAGGGGCCATTTCCTCCGTTCAGAAAACGCTGGTGGAAGAGGGGAGATGACAAACTCACACCCACCATCTCCCTGGAGAAGGGAGATTCATCCTGCCTGGATGGCCTTTCCAGGAGTCCTGCAGCCTTCTGAGGATCCCTTGTGCACTGACAAAACTGGATTTCCAATAAAGTATTCCATGCCTGGGCATCGCCCCACCAGAGGCTCTGATGCCTGTCCAAAATTGAGCTGAGTTTGCCATCTAGAGGACATGCATGGACAGGCAGTCACCAATGCCCACTTGAGTGCCTGGCACAGAGATGGAGTTTCACTCCTTTCCTAATGTGCAGGGAGCATCCGCTGTGAGCCACACACCATGGAAACAGCACACACAACGCAGTCCCTGCCCTCAGTAAGCTCGCAGTTTGCCTGGGAGACACACTCTAGCCTAATTTCAGGGTCCAAAGGGACACGCGCTTTCTGGCAGAAGGACGAGTCCCTCCTCTAACAAGGCAATGGATTTGCCCGCAGGTAAGTCACAGCATTCTCCAGGCAAGAATACTGGGGTGGGTAGCCATCCCCCTCTCCAAGGGATCTTCCCAAGCCAGGGACCAAACTTGAGTCTCCTGCATCACAGGCTAAGCTGCCAGGGAAGCCCAGATCGTAGCCAGGAAGTAGAATGGCTGAGCTGAGTCTTGCACTTGAGGACTGGGGTTCCAGTCTTCCGGACACTCAATCATTGTTGTGACATCAGAGGGCCACACCCCTCCATTTTGCAGCCAAGGGGAGGAATAGGCAGCTGCTCTGGGCCACAGAGCTAGAAAGTAGCAGAGCGGGACGGGAAAGCCTCTTGCAACGCCTGTGCTCCTAAGACACGGAGGAGCTGACCTACGCCTGAAGCTACCAGACACACCAGGGCAGGGTAGTAGACGGCTGGGAACGGAGTTTTCTGGGCTAAGAGTCTTTCAAGGGCAGGAATGCAGAAGCCAGTCGTTTTTATATCTTGTTAAGGTCCTTACATGCCAACGACAGAATAAATGAGGAACCTTGGCCTCTGGCCTAGATTCACATGTCTCTTCTCACCCTATAAATCTGGTCCGTTTGGAGAAAGCCTCTCTGACTTTCTTGGGTGTTCCTACAGTCACTAGGAATGTCTCTACATTTGGAACTGTGCTTGTGGTCCAGGAATCCCTTAGCTTCTGAAAGGTGGCCATGTGGCTAGATACAATTCAGGACATTTAAAGTAGGATGGAAATCTCTTTTCCAGAAGCAAGAATGTGCTCCAGTTTAACTAAACATCACACCCACATTCTATCCTTTTCAGACCTGTATCAGAGCTCTGGATCGCATGTGTGACCAGTTTCAGTTTGTTCAGACAGTCATTAAACAAAGAGGCCTCCTGCTCCTAGTATGTGCCTAGTACTGTGCTAAGCAAAGCACGGAGGATTCAGTGATGGCCACAGAAGCTCCCATCACTGCCCTCATGGAATGCACAAGCCAGATAATTGTGTCAAGTTCTGATGTGTGCATTAGAAGGAAATATGGAATCTAGAAAAATGGTACTGATGAACCTATTTGCAGGGTATGAACAGAGACACAGATGAGGAGAGTGGACTTGTGGACACAACAGCGGAAGGTGGGGTGGGATGAACTGAGAGAGTAGCATTGACGTACACACACTACCATGTGTCAAATAGACGGCCAGTGGGAAGCTGCTGTGTAACCCAAGGGGGCTCAGCTCTGTGCTCTGTGACCTGGAGGGGTGGGGAGGTGGGGGCTGGGAGAGAGGCTTCAGAGAGAGGGGATGTATGCATACGTACAGCTAACTCAGACTGTCATACAGCAGAAGGCACACAGCATTATAAAGCAATTATCGTCTAATTTAAAAAATAATAATAAACTTTTAAAAATAAACACAAGGAAAACGATGGCTTCCTGAGTAAATGCCAAGGATTCACTAACTGCAAAATGAAACTGGGCCTTAATTAGCTTTTTCTGCTCACTCCCTGTATACCCAGAGTATCCTATGCTTAGAACTCTGCCCACTATTTTTTTTTGTCTTCATTTTTCAGTTTGAGGTTGGATTTTGTTACAATTTGTCTGTATCACCCACAAGACTCTCAGCTTCTTGAAGTCAGGGGAAAAAAAATCCTTTTCTTAAGATTTTCCCCCTGCCCCCATCCCCATGTCTACTAAAATAGATGCTGGTTGACTTTTTGGAGTGAATAAAAAAAAGAATCAAATTGCATCAATCCATCAGTCAATCAATCTGGAATTAATACCAATAAAACCACATTCATAAAATCTTTAATTTGAAATACATGAGACTCTAGACATAGTTATTGATGATTGGCAAAAATTATAGTTATGTGTTTCCAGCCAAAGTATATCACTGTGAGTCATTCATCATTTATTACACAAGCAATCTGTCAGACACAGGGCGGGATGCCATGTCGAGCAGGAGATGAACATTTACATAAAGAATCAAAACATGGCTGAGGGTTTTCAGAGAGGACTGTGCCTAATACTAGCAGGATTAATAAGTAATGAGAGGAGGAATAATAAGGCTCGTCTTTCCTGAAACCAAACTTCAAATCCAACCATAATTATTGGACATAGTTGCCTCAGTGGAAGCCTCTGTTCCAGGAATGAGGGACAGTAAGGGGTATATAGACAGGTGGCTGAAAATGAGCCAGAGTGCCAGGGTACATTCAGTCTCTCTATGCATGAATATGAAATACTGAGAAATAAATTTTAGTACCCCCAGCTTGGTTTTCAATGAAGCTAGTTTTAGATAAACAGCCCTGGTATCTCCTAGCTGCATCATGACCTTCCAGCCCATCCACCCTTAGCATCTTTATTTACTCTCTGAGACTTGGGTTAAATCACACTTTGACCAGACAGCACTCCCCAGTCCTTGAAAAGGCAGCCTCCTTGTGCATTGTACATCCTCTAATACTAAGTTTTTCATAAGAAAGGCCAGTTAGTATCTGCTGTTGTTGTTGCTTAGTTGCTAAAGTTGTGTCCAACTCTTTGTGACCCCAGGGACTGTAGCCCACCAGGCTCCTCTGTCTGAGGGATTTCCCAGCCAAGAATACTGGAGTGGGGTGCCATTTCCTTCTCTTTGCGATCTTTATGACCTGGGATTGAATCTGTATCTCCTGCATTGGCAGGCAGATTCTTTACCACTGAGCTGCAAGGGAAGCTCCAGCTAGTGTCTAGAAGAATAAATTTCATGAACATCTATCTGCTATGTGCCCAGAACTGAAGAAGGTACTTTCTCACAGAGTCATTTCATTTTATTTAGCATAAAAGCATGATGTGGTATTATTAACTATTTTATACATAAGCTCCAATACTTTGGCCACCTGCAAAGAACTGACTCATTGGGAAAAACCCTGATCCTGGGAAAAGATTGAAGGCAAAGGAGAAGGAGGTAGCAGAGGATAAGATGGTTAGATAGCATCACTGACTCAATGAACATTAATTTGAGCAAACTCTAGGAGACAGTGAAGGATGGGGAAGCCTGGCATGCTGCAATCATGGGGTCACAAAGAGTCAGGCATGAATTAGCAACTGAACATACAACAACATACACTAGCTTCTTGTACCCAGATAATAGGCCATAGAACTAGGACCTCAATCTAGGTCCATCTTCTGAATTCCATTTTCTTACACCTGTACCAGCACTTTACAAAATGTTGTGTATCAACTATAGATAATGCTTATTTAATTTTTATATTTTTGTATTTTATCATCATTATTGACAAGTGATACTACTTTTCAAATTATAGCAAGCAGGCACATTTCCTATTAAAGAGATTTATTTTTTAATGAGAGATTTAAAGAAATCTGTTATATAAGAAATAGTACAGTTTGCTGGACAAGACTCTTGAGAGTCCCTTGGACAGCAAGGAGGCCACACCAGTCAATCCTAAAGGAAATCAACACTGAATATTCATTGAAAGGACTGAAGCCCAAGCTCAAACTCCAATACTTTGGCCACCTGATGCAAAGAGCTGACTCTTTGGGAAAGATCCTGATGCTGAGAAAGATTGAAGGCAAAAGGAGAAGGGGTGGCAGAGGGTGAGATGGTTGGATGGCATCACTGATTCAATGGATATGAGTTTGAGCAAACTCCAGGAGATAATGAAGGACAGGGAAGCCTGGTGTGCTGCAGTTGATGAAGTCACAAAGCGTTGGACACAACTCAGGGACTCAACAAAAAAGATGACAGTTAGTTGTGGGTATATAATACACCAAGAATGTGATGCACAACTGACTAATGTCTGGAAAACACTTTGCCCTTGAAGTGTTTCCCTATTTCCTCCATTTCTGTCCTTACTTTTTGGTCTCTTTACCTTTAGACCAGATTCTCTCAATACCCAGTACACATCAAGAGTCATCTAAAACTACTGATGCCCAAACCCCATTCTAACACACTTAAATGAGAATTTCCAGGAGTGAAGCCTAAAATTGGTGCTTTTTCAAAGATTCTCAGAAAATTCTAGTGGCAGTCAGAGCCAAGAACTGCTTTGGATATACCAAGAGTACAACACACAGTCTAGCCCGCAGTCAGAGATCAATAATGATTGCTCATTGAAGGAATTCCATCGTCCTGGCTTCACACCAAGGCTAGGGCCTGATAGGGGTCACTGGGGGTTATACCTCAGATCGTATCTTCTAGCATGTTCATTGAGCATATAATGTGAGCCTGAAAAAAGGGGCTCTATATGGAGAATCAGTCTGTTATGGACTGAGACTCTATTATGACCAAACTAACATTAGATGATTCCCAATTCCTTATGCATGTCAGCATGTCTATATTGCTTTTCTTCTTGCTGAGGGATATGAGGCAATTTAACCCATCCATCAGCAGAAGGCAACCGTGTTTCAGAGGAGAAAGCCCTGGTGGTCCCAATAGAGGCATTTCTTAAGCTGTCTACGCATCACTCTCAGCAAAGCAGATAATGCCAAATCTCACCTAAAAGTCAGTAAAGTGCAGTGAAAATATGATGGATTTTAGCAGACAGACTTGAAATTAAATTACCTCTTCCTCTCCTCAGGCAAATCACTTTTCCATCATGAGCACTTGCTCCATTATATCAAAATGAAAATGATCATATTTACCTCACAGGACCATAAGACTAAAGACATTAATGGAAAGCTCCCCAACAGTGCCTAGCACATAGCAGGTACTCCGTAGAGATGGATATATAAACTTTTCCATGACTGGAGGAACAAGGGAATGAGAAGCTCTGCAAGGCTGTTTAGGACTATGACTATCAGATCTGTGTTTCCCCCTTTACAAGAGAACACAGTATTTTTTCCACCTTTAAGAGTCCCATTCACTTTGGACAAATTGACTCAATGAGAAGATTCTCTAAGGCTTAGGAATGCATGTCCCTTCACTAAGTGAACATACAGTTTTAGATAAACATTCCATCATTGCTTTAACTTTAGTTGAAAAGGATATAAATGATGAAAATTAAAGACTCTGGGATGTTGTATACGAGTTAAAAACAAAGCCTGAGAAAGAGCTGATGTGTGGGGTGAAACCTTGGCTTGAAAATCTGCCTCACATGGATGAGCTACAGTGGGCTTTTGGGCCCTTTTCCACTGAGAACTCAAATCATCTCTAACAGAGCGAGCATCACTTCCAAATCAGGCCTGTTTTCTCATTGTCCACATAAAAAGGAAATTCTCCATCCCACACACTTGAGTTCCTGCTAGATGCAGTGCACCATTTCAATCAGCAAGATTTTTTAATGCTCACCATATGGAAGTAACTATTTGAGGTATCTCCTCCTTTAATTCTCTGACTTTTACTATGTGACAATCTATTGACATAGTTACAGAGAAAGAAGGGTGTGGGGAAGACATTTCTGGCTAAGGAAACATGGAGCAAAGTCATATCATGGGATAAATAAGCTTAGTGTCTTCAAAAACGGAATCCATCTGCTATACCTTGAACATAATGGCAGGGTAAGTAAAACGATTGAACAAATTAATCCTTCCCTGAGACTCCTTCGAGAGCATCGGCAACACAGTGATGACCATGACATGGTCTTGTCTTCAAGACATGTATAGTCTAGATGATTAAATGAAAAAGGAAACATAATCATAATATTGCATGATAAGTGCTACGATAAGAATAAGAATAAGATACTACGGAAAACACAGACAAGGACTCACGATCCAGAATTAGGAAGGTTTCTTGAAAGAAGTTGTAGCCAAACAGGGTCCTGAAGAATGAATAAAGCTATTGAAGATGTGTCAATAGAACCATTAAGACAGAAGAAGAATCAAATTAAAGGCACCTCAGTTAAAGAGAACAAGGCTTGTCTTGAATACAGCCAAGAGTTCAATATGGTAGGTTCCTAAAAAAACGAAGTAATGCTGGAGTCAAAGACATAGATCAAGTTGTGTTGGACGTTGCAAGTTGAGATTGTTATTTGGGGTGTTATCCTAAGAGAAAGGGGGACCATTGAGAATGTTTAAGCAACTGAATGATATAAAGAATGTATGCTTTGGATGTATCAGTAAAACCACTGACTGGTGGATGGGATGGAAGAGGACAAGACCGAAAGCAGGGAGACCAGCCCACTAGTGATGGCACTATTCTAGAGGAGGAAAGACAAGGGCAGGAACTGTAACTCTGAGAGAAGTGAATGCAGCCAAGCAATATGAATCAAGTGGAATCTGCACGTTTTAGAAATTGGTTAGGTATTGAGAGGGAAGAGTACAGAACAACTCTCCAAGTAGGACCATGGGTGGTATAACGGGATGTTCACCAGATAACTTCTCGGTGTGCAATATATGTGCCTATGAATGTAAGGACCTAAGACTCACAATAGTGCCTTTGTTGACACTGCTCTAATAATTCTAAGTGAAAAATAATGTGTTTGACAATTCCACTGCACATGATATCTGAGCCGAACTGAAGGACTCAACTGACCAGCAAAAATAGATGGTTACACTAGTTATTTCAGAGAGTGAGTGGAATAGATCTTGCCAAGTTTATATCTTGTCATACAGTTTGACTTCCAAGACATCCCAGATTCAAATGCTTTTTGATCTTGACCAAGAATAGGAAGATCTCCCCAGGTAACACAGTGGTAAAGAATCCACCTGCCAATGAAGGAGATGCAAGAGATGTGTATTCTCTCCCTGGGCCAGGAAGATACCCTGGAGGAGAAAAATGGCAACCCACTCCAGTTCCTGCCTGGAAAATCCCATGGAGAGAGGATCTTGGCAGGCTACAGCCCATGGGGTCGCAGAGTCAGACACAACTGAGTGACTGAGCACACAAGAATAGGAAAGGGAGAGGGTAGGGAAACAAAGCTTTAGCCATATTTGAGCAGAATCATTAGATATCCTGGACACCTTACACAAAACACAGCCCTAATAAGCCAATCATGGATTAATAAACTCTGAGAGCAAAGACATCTCCTGCCACAATGTCAAATCAGCTTAAAATTCATGCAGAACGTGTCTGGCTACAAGAGTTCTGGCTTCTGCCAAACCTCATAGAATGTGCTGGAGCCATTTTACAGACCTCTGCATTCCTATAGGTCTTCCCACCCTAAGCTCTGTCCCCTCTAATGTCGTGTTTCTCTAGGGATGATGGGTCTTGGGTCTTGGGTTCAATTCAATGAATGCCAGGACTTGGATACATTTTAAACAAGTTAGAAGCCCTATGTTGTTTTCAATTAAAGGCTTTGTATGGCAAAGGATACCAACTCAGCCACCAAAAATTTGGGTCTGGGGCAGCTTCTTCAGGCTTCCTGACAGGGCGAGTGTGTTGTGGTGAGCCTGGCTTCTGTCAAAAGCAATGAGAGAGACAGCAAGGGACATTGGGAAAATTAGACTTGGCAGCAAGCGAAGCCACTGAATGAATATTCAAATGCATGGAGTGTGAAGTGTGGTTTGACCATCATCGACTGGGAAACAAGTCCTCATGACTGAGAATTCTGGATAGAATTTGTGTCCTAGTGAGAAATGATTGAAAAGCTCCATCTCAAGGCAAAAAAGGAAAAATGGGAGAAATATCCATGGTCAGATAGAGGGTAGGAATGAGTAAAACTATATAAGTCCTTTGTAGAATTTTACATTATTTTTAAAAAATCCACTTGGTATCAGTTTGCTCACCAAATTCATTCATTCAGTGAATACTTATCAAACCTGAACTTTGTGTGTTTGGAAGTATTATGAAGGCTATAAAGGACTTTGATACTGCAAGTCACAAGGAAGACTGAAGATTCCGTGCACCACAACGAAGACCCAGTACAGCCAAATAGATTAAAAAAAATCTTTTTAATGTCAAAGGAAGACAGAAAAGTGATCTGATACAACTGAAAACTGAGCTTCATGAAAGAAGCATGAGGGACAAAAGAGAAAGAGTGGAGATCACCAGCACTGCCCGGAGGAAACAAGGAGAAAAATATTACAAACAGTCCTGAGATTTCCTGCTGTCTCCATACCAACCAGCATACTGGCTGGAGCTACAGAATACACTCAAGCCAACTGCTTGTGTCAGATGTCCTGTGATGAGATGCAGGCAGAGAAAGAAACCATGATCCAGATATTGTCATAGGGAAGCACGATGGGCCAGGCTTACATTCACATCTCATCTGCTATTCCTAGCTGGGTCATTCGAGCAAGTGACTTAACCTCTCTGAGCTTCAGTTGCCCCAACTGTCAAAAACATTTCATAATAGTATCATCACTGAGATGATAAATTTTTTAACTGCAAAATGCTCAGCACATAATAAAGTGATTAATAAATATTCAAAATATTACAATCAAGAACACTACAAAGTGCTAGGAAAATGGGTCAGAGACAGCACCTGGGAGGAGATCGTGTTTCAGCTGCGTCTTAAAGAAGCATAGATGCTAACAAGGTGAATGCTCTTCAGGATGGATGGAGTATAATAATGCTGGGAGGAGCTAGAGGTGAGGGTGAGAAGGTGGGCATGAATCTTTGTCTCCAGCATATAGCGCAACTGCTTTATTCTCCACTCCAACCTTAAGTACAAATCTAACCCTATCACCACCTCTGCTTAAAACTAATGAATGATTCTATCTGAATTGAGGGTAACATTCAAACTCCTTTGTTTATTTAGTGCCTACTGTATATCACAAACTGTTCTTGTGAGGACCAACACACGGGCCTTGAAGATAAGTTCACAGACAAGTAGGAAGCAAGATGAATATAAAACAGGTTCAGCACAATATAATCAGAGCTATGACAAGTCTGTGCCTATGACACTTTAGTGGAGAAAAGAACTCATATCTCCCTTAGACTGGCAGTACCAGGCAAAGTCTGTGTGGATAAGGTGAAGCTGAGTTTTTTAAAACTAAGTAAGACAGCTTCTTGGCCTTTTGGCTAAGATCAAGTGAAAACTAAGTAAGAGAAGAAGGGGAAGAAAACATGAAAGGAAAACAAAATACTAGAAACACAATCTGTATTCAACTGTTTAACAAGCTAGTTGGCTTTGCTTTATTATACCTGTCTAATGGCTAACATTTCAAGATAAAAGCTACAAGTTCTCTTTTTGTTTCTGGCTATATGCTTATGTATGTCTGTACGTATATATCTATGTTATGTGTTATTTTGATTCTACTTCGGAATGGTATTTTCTCCTTGGAAGAAAAGCTATGACCAACCTAGACAGCATATTACAAAACAGAGACATTACTTTACCAACAAAGATCCATCTAATCAAAGCTATGGTTTTTCCAGTAGTCGTGTATGGATGTGAGAGCTAGACTATAAAGAAAGCTGAGCACCGAAGAATTAATGCTTTTGGTGTTGGAGAAGACTCATCAGAGTCCCTTGGACAGCAAGGAGATCCAGCCAGTCAAACCTAAAGGAAATCAGTCCTGAGTGTTCATTGGAAAGACTGATGCTGAAGCTGAAACTCCAATACTTTGGCCACCTCACGCGAAGAACCAACTCATTTGCAAAGACCCTGTTGCTGGGAAAGATTGAAGGCAGGAGGAGAAGGGGATTACAGAAGATGATATGGTTGGATGGCATCACTGATGCAATGGACATGAGTTTGCGTAGGCTTTGGGAGTTGGTGATGGACAGAGAAGCCTGACGTGCTGTAGTTCATGGGGTCGCAAAGAGTCGAACACAACTGAGCTACTGAACTGAACTGAACAAACCTTCAAACGGTATTTATAAAGAGCCCTATTCAGTAAACAAAGCTAGTTTAAGTCAAATTAAAACCACTCTGTCTTTATTAGCATTAAATATAGCACTTTTATCCTGCCTAGGTTTACTTAAAGTCAAATGTGCTCATGCTATCTTTGTTACACAATTTGTCAGTAAGAAAGATAATTTAAGAGGATGATTAGGTATTTAATGTTCCAGAAATATTCATGAATGATCTGAACAGTATTGTTATGAACAAGTAAATATAGATGGATAAAAAGCTTATAAATAAACTCAACAATTTAAAAAACTTAGCATTTCAATGGTGTTCTTAAGAGTTCAATATGACTGGAGCTGAAAGAGGTACAAGTGAGGGACTGCAGGAGATGAGAAGGATCAAATGAGCAGAAAGTAGATCGGTGATCCTGGATGCTATGCTAAGGAGCTTGCACTTTATCTCGTGAATAACGGGGAACCCTAGAAAAGCCAAGGTCAGTGCTGCAGAAGATGATAATCTAGACAGAGGCAGAAGAGCAGGAGAGAGCTTATTGAGGGGCTCTAGAGGATGAATGAATGAACAGATAAATGAATGATCACAGAGATGAATGGTTCCGATAACTTCTGGAGTTTCTACTCGCAGGAGAAAGGGAAGTGGCTTTCATATCCTTTTCAACTGCCATCCCCTCCCCCGCACCCAGCATTCATGAATGGTTTCTCTCTTTGGCACGCATGTGTATCTCTTCCTCAAATGCTGGAATCTGACTCACTTGTATTGTGCTGGTTATATTTAAACAATCCACTCTGGGAGGCCAGTACTCAAACCAGTTAAATCAGAATTCCCAGGGGTCCCAGACGGAGAATAGAAATTAACAGTCAAAGTAGTGTTTAGCCCAAAATAGTCATCAATTAGAGGTATTCCAGGTTCAATCCCTGGGTTGGGAAGATCCCCTGGAGGAGGGCATGGCAACCCACTCCAGTATTCTTGCCTGGAGAATTCCTATGGACAGAGGAGCCCGGCAGGCTGTATAGTCCATGAGGTTGCAAAGAGTCGGACACAACTGAGCAACTAACCACAGCACAGCACAGAGGTGTTCTGAGATTGCCGTGACTGGGTAAAAATGAGGGTGCCAAGAGAAAGCAAAGGCCTGGAAAGTGGGCATAAATGATTAGTCTCATAAGAGGACAACACTGCTCTCAGGTGCATCACAGTAATTCAGACAGCAGTGCTGGTCTCCTTTGATTCATTGATTATTAGTACTCATACACCAGTTTTATACATGCCAGGCAGTGGACAGTAGAAATAAAGAGGAGTAAAGCACAATCCATACCTTCAAGGAGCTTAGTGGAGCAAGGTGGGAACCCAATTATTCCCACTGAACTGTGATAACTGCAAAGACAAGTGAAGAAGAAGGGAATGTTTCAGGCTACTTGTTAGTAAAAAAGGGCCTTAACACAGGAGAAAAACAGTCAAGTCAATGCGGGATGTAGAAGGGTGATGAGTAAGGCTTCGTGAAATCAAGCAGATAGCTCCCACAAAGGCACAGAAGGCAGGCCTGGAAAATTTGAAAAAGAACTGAGCCAGTCTGAACACTTTCAGTTGAGAGCCTTGCTCGAGATCTCTTTGTCCCTCTCCACCTTGCACACAGGGCAAAGGTCTCAAAAGGCAGCTTTCTACTGCCAACACCAGAAAGGCTGGTGGACAGACATGATCTTCGGGCAGAAGACCGCTACCAGTGGGGTCACAGTTAATCAGCACATCAGAAAAACCTGTGATCCAGCCATTGTTAAGAATGAAAGCGATGCTATATGGTCCATCTGTAGGGAACTTCCTAAAATACACATCTGAGATGATGAACTTGGTGAGTTGCACAATAAACGAAAGGCAAAGCTGAATTCCTTCCTCAAGTCTGTCACTTGCTGAGCTGCATGACTGTAGGAAGGTAAGAAACCCCCTGGCCTGTTTCCGAATCCTTAAGAGGGGATGAGTTTTGTATGATAACTCCAGCTCACAGGTTACTGCAAGGATTAATATGACATATGTGAGATGGCCTAGCACAGAGCCTAACATTCAAGAGACGATGAACATGAGCCCTTATATCACCCCTTCCCCTTGAGTCCTGGACTGAGTTCAATGCACCTATCTTGCTCATAGTAGGTATTCATGTATTTTTTATATAACATCTTTATTGAATATGCCACAATACTACTCCTCTTTTATGTTTTGGTTTTCTGGATGAGAAATGTGTGGGATCTTCGCTCCCTGACTGGGGATTAAACCCACACCCAATGCATTAGAAGGCAAAGTTTTAACCACTGGACCACCAGGGAAGTCTCTAGGTGTTCATATATTCTTGGCTTGAATACTTATCAACCTCTACATAGCCACTCAGTTCAGTTCAGTCACTCAGTCGTGTCCGACTCTTTGCGACCCCATGAACTGCAGCACGCCAGGCCTCCCTGTCCATCACCAACTCCTGGAGTTTACCCAAACCCATGTCCATCGAGTCGGTGATGCCATCCAGTCATCACATCCTCTGTCGTCCCCTGCTCCTCTTGCCCCCCAATCCTTCCCAGCATCAGGGTGTTTTCCAATTAGTCAACTCTTCACATGAGGTGGCCAAAGTATTGGAGTTTCAGCTTCAACATCAGTCCTTCCAATGAACACCCAGGACTGATCTCCTTTAGAATGGACTGGTTGGATCTCCTTGCAGCCCAAGGGACTCTCAAGAGTCTTCTCCAACACCACAGTTCAAAAGCATCAATTCTTCGGCACTCAGCCTTTTTCACCGTCCAACTCTCACACCCATACATGACTACTGGAAAAACCATAGTCTTGACTAGATGGACCTTTGTTGGCAAAGCAATGTCTCTGCTTTTCAATATGCTATCCAGGTTGGCCATAACTTTCCTTCCAAGGAGTAAGCGTCTTTTGATTTCATGGCTACAGTCATCATCTGCAGTGATTTTGGAGCTCAAAAAAATAAAGTCTAACACTGTTTCCACTGTTTCCCCATCTATTTCCCATGAAGTGATGGGACCAGATGCGATGATCTTAGTTTTCTGAATGTTGAGCCTTTAGCCAACTTTTTCACTCTCCTTTTTCACTTTCACCAAGAGGCTTTTTAGTTGCTCTTCACTTTCTCCCGTAAGAGTGGTGTCGTGTGCATATCTGAGGTTATTGATATTTCTCCTGGCCATCTTGATTCCAGCTTGTGCTGCTTCCAGCCGAGCGTTTCTCATGATGTACTCTGCATATAAGTTAAATAAGCAGGGTGATAATATCCACTGAGTCTACTTTAGAAAAAAATGGCAGAAGAAAGGCCATGGCAGCATTTACTACATGCCAAATACTCTGCCTGGGGCTTCCCAAGTGGCATAGTGGTAAAGAATCCACCTGCCAATGTCAGAGACATAAGAGACACAAGTCGGGAAGACCCCCTGGAGAAGGAAATGGTAACCCACTCCAGTATTCTTGCCTGGAGAATCTCATGGACAGAGGAGCCTGGTGGGCTGCATGCAGTCCATGGGGTCGTAAGGAGGCAGACATGACTGAGCTACTGAACACAAATACTTTGCCTACATTTCCTCATTTAATTTTCACAACCACCCAGTGAGGTACCAGCTGAGAAATTCTGAGGCTCTGAGAGTTGAAGTGGTCTGAGGTCATACAGGTCACTTAATGGAAGAGTCAGCAGCTGACTCTGGATTTAAATTGACGTGTGTCTACTCAGATCCTCCAGAGAAGGCCATTCCAGAAAAGAGACTGGGATAACTTCAGGTGACTTGACTTACCAGATCAGACCTGGATGAAGTGAGACAGCTTTCTCATGCATACCTTGGAGTGAATCTGTCTCCAGTCCTGCTTAGTTACATCTGCCAGGATCTCCTGTGCATCAAATGATACAACCCTGTGACTTGCTCTTTTCAAGGAGGGATTTCTGGAACTTTGTTATTAATAATAAATTATAAGAATAATTCTCATGGTACAGAAGAAGAATTTAAGAGAAAGGCTCTGGGACAATAATTGGTAAACTTTCTTAATTCTTAAATGACTAGGAAAAAAAGGAATGAACTAAATGAGATTTGGGACAAATGACAAGTGAGTCAATATTCTCTGCTTCTCCATGTCAGTCATTTTTTGGCCACTTTGGAGAGATTTTGTGCCTTTTTTAAACTTCCAGATTTCATACTTTCTGTTCAGCTTTTGCAACTTCCCAAGAGCACGGTTTAAAAAAAAAAGAAAGAAAGAAAGAAATAGAACCTCAGCCCTTCTGTATCACTTTCAAGAAGGTACCTCTTGCAGAAGGAAATTTGGGCCATTAAAAAACCCTCACAGTCTTGTTTCAGCCCTTCCTTTTGAGATCATTCTTTCCTTTTTTCTTTTTTTTTTTTTGCTTTTCATTTTTTTCTGGTAAGCAAGCAGTCTTCAGATGATTAGTGTTGCGTATCTTTGGGAAAAATTCATGCCAGACTAGTCAAATTGTAACGGCTTTTATCATCAGCTTGCAAAGGTTTCCAAGTTACTCCCCAGCAGAGAAACCACACACAGACAAGCAAACAGGCCTCCTCTAATTTTGACACTGGAAATATCTATTTGAAAGTTTTAATTAAAGAAGACCACAAATAATCACAAAACAGCATCATATTGTCAGGCGAGTGTAGATGTCACTCGAGGGTATGTTCCTCAGCTCTTGTCTCCTCACAACAAAGATTTGGAGTGACGGACATTGAAGCCCTCGGCGGGCCACAGCTCTCGGGTCTGGGACAGACTGTGTTATAGCTCTTACATAAATCAGTGTTACAGCTCTATTTTATTTAGAAGATGATAGCCAGAGAATTCATCCTCAAAGCGTGTGGGCACGCCAATCCAAAGCCGTGAAGAGATGAACACTGCACCGCATGGGGGGGAGAAAGGGAGAGTCCATCTTCGAGGGAGAGAGAGCAAGGGAGCTAGCACTTTGGCTCCTCTTTTATATGTTTATTTCTGCCCCCTGGGCCTGTCCTATGCAAATTGGGCTTAAACAGGAGTGCTGTTCTACCTGAAGTTCTCACTCAGGTGCTCGGACCTTCCTTGTTCTATTTTTGAGGGCTTTTCCCTTCCTTGTCTTCTAGCCACTGCCATTTTGGACTCTTGTTTCCTATTCTAACTACCTAACAATATCATCGCAAACCTAAAATAGAATCTAGACCATGCAGCATGCAACACTCATTGCCCCCCTTTTGTCTACCTCTTAGAACACAGAAATAAACTCTGGGTGGCTGCACGGCACACTCTTCACAGCGGTCTATCTGCTAGAAACATCTGCTAGGTCACTCAATGTGAACCTCCCAAGTAGAAGAAGCATAGTGTACCATTCACTGGGAAAAAAAAAAAGGACAAGAAGAGGAGGAAAGTGTGCCTTCCCCCAGCTTTGCCTTTGGCTAGCTGGGAACATTTGCAACGCCCTACACTGTTTCTTTAGCTTCGATTTCCAAACATTTCTAACATGACTACATTTGGGCTCATCTTCTTGAACAAAGGATGCTAACCATTTTTTTCTATAAAGTGCAAAGTCATCATTCTATTCAATGCAACAAACATTCTCAGGCGCAACGCAGTGTCAAGCACTAGGGGTGCAGAAGAGAAAGACATCGCCCCTTACTGTATAGTTTTGTGGTATTTTCTGAGATGATGCTTCCCAGCCAGTGTGCTGAGGCCCACAGGACGGTTGTGCCAAGGTGGTAATGCCCTTAGTCCTCAGGGGGGGCAGACAGGCTGGGCTGGCTGGGTCCCAAGGATGGTCCACTCTGCAGTGAGCAAGCTCCTCTATTTATTCAGTGAACTGAGCAAGTGTCATCTTTCCTGTGAATGCTAGATGGTGGGAAAGACTAGGAGGAACCTGACTAAGATTATTAACATGACTGGGGTTATTTGCCCCACCTTGAATAACCTAATTGCATGCTTTTGAAGCTGCAGATCTTCCTTTAAGAGTTTTATTGTTTTGTTCCCTTCCAGTTAATTGCCACATCCCATTGTTTTGACTGTTACTCCCTTCTTGGTGACCACTTCTAGTCTTCTTTTAGCCAAAAAAAAAAAAAAAATAACAACAAACAAAAAAATCCAAATATGCAAAAAACACATTATTACTCAATAAACACTTCCTGAGCATCTACCATATGTGAGGCACTCCAGGGTCTTACAGAGGGAGAGAAAGAATAAATGGAGATGGTACATAACTACAATCTTTAAAGGGGTCACAACTTAAAGTTGTAAACAAAATAAGGATCACTAGGCATAGCTAATAATTAGGTCCCCAGATCCTAGGGCATATGTTTGAGTCTACTGCAGCATGTTTGGTGGGTTTTTTTTTAAAGCAAAGCCCAGTGAGAAGTTCCCAAAATTTAAGCTGAGAAGTAAGCTGCATATGTACACACATCAACAGAATGAAAAAGCAGAAAGTTTACAAACTCTGAAACTGAAGTGAGTTCACAATCTTGGCTCCATCTAATGTAGTTGAAGACTTGATAGTTGAAGCCGCTTGATCTCTCTATCTCAGGTCCCTGTTAGAGAGCATGTGGAAAATAATAACCTACCTTCAGGCTTCCTGTAGAAATTAGAGATGACATATAGTGCATTGTACTGACTCCAAGTGGGTATTGGATAGATGGTAGCTTGTTTAAGTGTTACATGCTATTTTGGAAATATACATATTGCTGATAAGAACATTTTTGAAGTACAAAGATTTAAATACCAGTTACTGAAATGCTCAGTGAGTATGAAGGCTCTTGTCAACTGTATTTCCACTATCCAGCAATTCCACTCCTTGGGTATATACTCAGAAGAAAAAAAAGACATAAATTCACAAAGATATACCCCAATGTTCATAGCAACACTATTTACAATAGCCAAGATATGGAAGCAATTCGTGTTCACTTTTAACAGACAAATGGATAAAGAAGATGTGGGGTATGTGTGTGTATGTTCACATATATACATATACACAGAAGAATTTTACTCATTACTAAGCCACCAAACAGAATAAAATTCTGCCATTTTCAGCAATGCTCATGGACCTAGAGAATATTATGCTTAGTGAAATAAGTCAAAGACAAACACCATATGATTCCACTTATATGTGGAATCTAAAAAACGAAACAAATGAAAGTATATAACAAAACAGAAGCAGACTCACAGATATACAAAACACACTGCTGGTTACTAGTGGGAAGAGAGAAAGGGGAAGGGGTAAGACAGGGGTATGGAATTAGGACATGCAAACTACTATATATAAAATAGATAAGCAACAAAGACATCTTGTACAGCACAGGAAATCATACCCATTCTTGCAATAATTTTTAATGGAATATATATAATCTGTAAAAGTACTGAATCACTATGCTGTATACCTGAAACTACTATAACATTGTAAATCAGCTCTGCTTCAATTTTTTAAAAACAATATTACTTTGCTTACTGGCTCGGTATAATGAACATAGAGAGATGGATTTTGTCACACATACATGAGGTCATTGTTGTGAATTCCAGTGTCCTCTGTGACTCTCTGTATGCAGGATGTCTTCAAAGTTTGCTAAGGAAGTAAACACAGTTTCTGACATAGGTAGGAGAGCTTGTTTTAAGTCAGCTCCAGTCAGCTCCCGTTTTGATCACATCCTTGAGATAAGTCCATTTGCTGTGAAAAGTCTCTGGTTCTTAGAAGTGGAATCCCATGGCAGCAAAATGTGGGCAAAAACACATTTCCAATCCTGGCTGCCACACTAGACAATACTATCTACCCACTGGAACTCTGAGTTTTTCATCTGTAAGTGGGGCTAATGCTTACCCCCTAAATTTGTTACCAGAATTCAGAAAGGAACTGTCTACAGTATGCCAACCACTTCACTTCACATACAATTGATTTCCAACTGGTATTATCTTCTAGGACCACCCTTTTTGTGTGTGTGACCATCTTAGGCCAATAATTTAACTCCCTGAACCTTGGTCTCCCGACTAATACAGTGGGGACAATAATACCTTGAAAGTTTCAGTGAGGAGTTAACGAGTTTTAGGAAACTGTCTACAGGGGGTCTGTAGCATGGTATCAAGAACTGATGCTTTTGAATCATGGTTTTGGAGAAGACTCCTGAGAGTCCCTTGGACAGCAAGGAGATCAGCCAGTCAATCCTAAAGGAAATCAACCCTGGATATTCATTGGAAGAACTGTTGCTGAAGCTGAAGCTCCAATACTTTCACCACCTGATGTGAAGAGCCAACTCACTGGTAAAGACCCTAATGCTGGGAAAGATTGAAAGCAAAAGGAGAAGGGGATGGCAGAGGATGAGATGGTTTGATAAATGGCATCACCAACACAACGGACATGAATTTCAGGAAATTCCAGGAGATAATGAGGGACAGAGGAGCCTGGCGTCCATGGGGTCTCAAAGAGCCAGACACGACTTAAGAGACTGAACAACAACAACAAATGTACTTAAACGTTACTTTCCCTTCACCCCACAGAATTATTTTTACAAATTATGATTGATTGAAAATTCTGATCACTGAGGATTGCATTTGAGTGTGTGTGTGTGTGTGAATTTCACTTGTCAAAAAGCCAGTATATATTTAAACACTTAAGAAAAGCCCATTGTAACCTACACGCACCTTGGAACTATTTCCCACATCAGAAGGTCTGCAGCCCACATGGCCATGCTCATTTTGAGTGGCAGGCTCTCCAGACCAGAGCTGAGAATCTGCAGAATGCTAAGCAGTCAGAGTCACCCAGAGGAAAGGGGGCTGCGTGAGCCTGAGTCATGTGGGCCGCACAAATTCCGCACAGCAGAAACAGCAGCATCAGATAGTGCCTGCAGGCTGGCTCCACAATGGAGGTCTTTATCTTTCATGTGAATCAAGTGGGAAGAGTGTGGTCATCTCTTCCTGCGGTCTACTGGGTTTTCATTGACAAAAAACTAAGAGCACTTTTGTTGGCGCACATGCTGCCCTTTCCAGCCAGCGCGGGTCCAGCCATGTGAAGCTGCACTTCATAGTTTCATTGGGGCACATCTCCCTCAGTGAGAGAAAAGGTTACTTCCTCCATCATCCTCCCCTGACCACTACCTCTGCCAGATCCTGTCATGTGCTAGGGAGAGAAGACAAAACGGAAAAAAAAAAAAAGAAAGGACAGCCAGCAGAAAAACCACTTCTCACTCTGGCCCAGCATCTGAGTCCAAAACGCTCGAGCCCAGTGCTGTCGTCAGGCTCCGTGGTCAAACCCCTTCCCCAGTTACGATTCACAGGCAGAAATGGTGTGGGAGGTCCTCTTACACACAGACATCAAGCAGCGTGGTGGAGGTGGTGGAGGATGATCTCACAAACTATTCTGTGAGCACTCGCTTCAGACAAGAAAAACAAGACAATTACGGCTTTTTTTAACGACCATCCCATTTTTGAATCCACTCTTTGATCATCTCAGTTAGAAGTGACACCTCATTTTAAACCTCCTCCAAAAGAGAGAAAAACTGAGGTCCCAGGGGTCAGTGACCTGCATGAAATCACCCAGTTAATAAATGCCAGAACAAAATTGCAATTCAGAGGAGGAAAAGCCTTGTCCAGAAATGTATATTTAAAAACTTTGCTGAAATGAAATGCACACAGAATATCAAGCACAGAGCCTGGCTTTCAGTAGGCATCCAGAACTTTTTCTTCTTCTTGGGGAAAAGGAAAACGTTCTGGTTAACTGATGGGTCTACCTGCCACACTGCAGGTCCTTTCATCAGCAGAAACCATCCCCACAGATGATGACAACCACCACAATGACAATAATACTACTTACTACTCTTTATCAAATGGCCATTACCCAACTACTTATTATTTTCAAGGTTTTAAATATGCTTTAATCCCAATTGACCCCCAAAACAGGAAAATGCCACAAAAGGGAACATCTGTCTACTCACACTGGCAACCAGAAGTACCATGAGTGAGTCCTCCCAAGCTTGGGACAATTACCATGTGATAAGGGTAGGGTCACATAATTAATCACCTAAACCAAGACAGATATCAGAATGGAAAGTAGGGCTGTGAGTAATTACTGTGGGATAACATGCATACACGCAGGACTGGCCCACACAAACCAGGACATATGGTCACCCTAGTTTAGCAAAACTTAAGTCCCAAGTCACCAATTAATGATTTTTCAAGTAACGATCATGGGTGATGAGAAAGGCATAGATCTTCAGTGGGCTCCACTTTAATTCTAGGCCTTGAACACCTTGAAGAGAGGTTATGATCCATGTGCTCAAGGGAATATTGTCCCCATGTTCATTTCTAGCTAATAAATCCCTTTAGGATGGGGAATATGTGTTTCCAGTGACCACAGTTAGCTCTCCAGGTGCTCGCTTTTACCTGTGTGAAAATTCTTGGGATACTGAATTAGAAACAAGAAAGTAGCTTAATGCAGAGCTAATCAAAACCATGAAAAGTATGTATTGCTCTATTTTGTCCCTAACTGAAGAATTCATTCTGCCTCCAGCACAATAAAACCCATCTCCCTCCAGCCTAGGGAGTATCCTTGTTACTCTATTCTAGCTAGTCTCCTCTCTCCGAGATGGGATTACATAAACCTTGCTAATTCCTGAGGAGTTCATTCCTCTTCCCTGTTGTTCATGCAGGCTGTGCTCTTCCAGTATTGCATTAAACATGTCACTTTGCCAACAAAGGTCCATATAGTCAAAGCTATGTTTTTTCCAATAGTCATGTATGGATGTGGGAGCTGGACCATAAACAAGGGTGAGCGCTGAAGAACTGATGCTTTCAAACTGTGGTGCTGGAGAAGACTCTTGAGAGTCCTTTGGACAGCAAGGAGATCAAACCAATCAATCCTAAAAGAAATCAACCCAGAATATTCATTGGAAGGACTGATGCTGAAGCTAAACTCCATTACTTTGGCCGCCTGATGCAAAGAGTGGACTCACTGGAAAAGACCTTGATGCTGGGAAAGACTGAAGGCAAGAGGAAAGGGGAATGACAGAGGATGAGATGGTTGGATGGTATCACCAATTCAATGGTCATGAGTTTGACCAAACTCCAGGAGATGGTGAAGGACAGGGAAGCCTTGCGTGCTGCAGTCCATGGGTTCACAAAGAGTTGGACACAACTTAGTGACTGAACTGATGGAAGATGTGTTTTTTATCTTCCTAAAATTACATCTATTCTATAAGGCATACACTATCATCATTACCATTTTACAGATGGGGAAAATGGAGGTTTAGACAAGTTAGTTCACTTACCTAAGACAAATTAGTTCACTTTGCCATACAACTACCATGGCAAAGTCCAGATCTGCCTGACTCCAAATTCCAGGTCCTTAAAAAAAAAGTTGCTCAGTCATGTCTGACTCTTTGCAACCCTATGGACTGTAGCTTACCAGGTTCCACCATCCATGGGATTTTCCAGGCAAGAATACTGAAGTGGGTTGCCATTTCCTTCTCCAGGAGATCTTCCCAACCCAGGGACTGAACCCGGGGCTCCTGCATTGTAGGCAGACGCTTTACCGTCTGAGCCATCAGGGAAGTCCCTCCAGGTCCTTAACCTCTAGTTAAAATAATTCTTATCATTATGGTCCAGTCCTTAATCATAAGATCTTGTCATTATCAGTTATATTTCATTGATTCCCAAGTATATTCAATGTTAAAGTCCTCTTTTTACATAGAAAGCCTTGCCTCTACAGACAGAGAGCATCCAAAGAAGTGTTCCTTGGAATTGCTTCCTACCCCAAAGATTCTGCTTCAAGAGGGTCAGTTCCTTTTCTATAGGCTGTTTTTGTCCCTGATAAGGCAAAGGCAGTGTCCATCCAAAAAGGAGGCCTTTCTCTGACCTCATGTACCAATCTGCGGTTCAGTGGCTAACTTGTATCCAGCTCCTTGCGACACCATGGACTGTATCCTGCCAGGCTCCTCTGTCCATGGGATTTCCCAGGCAAAAGTACTGGAGTGGGTTACCATTTCCTCCTCCAGGGGATTTTCTCAACCCAGGAATCGAACCTGTGTCTCCTATATTGGCCGGCGAATTATTTATCGCTGAGCCACCTAGGAATCTGAAGGGCACATAACTCCATTGACTTAGAAAGAATAGACCTTTATTTCACAGCAAGCCTAGGAGGAGGAAATGCCCATTTCCTGATTCCTAACATACAGGCCTCTGGGCCCCTCCACTGAATTTCTTCTTTCTTTCTTTGTACAAGCTTTCTTTCCACTGGTTAATTTCCTCCCAAGTGGGCTCCCTGCTGGGAAGTAGGGGAAGAAGATCACCCCCTACCCCTTGGGACCACCAGACTGGAACAGCCTTCCCAGTGGGGGTCTATCAGAGGAAGAGACTGCAGATGGGCAACACGAAGTGAACTGGGGTTGGTGCAAAAGCCTCAGGTGTCTCTGGTACTTGCCACTTGCCAGCAGTACCAATTAACTGCTATTGCCCAATGACCAGATGCCACGAAGAAACATAACAAATGACTAAGTGTTAGTAGATCCGTCAGCTTGGAAGATGTCTTGTAAGTTATCTCGTTAGCTTGAGGTATCCACAACTGTGAGATAAAACAGAAACCAAAAAACGCTACATGAGCTATGTTCCAAATTTCTAAAAGCTAAATACCTTTTTATTTCCTCTTGTCAGAGTTCTTATTTTGCACAAAGATTATGTGTTACTTTCAGGATTGCATTTGTTTATAATTATTAATCAAAACAAATTTTTTTATTCATTAGACTTGATGAGCTAATTAAAATGTCAGGTTTAATAATAATTTGAGAAAGAAAATAAGATATACAAATCCATACTCTAATACAAATCAGAAGATTATAATTCACTGTGTAAAACCACACAGCTTCTCATGGCACTTAAGGTAAAGTTCTAAATCCTCATTGGAGCCTAAAAGACCTCAAATAGTGGTAAAGAACTCTCCTGCCAACGCAAGAGACATAAGAGATGTGGGTTCGATCCTGGGTCAGGAAGATCCCCTGGAGGAGGAAATGGCAACCTACTCTGGTACTCTAGCCTAGAAAATCCCATGGATCCTAGCAGGGTACAGTCCAAAGGGTCACAGAGAGTCAGACACAACTCAACGAATGAACAACCTACCATTCACCTCCTTATTCACTGCAGTCGGTTTCTTGAATATGAGAGTGAGTATCTGTCTCAGGACATTTGCACAAGCTATTCCCTCTGCTAGGAACACTCCGCCCTCCTTTATCCACTGGAGTCTCAGCTCATTTCACCCCCTCAGCGAGGCCTTTCCCAACATACCATGCAAATTCGCATCTTCCCAGCCTCCTCACAATCACCCTCCAGAACAACATCTATCTTGTTTTCTTGATGATACTTACTACTGTCTGACATTATCTTGTTAATGTACATATCCCAAGCTATTATAGATTTTAATAGAAGATATAATCACAACTCCCATACAAATATAAAACAAATATATATCAAAGTTTTTTTAAGATGTTTGCTTAAATTTATTTTTATTTACATTTTGGATGAGCTGCACAGCATGTGGGATCTTAGTTCCCCCACCAGGGATTGAATCGGTACCCTCTGCAATTGAAGCTCAGAGTCTTAACCACTGGACTGCCAGAGAAGTCCCTCCAAGATTTTATTTAGCTCAATAATTAATGAGGTAACCACAGTGAAATGTGACCAGGAGTTCAACAGAGAAGTCCAAATGCCACACACTGATATTCAGCTAAGGAATGTGGAAATAGATTTACAAATTGATGTAAAACAGGTAAAACCACTCAATAGCGACACGGTGATAAATCAGTTGCATTGTACCTGACATATTTTGCAATTCTACGAGCAGGAATTAATCGAATAACTAACAGTTTTCTACAATTTAATTTCCACCTCTACAGAGTTGTAAAGATAGTTGTATTACTATTACTATCTGAAACTGTCCTTTGTTCCTTTTTTCTAAACTCCATGCCCTGAAATATGTTTCATGAAAGCAGAACCTTTGCCTGCCTTATTCACCAGTTTCCCCAAAGCTCTGAATCATGACTGATTTATACGAGGTGCTCAGGAATATTTGTTAAATAAATAGGTGACCAAAGTCACAGTTTCACTAAGCATAATGCCTTCCCGGTCCATCCGTATTTCTGCAAATAGCAAATTTTTCGGTTTTTTTTTATGGCTGAGTAGTATCCCATTACACAGGCATGCATGCGTGTGCGCACACACACACCCTGTATCTTATTTATCCATTCTTCTATTGATGGACACTTAGAGCACTTCCATATCTTGGCTACTATAAACAATGCTGCTATGAGCATTGAGGTGCATATGCTTTTCAAAATTAGCATCTTCCCATCCTCCTCACAGCCATGGGTTTCATAAAGGGTCAAATGATATAATTTTTTATCTGAAGCCCCATACCAATGTAAGGGGCTTTATTTACTCCATTCTCATTATACAGCATTGTGGTTAGTATGAAGCTCTGGAGTCAGTTGCAAGGGTTCAAATCCTGGCTTTTCTGTGTGTTATATTAGTAAAGTCACCTAGCATTTGAAGTTCAATAAAGGTGTAACTTGCCCAAGGGCACACAGCTCGAAAAATAGAAGGGTACAAACTTCACCCTAGGTCAGGCTAACTTTACCCTCCCAGGATTCTTTCCTTTGTGCCATTAGTCATAATCTTTAATTTCAGATTTCCAATAACACTGTGATTCATTGCATTGTCTGCAACTTACACATCCTGGGATCTTGTTCCCTGAGACATCAAGAATCAGCTCTTAAGCACTGTCACTGAATTACCCAGAACCTAGTATAATACCTGGCTCACAGTAAGCCCTAATACATCTGTGTCAAACAAGTGTAGAAATTCACACACATCCAAGTCAATGGGGAAAAGATGGAACAATTGTCTCCCACCTCTTCAGGGTTTAATTAACTAGCAAGAGTAAAAGCTGTGAAAAAGTAACCACTCGGCTCCCAGCAAATTGTTGTACCATCCCTGTTTAGTCTGCCATCAGCTTCAGTCAATGTGCAATCCTATGGCACATTAAGTGGAGAATTTGATCCAAAAGAAACACGATCAGTAGGTGCATAGGCAATTGTTCTGATTAAACACTGCCTGCTGGAATTAAAACACCATAGGCTGTTTGCAGAGCTCCTTGATTTTAATTAGATAATCCCCATCTTAATAGCAAAGATACAACAATGCATTCCTCAGGCCCCGTGGAGTGACAAATGTAATGACTCTATAACAGAGTGTGGCAATTCTGCATCCAGTTGGGGAAATTACAAGATGATCGATTAAAGTTGCCCAGTTTAATTCCTCCAAGTCTCATTTGGTGGACCGAGGTAGGCAGCCTTCAGGGAGCAATTTATCTCGCCAGTATCCCAACTGGAAGGGGCTAACATTTGTTATCAGCGGATTACGTACCAGGCTATCAGCTTAGGCATTTGCATAGAGGATCTCTGTCAATCCTCCCCATTGACCACTATGTTGCAGATGCTCAAACTTAGTCTCAGTGAGGGTAAATAATGTATTCTGACCACATCTGGTAGGGGTAACGCTTGGATTCAAACCTGAAATTGCCTGGATTCAAAGACGTTGCTGTTTGTGGGGCAGGTAAGAGGTAGCCCTGCCTGGATTCATACCCTGGCTCTGGTATGTATTAAGAGAGAGCTTTGGTAAGTTTCTCCAATTTCTCCATCCTCGGCAGTCTCATCTGTCAAATGGATATCACAGTAGTTCCCATCTCATAAAACAGGTATGAAAGGTACATGAAACCACATAAAGACCAAAGCATAATTGTTAGCCACCAGCTATTATTTCCTTGAGTGTTTCTGACATCTCTGAGGTGTTAAGAAGAAAAGACCAAGTGTGTAACAGAGAAGAGCAAACCTGACTCCATATTGAATCTATTCCTTAGCTTTAACCCTGTGCTCTGCTGTCTGTGCTTAGTCATGCTGGCTCTGCACCTTTTGTGATAGAATGGTGCCTACAGCCTGAAATATATAGGAGGACCCATTCTTAAGGCTCTGATCTTTAAAGGTGTAGTAACACTTTTTCATTTCTTATAGAGGTACACAGAACATGAGAAGACCTATGCTGATTCATGTTGATGTTTGGTGGAAATCAACACGATACTATAAAGCAATTATCCTTCAATTAAAATAAATTTTTTAAAAAGTTGTAGAACAAAGAAGAACATTTGTTGGAGATTTTTAAAAACATTGTAACTAGATCTATGTGGACAGCTGCAAGAACAAAGGATTCTAGCACCAAGAAATCTGCAACAACCAGTCATACCCCCTCCCCTTTTAGTATAAAAGAAGCCTTAATTCTAACTCAAGTAAAATGGTTCTTTGGGACAGTAGTTCATTTTCTCCATCTGCTCACTTTCTAAATAAAGTAGCTACTCCTTACCCAAAAATGCATCTCTCAGGGACTTCCCTGGTGGTCCAGTGGTTAAAAATCCATGTTCCAATGCAGGGGATGTGGATTCAATCCAGTCGGAGAACTAAGATCCCACATGCAGCCAGGCAAGTAAGCCCTTGCACTGCAACAAGAGAAGCCCCCCATGTGCCACAATGAAGCCCCAGTATGGCCAAATAAAAATAAATATTAAAAACAACAACAACTTGTCTTTCAATTTATCGGCCTATCGTGCAGCAAGCAATATGAGCTTGGACTTGGTAACAGGTAGAGTCCAGAGAGTTCCACATGCTTGGATGAGGTTACACAGAGAGTAAGTACTCAAGCTAGGACTGAAGACAGCTCAGGACCTTTTTAGAATTCAACTAAACGCTGCAGACTTTCACTTTATCTCCATTGATCAAACTAGCAAGGTAGAAGCACAGATGCCCTAAGTGAGGAGATTGAGCTCAGAGCAATAACATGACCAGACCTCAGACACTCGGACATTGAAACAAAGAGGCAAGCTTAACTCTTCTCCACCCCACAATGTCTATGGCACTAGTGTTGTGAAGGCCAAGGCCAAGGTTAAGATGGTCAGAGTCTGAATGTCAGCCCTGCAGCTTCTTAACTGTGAGATTCAGTTCTCTCATCTGTAAGACAGAGATAGGCTTAGACTCTAAACTCATGTTGTTGTTATGTTAAATAACTTATTGTTGGGAAAGTGCTTAACACGGTGCTTGGCTTAACACAGTCACCAGGTTCCACTATCCCTGTGGGGGAATAATATCTACTCTTATTTTCTGTGATGGTTGTAGATATTAAATTACTTAATCCATTAGAAATGTTTAGCATGGTGTACCATATATACTGGAACCATTCAGTAAATGTTCATTGTCTTCATCTCATAGCAGCAGAAATAGTGGGGGTACTGTTACCAAACCTTCGCACATTAACCAGAATACTATTTTTGTTTGATTTGATTTCTTTCCTAAGAAATGTACTTGTTTACTCCTGGGGGAAGGAGAAGAAGGTGGTAATTCTACTTACTACCCCCAGTAATGAGGATAGTCTGCCTTGCTAAATATACAGAAAGACAAATTTCACCTGCTTAGTATCTACCTCCTAGAACTGTTGAGAGGATGAAATGGGACAATTTCTAGAAAGATCATGGTGGTGACTGGGGATCCACCATAACTTCCTGATGCTTCACAAACTAAACAAGTGTCACAGAATATCACAGAAGGTGATCTGAAGTTCTTTCAGCTCCAACACTCTTCAAATGGAGGCTTTTCTATTTGCATGAAAGTTGTGTCCAACTCTTTCTGACCCAATGGACTATACAGTCCAGGCCAGAATACTGGAGTGGATAGCCTTTCCCTTCTCCAGTGGATCTTCCCTACCCAGGAATCAAAGTGGGATCTCCTGTGTTGCAGGCAATTCTTTACCAACTGAGCTATCATCTATTTGCATATAAAACAGAAAAAAACCCATGGGCTTTAGCAGTATCATTTACTCTTGGATGCATTGATTCTACTTCTAGAAATCAGTCCCATTGAACACTTTGATAGAATGTGAAAGGATATACATGGAAGGTCATTAATTGAAGTATTATTTGTAAGTCAAGACATTAAAACAGCTGAAGTGTCCTGCCATCAGATGCAGTTAAATAAGCCGTGGTACATTCACATGGAGGACTACGTGGACTTAGAGAATGAAAACAATCTCTCTGCAGTAATATGCAGAATTCACCAGGGTATATTTCTAAATGAAAATAACACTAAGTGTAGATCAGCTATAATATGCTTCCTCCTGTCAAAGACAAGAAAATAATCTCCATATGTTTCATACATTTGCAAAAAAAAACAACAAAAGAGCACAGGAAATACAAACAAGAAACTAACAAAAATGCCGTTTGTGGTTGTTGTTTAGTTGCTAAGTTATATCTAACTCTTGTGACCCCAGTTACTTCACAGGAAATGTATTGGAGAATTGTGGAGGGGAAAGAGATGAACACAAAACTTCCTTATGTTTGCCTTTCTATACTGTCACACTTTTTGACTGATGTCAGTTCATACCTATTAAAAGTAAAGCTAATTTTTAAAAGCCTTTCTAAAACTTTAAAATAAACCAAGACAAATAAACCTAACCATCCATCAATTTAGTAACATAACCACACAGAGAAACGATCATTTTTCCCCCCAACATGCTTTGACCACAGTACTTTGATTGAACATCCTCTGTGGAACATGTTCCATGGACTAAAAGAACTACAGGGTAATTTAAATCTGACTGTAGTATGTTAGTGAGAAAGTTCATACTGTTATTCTGAAACCATTTTATTTATGTCATACAATAAAACAAATTAGGAATTATGGATGACTGTCAAAGAGAATAAAAGATTCAATTGTGAGATCAAAAATTAACTATAAAACTAACATTGGCATTGCAGTGGAAATAAATGATTGAATGATTCTACTAATTGTGTATTATCTATCTTAGTCCATTGACATGGTGTAGTAACAATGTCACTAAAGTAGGTATAATCACACCTAGCACTCTGATTTTGCTTTACAAAAATCGATTTTTCTTAGAGAACTGGCTGCTTTCAGTACTGGATTAGGGAAGGTACAATTTGAGCCTGGAACACATTGTCATGTTCAAAAGCAAAGAAGCTTTCAGATAGTAATTGGATATGTCAAAAGGACACAAGAACCACCTGGAAGGAGCTCATGCTGCCCAAAACTGTCATGATTGGAGTCCTAAAAGAAACAGTGATTATAATGGATTGAAATACTTGGGACTTGTGAAAGCTGTGAGTCCATAATGATACTCAAAAAAAAAAAAAAAAAAACCTAGGAACAAAAGTGTATTTGTTACCATTTTAAATGGTTACTAAAGCAACATCTTCCTTTGCAAATTGGTAATTAAAGAGAAGTAATTAAGTATTCATCCTACCTTGTCTGTAAAAACTGTATTTCAGGGCAAATAGACCCATTTATGACAGAACGATCTGCTTTATGGAAGCAGGTCAAGCAATAAATGGAGAAGGAATGTTAGAATTAAAAAGCTAACACATCACCATTCCTAATAGATCCTGAAGTATGGAAGGCAGTTCTGTTAGCACAGAAGTGCAGATGATTAAGTACGTGTGAGGGGGGTCAGAAGAAGCTCCCAGGGAGTCAGTGCAGGCTGAGGCTTGAGGGTGAGAACAGAACAAGAACACAGGAGGGCTTATCAGGTCCGGGAGGTGCTGGGGAGCTGGGAAAGCTTGAGGATCCACACTGGTACTGAAGGCCATTGTTAACCGTTCAAGAGGTCCAAAGTCAGCACACACCCTGTACATTGCAGAGGCCAAATTCTCTTTAGAAAAGGCCTTTCAAAGGAGCTTTGTGGTAGCAGCCCCATATGGGAAACCACCCCAGCACATTTCCCCAGAACTGGGATCACCGCACTATTTGAGAAATATGAGGTGGTTAGCAACTGACGGCAAAGATAGCCCTCTCTGAGAGGTACATGGAAATGAGAGTAAAACAAGAGTCCTGTCTCCCATCTTTGACCTTCTCAGGGATGCGTGGCACGTTCAGCAGATTAACTCCCATTACTGACATTAGTAACTCTATTCATCCTGGTCAGTGTTATTTCCATCTCCTCTCAGTTTTACCTGGAAATATCCATGTAGCCAGTCCCTGATGCTAAGTATTCACAGTGCTAAGGTATATAAGAAGGGATGAGGGACCCAAGGTGATACTATAAAAGGAAGCAGGGGTCACATTAGGAAGGAGCTATGTTGGAACCGTGTAGGTGAGATGCTGGAGTGAAGGAAAGCTACTGGAGAGAGTTGCAGGTAGGGTATGGCATCGCAAGATTTGTGCTTTGAAAAGATTACTCTGGTTTCACTGTAAAGAAGGGTGTGGAGCAGCCTTAGAGAATGAACTTATGGTTGCTGGGGGAAGGGATAGTTAGGGAGTTTGGGATGGACATGTACACTCTGATATATTTAAAACATAACCACCAAGGACCTACTGTCTAGCGCAGGGAACTCTGCTCAATGTTAGGTGCCAGCCTGGATGGGAAGGGAGTTTGGGAGAGAAAGGACACATATATATGCATGGCGGAGTCCCTTCCCTGTTCACCTGAAACTGTCACAACACTATTAATCAGCTATATCACAAAAAAAAAGGTTTAAAGTGAAAAAAAAAAGAAGAAGAAGGGCATGGAGGCCACAGGAAATCGGATGAGGGTAAGAAATAAGAACCTACTGTATAGTACAGGGAACTCTACTCAATACTCTGTAATGACCTCTACAGGAGAAGACTGTAAGAAAGGGTGGATATATGTATAATTGATTCACTTTGCTGTATAGCAGAAACCAACACAGCACTGTAAATCAACTATATTCCAATAAAAATTAATTTTAAAAAATAATGCAGATACATAAGGGGAATATTACCATCACTGTGTTTAAATCTGACTTCCCTCTCAGGTCTTCCTCTAGAGACCAAGCATTACATGAACTGGAATGCAAAGTTTTAGATCTGAAGGGAAAAGTGGGTGCCAGCCTTAAAACTCCAGTGCACAAAAGAGAGGGTTTTTAAGGATCTATAATAGATTCCTCAGCTACAGAAAGCCAATGAGTGAGAAGTAGCCGGTTCCCACTGAATTCCTCTAGGCAAATGAGAGGAACCACGTGGAATTTCTTCACAATAACTGAACAATAGTGTAAATTATACAAGAAGGGGTCCTTTTCACTTCAACCCATCTAGAATATACTAAAAATAGCTGCCACCTAGAAAAACAAATACCAAAATTCTAAACAGTTTACTTAGCACATATTCATTTATCCAGCAAATCCAATTGATCATCTACTACCTCAGGGACTGTACCTTAGATTTACAAAAATTAGAAATTAGACCCCTTGATAAATGAAACAGACAACTGAACAGAAAATTCAGAAGAGGGTGATGGATGTTCTGATGTGGGTGAGCAGGTCTTTCACAAAACCAAGGCTACCAGGTTCAGTGACCCTGGGAAGATACACCTGAAGGTAACTGGATGGGAATGGGCTGCTTACCACAGACAAAATGTCATCAGCATGGAGTATGAAAAATGAAAGAACTCTGGTGGATTTCATTTCCAACCTGCCTCAGTATCCACCATGTTTTTGGTTTCCAGTCTCACTGTTAAAAATATTTTCTAAGGTGAACAAGACCACTGTGTTGGTTAATAGTTAAAGAAAAATAAATGAAATTGAATTATTCAGGGATAGTTATATAACCTAAAGAATTTTGTTTCAGGAATTTAAGACAAATGTGGGAATGCTTTACTACTTTGCTCTTTTTTTAATTTATTTATTTTAATTAGAGGCTAATTACAATATTGTAATGGTTTTTGCCATACATTGACATGAATCAGCCATGAGTGTACATGTGTTCTTCGTCCTGAACCCCCCTCCCACCTCCCTCCCCATCCCATCCCTTAGGGTCATCCCAGTGCACCAGCCCTCAGCACCCTGTCTCATGCATCAAACCTGGACTGGCGATCTGTTTTACATATGGTAATATACATGTTTCAGTGCTATTCTCTCAAATCATCCCAGCCTCGCCTTCTCCCACAGAGTCCAAAAGTCTGTTCTTTACATCTGTGTTTCTTTTGCTGTCTCACATACAGGGTCATTGTTACCATTTTTCTAAACTCTATATGTATGTGTTAATATACTGTATTGGTGTTTTTCTTTCTGACTTACTTCACTCTGTATAATAGGCTCAAGTTTATCCACCTCATTAGAACTGATTCAAATGTATTATTTTTAATAGCTGAGTAATGTTCCACTGTGTATATGTACCACAGCTTTCTTATCCATTCATCTGCTGATGGACATCTAGGTTGCCTCCATTCCTGGCTATTGTAAACAGTGCTGTGATGAACAAGGGCACACATATCTCTTTCAGTTCTGGTTTCCTCAGTGTGTATGCCCAGTAGTGGAATTGCTGGGTCGTATATCAGTTCTATTTCCAGTTTTTTAAGGAATCTTCACACTGTTCTCCATAAAGGCTGTACTAGTTTGCATTCCCACCAACAGTGTAAGAGGGTTCCCTTTTCTCTGCACCCTCTCTAGCATTTATTGTTTGTATACTTTTGGATGGCAGCCATTCTGACCGGCATGAGATGGTACCTCATTGTGGCTTTGATTTGCATTTCTCTGATAATGAGTGACGTTGAGCATCTTTTCATGTATATGCTAGCCATCTATATGTCTGCTTTGGAGAAATGTCTCTTTAGTTCTTTGGCCCATTTTTTGATTGGGTCGTTTATCTTTCTGGAACTGAGCTGTAGGAGCTGCTTGTATGATTTTTAGATTAATTTTTTGTCAGTTGCTTCATTTGCTATTATTTTCTCCAATTCTGAAGGCTGTCTTTTCACCTTGCTTATAGTTTCCTTCATGGTGCATAAGTTTTTAAGTTTAATTAGGTCCCGTTTGTTTATTTTTGCTTTTAGTTCCATTACTCTGAGAGGTGGGTCATAGAGGATCCTGCTGTGATTTATGTCAGAGAATATTTTGCCTATGTTTTCCTCTAGGAGTTTTATAGTTTCTGGTCTTACATTTAGATCTTTAATCCATTTTGAATTTATTTTATGTGTGGTGTTAGAAAGTGTACAAGTTTCATTCTTTTACAAGCGGTTGACCAGTTTTCCCAGCACCACTTGTTGCTCTTAAATGCTAAAATAAATAGTGCTAAATGATAGATACATTGATGATTGATAAAGAGATTGCTAAATATTATATACAGCAAATGCCCTGTTTACATATCTGATATGTGTCATCATTTTTACATCTTTGTGTCATGGTTATGTGCTTTCTTCAAAATACTTAATGAAAGGAAAATAACTTTTAGTTAATCTGAAAATTCTGATCAGTTTTGATTGGGCAGCATACAATGTTGTACAAAAAATACTTTATATCCAATGCCCATTGACAGGTGAATGCATTTTCAAAATGTCATATATCCATATGATGAAATGCCATTCAGCAATTAAAAGTAACAAACTATGATAATTATATAGTATGGATGAGCCTCAGAACTATTAAGCTAAGTTTAAGAAGTCAAATACAAAAGACTGTATATCATTTACATGAAAGTTCTAGAATGACTACATATTTCATCTTTAAGAAGTCTGAAGGGCCAATTTGTACAGATAAAAAACAGATCATGGTTGCTTATGGATAGGAGTGGAGGTATAAATTAATTGCAGATCCAAGGAAACTTATTGGTGTGATGGACATGTTCTAAAATCAGATTGTGGTGATAGTTACACAATTCTATAAATTTACTAAAATAATTAAATTGAATACTTATAAAAAGTGAATTTTACAATGTGGAAATTATAGTGCAAAAAAGTTATTAAAGCACATATGTCCCATATTTCTAATCCAGGTAAACAGGAAGTATTTGAAGAAATTTCATGTACCTACCTTGCACTGACCATCTCCTTAAGAAAAGGCACTTTTATCTCTGTTCCAGAAAACCGTCTTCAGAGAAAGAATGCAATTAGCCCAGAGACATACATCTAATGCTAAGCTAAGTTAGGAATGGAAGCCAACTGAACCCCCTTCTAAGTCCTGTACACAATTTGCTTCATTGTAAGGAGGACTATGAAAAAATACAACTCAGTCTCACTTCCATCTTACCTAAAAGTTCATGGGTATTACAGAAAAGTTTCTTCCAACATGCTCATCCTCAGTGAATCTTAACTATTTGTTTCTAAACTACCTCATGATGAGAATACTATTAAAAGCAAAGAGAAAATAGTTAATTGCAAAAGAATAGCCAAGAAGCAACGAAGAAATTCTCAACAAAATATTAGCAAATCATACAGATTCATAGAAGAAGAATTAAACAATTTGACCAAGTAGAATTTGTCAAAGCAATATAAGGCTGTTTTAGCACAGAAAATCAAAAAAACATATGATCAGCACAATAGGCAGAACATGTGTATTTGACAAAATCCAATCTGCATTCATGGATTGAAATAGAATTATTTGAAAGCTGAAATAGAATTAAACTTTTTCAACATGATAAAGAGAATCTACAAAAAAAAATACAGCCAATGTCATATTTAATGATAAAAAATCCACATTTCTCCATAATATCCAGATTAAAGAAAAGATATCTGCCCTTGGCACTCATATTTAACATTAAACCAGAAGTTCTATCCAGTGCAATCAAACAAGGAAATGAAATAAAAGTTATCCAAGTTGAAAAGGAGAAGTAAAACTGCTTTCACATAGATCTGACATGATCAAAGTCCATAAAAAATACTAGAAATGATAAACAAGTTCAGCTAGATCACTTGACAAAGGATCAATTAATACTGATACACAAGAATCAATTGTGTTTTGTAGAAGCATTGAACAATCTGAAAGCACAATTAAGAAAACAATTCACAATGGAATCAAAAGAAATAAATACTTAGGGAAAATGTCAATGATATAAATTCAAGATCGTATACCTAAAGTTAGAAAATATTGTCTAAATAAATCAAAGATTTAAAAATAAAGACAACACATGTTTCTGTACTGGAAGCCTCAATATTGCTACAAAGGAAACTCTACCCAAATTGATCGATAGGTTCAATGCAATCCCTATGAAATTCCTAGCTATCTTTCTGCAGAAACTGAAATAGCAAACAATATTAAGAAATCAGAATAAAGTTAGAAGACTCAGATGTCCCAACTTGAATATTTACTGTTAAGCTATACTAATCAAAACAATGATACATTGCCATAAGAATAGATATGTAAATAAATAAATGTAATTGATGGCCGCAAAATAAACTCATACATTTTCAGTCAACTGACTTGCAACAAAATGCCAAGAAAATTGAATAGGGAAGAAAATGTTCTCAATAAATGTTATTAATACAATATTTGCTTTCAGAAAGATTAATTTGGACACCTACCTCACACCATACTAACTCACAAATACCAACTTGAAATTGATCAAAGACCAAAGTATAAAGTCTAAACCTATAAAATTTTTAGGAAAAAAAGAAAAAGAAAATCATGATTTGGGGTAAGGCAATGATTTCTAGATACATCTCAAAACCACGAATAATGCAGGAAAAAAAACTGGTAAAATGGACATAAACTTACAACTTCTGTGATTCAAAAGACTCTGTCAAGAAAGAGAAGACATGTATATAAGGGGAGAAAATATTTGCAAATCATGTATCTGACAAGGCACTTCTATCTAGAATGCATAAAATGTTTACAGCTCAGCAACAGACAAACAACCAATTTGAAAATGGGCTGATTATTTGAATAGACATTCTTCCAAAAAAGCTAAACAGATGGCCAGCAAGCACATGAAAAAATGCTCAACATCGTTACTCCTTGGGAAACACAAACCAAGATAACAACATGTCACACCCAGTAGAATGGTTAGAATCTAAAATTCAGGTAATAACAAGTGCTGATAAGGATGAGGAAAAACTGGAATCTTCATATATTGCTGGTAAAATATAAAATGGTACAGCCACATGGGAAAGCAGTTTTGATGCTTTCTTAAGAAATTAAAATACACTTACCACATGTGACCAGCAATTCCACTCCTGGGTAATGTCTGAGAGTAATGAAAGCACGTGTCTAAAAGAAAAACAAAAACAAACCTTGTACATGAATGTTTATAGCAACATTATTCATAACAGGCAAGAAGTGAAAAAATCCAAATGTCACTGCACACTTTTTAATATGAATTTGCTAATCCAGCTTAATTTGAATGTCAGCTTCTCTAGCATTTCACATTTGTCTCTGAATACTTCAAATAATCAACATCTGTATTCTCAAGATGAGACTTTAATTCTACCAACTTTGCTATTCTTGCAGCCTTGCGTCCTTCCCCATACCCTCCCTTCCCCAAACCCTGCTTCTGCTAGTCTTTAAGCAAAATCATCTCCCCTTGCTAGGAAATAGTTGCAGCAAACTGTCTTAGATCTGCTCTAAAATATTTGTTTGACAGTTTCCTGGGAATTAGGCAGGTTGCTTTTTTTTGGCAAAATTAATTTCACTGAATAGGTTTACAGGGAATTGGTGTTTCAGTGGATTGCTTTATGGCAAATGGATTTTCAGCAAACTGACTGAGAGCCGAGGAACAACTCCATTCCCCTGTATTCTCTGCCTCCTCACAGCTTCACTCTTTGTTCACAGAAATGAGTTATTGACAGTCACATGCTTTCATTGTTTGAGCCTCTTAGGAACTTCCAGTCTTCAAGACCTAAAGCTTGTCAATTCAGATTTGATGAGCTGACTGTGCAGCATAAGAAAGTTGAAGAGCGCAAACCAGGCAGTGTATCTAGGAGTCCCTCCCCTTTATCCCCCAACAGCCATGAAACCCTTTCTTCTAAAGGATCCAGAAGTCTAACATATAAAGGGGGTTCTTGCCAATGTATGGAGAAGGCAATGGCAACCCACTCCAGTACTCTTGCCTGGAAAATCCCATGGACAGAGGAGCCTGGTAGGCTGCAGTCCATGGGGTCGCTAAGAATCGGACACGACTGAGCAACTTCATTTTCACTTTTCACTTTCATGCATTGGAGAAGGAAATGGCAACCCACTCCACTGTTCTTGCCTGGAGAATCCCAGGGATGGGGTCGCAGAGAGTCGGACACGACTAAAGCGACTTAGCAGCAGCAGCAGCAGCTTGCCAATGTAGGATCTGTTACACTTCCTCCCATGACCTCCCCCACATGTAGACCTATTTCTTTATCAGCCTCTGAGTACCTAGGAAGGTGACCTGGTGACCTACATCACACAGCTAAAGAATTACTGGCCTCATCCCATCGTATCTTTTCAGGCAGAAAACTGAGGCACAGAGAGTCCCAGTGACTTAAACTAATTCAAAAGGAAGAACGAAAAATAATGATAGGATATTAACCCTCCCGCCCTGCCCCAGAATGTGAATATTAATAACTAAAGTCAAATCTGCCTATTTGGTATAGAAATCTTTCCTAGTATCCAAATGGATCTTCCCAAACTGACAATGGAAAGAACATGAATTTCTACTCCATCAGGTAATACTCTAGTTCTATTTCTTTCTATCTGTGTAAATGTGCCTGTTTTTTTCCTTTCCCTTCTCCTTGCTTACTCCCTTCCTCTCTGCTTTACAGAAGACCTCAGAATTTGAATGTTTTCTATCTTTTAAAAGCAATTCTCCCCAAAAGAGTCACCAACACTCAAAATAATCTGTGACCACAAGTCCAAATAAAGTTCACATTGATCAGTCAATTAAAACCCACAAAGTAAATAAATACTACTGAGAGCAGCCAATAAAGCTGAAAATAGTGACAACCCATATAAATTTGCATCAGAAATATCACTTCCCTTTGACACTTCTCAAATCAACCGCCTTTGGGCTTTTTACACAGTCTTTTCTCCAGCATTCTACTGCAGTTTCCTATGTGTATGAACCGATGACTTTCCAAGAAGCTCCACACACAGTCTCTCAAGGGAAATGATGCTGAAGACCAGCTGCTACCTTCTCCAACTCCCCTGTCCAGGTATTCCTGGAGAGCTAAATCATCCATTTTCTGTGGAAGGATCTTCCACAGAAAATTTGGAAATGAAACTTAGGTTACCTGGAATTCATATTAAGTCTTCAGCTGCAGGGAACAGAGAAAAAGTGGTAGGAAGAGAAATGTATGGATTAAAAATACTGGGAAGCATAAGAGAAGAGACAGGTCTCTGGAGTCTAGTTCACCCTCTGTTCCTGAGGGGTGATTGGTGAATGTCCTGTGTTGGCGAGAATGACCCTAGAGGTCAAAGCAGGCCAAGTTGCTTCATCAAAACCAGCCTCATAGCTGCCTTTTGTTCAAAGTCCTTTATACAATGGGCTCCAAGCTGAAAGCTTTATATACATTATTATATTTGAATCTTAGCTTCCCCACCTGAGACTTCTTAATTTTAAAAGAAAGGAATTTTAACTTTGGTGGGTTTTTTTTCCAATTCAAGAATACGTTTATTTTCCATTTCATAATGTGGAATACTATTATTATTCATAATGTGGAATAGCCTGTCATGTCATATTATATTAATAATATTTTATTTAAT
Source organism: Antilocapra americana (assembly GCA_007570785.1). NCBI lineage: Eukaryota > Metazoa > Chordata > Mammalia > Artiodactyla > Antilocapridae > Antilocapra > Antilocapra americana. The sequence continues at coordinate 9,150,058 of ML661883.1, read as the reverse complement.
CATTACCCTATACTGAGTCCTTTAGGTGTCCAGTTTAAAGAACAGTGACTACTTTATCCCAGTGATAAGATATAAAAGGGGTCACTCGGATTCCCTTGCATTTCTCCTAAAATGCCTCTACTTAAAACTGTGAGAGTAGCATTGATATGTATACGCTACTTTGTGTAAAATAAATAGCTAGTGGGAAGCAACTGTATAGCACAGGGAGTTCAGCTCCATAGCTTGGTGCTCTGTGATGCCCTAGACAGAGGGGAGGGAGGCTCAGGTGGGAGGGGGAATATGTATACATGTCGCTGATCCACACTGTTGTACAGCAGAAACTAACAACATTGTAAAGCAATTATACTCCAGTTTTAAAATAATAAAAAATTTATCATTCACCATTGCTTTTATACTACAAACCGAACTCCCCGCAACAGCCAAAAAGCCAGATATGATCATCTCACTCTCACTTATTGTCTTGTCTCACTTGCTTCTTGTCTATTATCTCACTTGTCTTGTCTCTTACTTTCTGCCAGTCCCTCCTTTAATCTTGTTCATTCCCGATATGCATAACTATGTTTTCTCTCCTGTCCCTTTCACATTTCCTCTTCCTCTCTCCCTTTGTCTCACTCACCTCTATTCCACACCACTTCATTTATTGCTCGAGAAAGTTGCTGATGAAATATTTCTCACCAACTCATGCATAATTGGTTTAATACCTTAGTCTCCCTAGAGCATTTGCATTTTAATAGAGGACAATATTTTATTAGCATTAATGTTAATTATTAACTAAAATAGCTTTCACTTTAATAGTACTTTAGAGTTTACATGGCACATTTACATATAGTATCAAATCTATACCCACAGAGGTGAAGAGAGGAACATGTTTTTATTGAAAGAAAAAAGCTACCTTGAAATGCATTTTCTTCCTTCAGTATGATTCCTCCTTTTACTTGGGAGAAAGGGTACTTAAATTGAGATATTAAATGCAAACAATGAATAATGCTAAATCCTAGACAATCTGTACAATTAGGAAAGACTGATTTCTACATGTTAATAGCCATCTTTTACTTTGTTTATAATGAACAAGTAATGCTCACAGCAACAAATTTAAGAAGTTTTACCTCAAAAGAGAATTTTGATAAGCATATTCTCTTATTTGAAGAGTAATCAGTCATCATTAAATAAGAGTGGCATTCCACTTACAATTGGCTTCCCTGATGGCTCAGATGGTAAAGAATCCACCTGGCTCAGACAGTAAAGCATCTGCCTGCCATGCGGGAGAGCCAAGTTCAATCCCTGGGTCAGGAAGATCCCCTGGAGAAGGAAATGACCTGGAAAATCCCATGGACGGAGGAGCCTGGTGGGCTACAGTCCACCAGGTCGCAGAGAGTCAGACAGGACTGAGTGACTTCACCTTCACTTTCAAGAAGGGAAAGCCACAGTCAACACAGTGATACAATCAGAGTCCCTGCTGTTTTATATACAAAAACGTCCAGCACTCATTCAATAATTACTAAGAAGAAGAAGAAGCAGGGCTGAAGAAAAGAGAACCTGACGCTAGAAACATGAGCCATCAGGACAATGTAAATGAAAACTACACAGTGATAACATCACTTGCCTACCAGAATGCCTTAAATAAAAAACACCACCAAAACAATGTAGCGTTAATGAGGTTGCGGAGCCGTCAGTTCAACCCTGCTCTACTGGAAGGACTGCAGCTTGGTACCGCTTTTGAAAACCACTTGGTATCTCTCGAAGTCAAACAGATACGCACCCTCTGGTGCAGCATTTTCCACTCCAAGGTATAAACCAAATAAAAATGAGTGCATAAGGTACACACTATGGTTTCCCTGGTGGCTCAGACGGTGAAGAATCTGACTGCCACGCAGGAAACCCGAGTTGAATCCCTGGGTCAGGAAGAGCCCCTGGAGAAAGGAATGGCAACCCGCTCCAGTGTTCTTGCCTGGAGAATCCCATGGACAGAGGAGCCAGGCGGGCTACAGTCCAAGGTTTGTAAAGAGTCAGACACAACTGAATGACTAACACTTTCACTAATGAACACACTGACATATTTAAAATGGATAATCAATAAGGACCTACTTATAATACAGGGAACTCTGCTCAGTATTATGTGGCAGCCTGGATGGGAGAGGAGTTGGGGAGAGAATAGACATATGTATGACTGAGTCTCTTCGCTGTTCACCTGAAACTATCACAGCACTGTTAATTGGCTGTACCCCAACACAAAAAGTTAAAATGAAAAAAAAAAATAAGAGTACATAAATCTCCTAAAGAAGGTGAACAAGAATGTCTGTAGCACAACATATTCATAATTGTAAACAATGGAAACAAATATCCTCAGAGGAATTTTTTATATTCATATAATGAAATAGTATACACACAGTGATGAGGAAGTACAGACCATGGCTACACACAACCACACGACTAATTCTCATGAACAGAATGTTGAGCAAAAGAGACCAGACTAAAGAGTATGTGTTCTATGATTCCATTTATATAAAGTTCAAAACAAACACAATTAGAAATCAGGGTAGTGGTTCCCCCCTCGCAGAGAGGTAGTGATGGAAAAAGAACATGAGGGGGTCATCTGGAGGTGTGGTCATTAGCTGTTTCTTGATGTGGGTACTAGGTGCTAGGGAGTGTTTATTTTTGAAAATTCATCAAGCTGCATACTTTTAAGATTTGTGCCCTTTTCTGATGTTATTCTTTTTGCCTTTTCGTAAAGCTATGTTTTTTCAACAGTCATGTACAGTTGTGAGTTGGACCATTAAGGAGGCCAAGCACCAAAGAATTGATGCTTTTGAATTGCAGAGTTGGAAAAGACTCAAGAGTCCCTTGGATAGCATGGAGATCAAACCAGTCCATCCTAAAGGAAATCAATCCTGACTATTCATTGGAAGGACTGATGCTGAAGCTCTAATACTTCAGCCACCTGATGCAAAGAGCCAACTTATTGGAAAAGACCCTGATGCTGGGAAAGATTGAGAGCAAGAGGAGAAGGGGATGGCAGAGAATGAGATGGTTGGATGTCATCACTGAGTCAATGGACATAAGTATGAGCAAACTCTGGGAGATACGGAAGGACAGGGAAGACTGGTGTGTCCATGGGGTCGCAGAGTCAGACGTGACTTAGCGACTGAACAACAACAACAAAACTGATGTTGTTTATGAAAGATTTGTTTAGTAAGAAATTTACTTACAAGAGATGTGTATGGCGTTCCAAAGTCTTATCAAATCTACTCTTCAGTCCCTAGAGAGTCCCTTCACCCATCTTTCAGGTTTCTGGGCCCAGTTACAAAATGTGTATTGGTAGGAGTGGGTTCCCCACACCAACAATTCTCAGGACACCAACTGGGTGTCCTACAATTCAACTCAATTCTGACACACTCTACCCAGAGGTAGCATCTGATTCCATACGTTAAGGGTTCATTGCTACAAACCTGACTCCCACCTACTTCAGACACCAATACAGGCCCAGGTGATAACCAACTGGCTATAACCAGAGGTTTCTACACTCCTCCTCAGGCTCAATTAATTTGCTAGAGTGGCTCACAACACTCAGAAACATTTTACTCCCTGGATTTCTGGTTTATTATTAAAGCATATAATTCAGGAACAACCAGATAGAAGAAATGCCTAGGGCAAGGTCATGGGGAAAAGACATGAAGCATGCATGCCTCTGCTAGCGTGCCACCTCTCAAATTCACCGAAAGGAAATTCCCTGAACCCCGTCATTTGGGGGTTTTACGGAGGCTTCATTACATAAGTGTCAGTTGCTCAGTCATGTCTGACTCTTCATGACTGCATGAACTGTAGCCTGCCAGGTTCCTCTGCCCACGGAATTCTCCAGGCAAGAATAGTGGAGTGGGTAGCCGTTCCCTTCTCCAGGGAATCTTTCCAACCCAGGGATGGAACCAGATGGAATCTGCCTGCTTTACAGGTAGATTCTTTACCGTCCGAGCCACCAGGGAAGCCTTTAATTACAATCATGTTTGACAACTCATTGGTCATGGGTGATTGATTCAACCTCTAGCCCCTCTCCCCTCCCCAAAAATGAGGGAATGAGACCGAAAGCCCCAGCCCCCTCCTTGGGGGGCACCCGCAGGCTTGCAAGTCCAACCTTGAGACCAAAGAAAGAAGCCTGACACAGCGACAGAGACATCAATCACATATTGAACAGGGTACACTCACAAGTCTGAAGCAAAGTCCTGGAGTGACACCCCACTGTATATGGCAACAACAGGCAGGATACGGCTGCAAACTTCACTCCTCTGGGGGGAAGGAGGCTCCCCGTTTATAAGGGGGTTAACATAAGGTTGGCTCATCAGTTACCAGGGAAACCAGTGGCTGGGATGGGGGCAAGCATGTAGCTACTGATTAAGCCCTATGATTAAGAGGGTTGGATAGTCATGTGAGTAGGGTGTAGGTAAAGCAGAGATGGGGCAATCAGGAGATGTAGAGAGAGCAAGAGAACAACCATGTTGAGAAGCCTGACCATACCCCACCCCATTCCCAGCCGGTTCCTCTGGCAGCTCCCATCCTTAAGTGCTTTCCAAAAGTCACCTGTTAACAGAAACCCAATTATGGTGGAAAAGAGATCGTCATGAATATTAAGACACCTGTGTCACCTTTACAGCTCTGAAGTTTTCAAGCAACCAAGGACAAAACACCCAGCAACAGAAGATATTTTCATATCACTTAGCAGGAAATTCCAAGGGTTTTGAGGGCCAGGAACTGTGAAAGTGAAAGTGAAGTCCCTCAGTCATGTCCGACTCTTTGCGACCCCATGGACTGTAGCCCACCAGGTTCCTCCTTCCATGGGATTTTCCAGGCAAAAGTACTGGAGTGGGCTGCCATTTCCTTCTCCAGGAGATCTGCCCAACCCAGGGATTGAACCTGGGTCTCCTGCATTGTAGGCAGACACTTAACCTGAGCCACCAAGGAAGTCTGAACACAGGAACTGTGAGTGATGACCAAATACATATAAGATATATATTTTGGTCATATGAATGATTTATTATATTCTTTTTCTTTTTTAATTTTATATTGTAGTTGATGTTGCGTTAGTTTTGGGTGTATAGCAAAGTGATTCAGTTATCTTGCACCCTATTTTTAAATATTGTTTATCCAAGACATCCCCCCTAACTAAAAGCCCAATATGGTCTTCTGCTATTGAGCAAGAAAAAGTTTTTTAAAACAATAGAAATGTATCCACTTAGAATGAATGAAAATGAATATCTCAAATATAATACACAACATGGAAAGTAGGACTTCTTAAAAAGTAAGACAAAAAAACAATTGTAATTTATATTAATAATAAAAATACTAGGAAATTAAGAACAGTTCACAGAAAGTTCTTAAAATTTTCCCCTTAATTATATGCCAGGGACCTTCAGATTCAACTCTCTGGATTCACTACCAGACCAAGCTAAAAATTTCAAGAGAGGAGAAAAAAAAAACACAGTAAAGTCACAAAATCATCTCTGCTTCTGATGAACTGGTGAGTCCTCAGTAGCAAATGGCTGGATTCCTAAACAGGTGCTTCACATTAGCCAGCTAGCAAGGCTGTGAAAGCATCAGCTACTGTCTGCACGTAAGCCACCAGGAGCACTAAATCTTCCTTTCATTTGAAATTCTGCCACAACCTCCACCCCAAAGGGCAGGCCTGAACCCAGCGGTTTGATGTCCCAGGCAGATGTGGAACACAAGAGCCTCGCCAGGGAGGCGATTCCAAATGAGCGTCTGCCTTTGGATCCCAGTCCCCAGACTATATCTCTTTGCAACAGAACCTCATCTGGAAACAAGACGATTATCTTTTCTAGTGGGGGCTATGAGGGAAAAGGAAAGGCTGGAAAGGAGAAGGAGTTAGGGGCTGGGAAACCAACCAAATGCGGTTCACTTTCAGGAAGTTGCTAGGCTGGGTCTTTCAGAGCGGCTCACATGGTTTCACGATGCATTTTCTTTGAGGTTCCCCCACTCCGGATACCCCAGTGCCCTCCTTTCAGCCCTGGCCCTTGCATCACCACCAAGCAGGGGAAGGAGCCGGGCCAGCGGTCACCGTTCTCTTGGATAAGCTTTACCGTAATCTTCATAAACCTCAATGCTCAAGGTGCAGAGGGAGATTGGAGGAAACTTGTTTTTCCGTTGGCTTCTCTGTGACTTCTGTGGCTAGTCATTCCTAGAACAGGAAGCTGGAGAAACGTAGGTGGGAAACACTCTTCCGACCAGCCGGATTTCCTCACCCTTCTAGGGTACAATTGATTAGGAAAAGCTTCAGGGTTACATAAACTCCTTCCTTGGCTGGTTGGGGAGGGAGGGTGGTTCTCATCAAAAGGTAAATGGGTTGCTCACTCCTGAGAATTGTGATGCCACCCCATCCCTGCCCCAAGAAGCAGGACAGGAATCTCTTGGTTGTGTTTCAGTATTGTTGCCTGCCTCATTTCAACACCCCACTGGACCAGTCAGGAAGGACAACCAAGTCCATTCATTCATTCAACAAGTATTAATTAAGTACCCACCACTGCAGGGAACTGGGATCCATCAGTAACACATTAGAGAACTCTACCCTGGTGGACTCATCTTCTAGGGAAGGGAAACAATGAACAATAGTAAAGAAATAAATTAAAAGCATGTTGGAAGGTGAAAAGTTAAATCAATGGAAACAGAAAGTACAGAGTGGTGGGGGTAGGGAAATGAGAGTTGCAGTTTTAAACAGGGTTCATAACTTGAAAAGATGACATCTGAGCAAAGCCTTGAAGATAAACGGGGTCAGTTATGTGACTTTTTGAAGGAAAAGCAAAGGGCTAAGGTATGAGTGTTCCCAGTGTGTTCAAGGGACCACAAAAATAATCAGAGTGAGAGGAACAGGGTGAGCCAGGGAGAAGAGTGGGAGGTGATGTCTGAGAGATACAGGCCAGAATAGGTACAGTTCTGCAGGTGAATGTAAGGATTTGGCCTTCTGGAATAAATGAAACAGTAACCATTGCTGTTCTGGGCAAAGGAACAGCAGAATCAGACCATTCACCATCATGCTCACTCTAGAGTGAGAACAAACACAGGAAGACTCTTTGGGTATCATTATATCCTCCTCTACTGGAAGCCTCTACAAGCTTCTGGGTCACACCAGATGACCTATAGACTCAGCCCATTTTGGCCTGGGAGGGCTGGGTGAGGTCAGGAAGCCCAATAGCCTACATGCTTAACCAAACAGTTTAAATCATCTAAGCGACCCATCAAGAATTACAAAGACAATTTTTTGTTTATTTCCCTGCAGAAGGACTTTATTTTGAGACCTTTCCCTTTCCTTTCTTCAACTTCCTAGTGACCAAAGAAACAGATTCCAAGGACTCCTAGCTGGATGCAATCGATACTCTGGGAACACAGAGAGCAAAACTGCTTCTCTGTTTCCAGGTTCTGTTCATACTCGCGCTAACCTTCCAAGCTGACCACCCATAATGCTGTATGGAATGCAATATTTTCTTTAAATCATGACCTAGTGAGCACACCATTATTTCAGTAATGTGGTAGACTGGGGGGACTCTTTCAAGGCTATCAGTCAGTTCATTTTGAGCAAGGCCACCAGCCTCTTTAACAGGAGGAAATACTGTTTGTTTCTCTGGAGACGTGAAACTAGGAAGAGAAAGATGTTCTGAAAGGGAAAGCCACACTGAGGCCATGCCATCAGTTCAGTTCAGTTGCTCAGTCATGTCCGATTCTTTGCAACCCCATGGACTGCAGCACACCAGGCTTCCCTGTCCATCACCATCTTCTGGAGCTTGCTCAAACTCATGTCCAATGAGTCGGTGATGCCATCCAACCATCTCATCCTCTGTCATCCCCTTCTCCTCCTACCTTCAGTCTTTCCCAGCATCAGGGTCTTTTCAAAGGGTCAGTTTTTCACATCAGGTGGCCAAAATATTGGAGTTTCAGCTTCAGCTTCAACATCAGTCCTTTCAATGAACACTCAGGACTGATCTCCTTTAGGATGGACTGGTTGGATCTCCTTGTAGTCTCTCCTGGGACTCTCAAGAGTCTTCTCCACACCACAATTCAAAAGCATCAATTCTTCGGCGTTCAGCTTTCTTTATGGCCCAACTATCACAACCATACATGACTACTGGAAAAACCATAGCTTTGATTAGACAGACCTTTGTTGGCAAAGTAATGTCTCTGCTTTTTAATAATGCTGTCTAGGTTGGTCATAGCTGTTCTTCCAAAGAGCAAGTGTCTTTTAATTTCATGGCTGCAGTCACCATCTGCAGTGATTTTGGAACCCCCCCAAAAAACGTCTGTCACTGTTTTCCATCGTTTTTCCGTCTATTTGCCATTAAGTGATGGGGCCGGATGCCATGACCTTAGTTTTCTGCATGTTGAGTTTTAAGCCAACTTTTTCACTCTCCTCCTTTTATCAAGAGGCTCTTTAGTGACCATGCCATGCTCACCCCCAAATCCCAACAAATAATACCAAGAAGGTGAGGTTAAAAGTAATGCATGGAGATAAGCCAGGCAAGAGTGGCTGGCTGTTGAATTTTGGATCAAGAAAGTTAGAGGGGCTTCGCTCATGGGTAGTGGTAAACAATACACCTGCCAATGCAGGAGACGCAGGTTCAATCCCTGACCTGGAAGATCCCACATGCCGTGGAGCAGCAAAGCCCAAGTGCCACAACTACTGAGCCTGTGCTCTAGAAGCTGCAGCCACAGCTACTGAGCTCACATGCTTCAACTCCTGAAGCCCAGGCTTCAGAGAGCCCATGCACCACAGCAGGAGGAGCCACGCTGGTGAGAAGCCTGCACGCTGCGACTCGAGAGTAGCTCCCGTTCCCCACAGCCAGAGAAAAACCCACGCAGCAATGAAGACTCAACACAGCCACAAATAAATAAACTTTAGAAAAGAAAAAGTTAGAGATGGGCCGGTCCTGATGTCAACCTGTGGTCCCACAGGCTGAAACCCAAATGATACATATGCTCTGTTTGAACTTTATAGCTTTAAAAAAATTTTTACATTGTTGCAGGATATATCACACACAAAATTGTACTTCTTACTTCTCTTTAAAAATCCAACTGGCCACATGGAGTTTATCTGGCAATACCAAGTCTACACTGCAAAGCAGCTAGAGTTTAATAGTGACTGCAAGAATCAAGCATACGGTCCCCAGTTCACCCCAAGTCCCATCTGATTTTTACTGGTTTCTGACCCATTTCACTTATTTAAAGATCTAAAGTTGTCAAGCCCTCACCTCATCTAATCTTTTTTCATATATAGAAAATAGAAGCCTAGAATGAGGGAGACAGAGTTGTCAGTCATGAAATCAGAATCTGTGCCTTCCAGCCACACCCATATGTGCAAGGGCTAAAAATAAAAACCTCAAAGAAGTCATTTTCCAAAGGCCCATCCTTCCTCTTCAAGCAACCTGCTGCCCCAGCCTCCATGACACTGTGGAATCAGATTTTTGGTTAGGTTTCAGAATTATTTTTAATTTGGCTTTGATTTTGTTTGGCTTGGTACCCACAGCGAGCTGCATTTGTGGCCAAGGGCTTGAACAACTGCACAGGATTCAGGAGCCCAGGCTTCACCAGAGTTCAGGTGGAAACCGTAAAACCACCAGGTTTCACTGGAAGCTGGTGGAAACCTCTTGTCCTGCTTGGTTAGTGGTGTTTAGACTTTGGACTGGAGTCAAACTGATGAGTCTGCCTGCCCCCCTCCCTCAGTGGGATTGTGGTCTGGCCTGACCTATAGCCAGTGGCAACTATGTTAGAAAATCCCATCTTTAGGAACACGACAGCATCACTCTCTATACGCTTCCATTTGGTCCATGCTTCCACATACCCCCGCACCTTTGGACTTGGAAAGGCCCAGGCGGTTCCATTTCTTGCCCATTCTCATGGTCTTCAAGAAAGACCTAGCACTGTGCTTGACTCCTTGCCCGCTTTCCTAGGGAAGTTCCAGCATCAGGTTTTGCTATGATGGGAGAGGATAAAAGCTCTATGCATCACAAGAAGGTGGCAGAAGGATTTGGGAAAACAGAATGCTTTCTTAGTCATTCATTCACTCACTCATATAACCAATCAGTATGCAGTGCCTTCTGGTCTGAGTGTTTAGAAGACCTAAATGTCACTGACATACCTGTTCTATCCTTAGGGAGCTCACAAAACCCAATCCTGAGTTCACAGTGTAACACAGGTGATGACTGAGGAGCTTCCCTGGAGCCTCAGTTTCCTCACTTGAAATAAAAGGAGCCCGTTGACTCCTACACAGATGAACTTTTGAGAACAAACGAGATAAGTGGATGTTACATTCTCTACAAACCACAAAGCACAACTTCAGCACCGGATTCCCAACTCATACTTCAGTTGTGCTCAAGGATTTGACTTTCTGGGCTTCTCAGTCGGCTCAGTGGCAAATCCACTTGCCGGTGCGGGAGACACAGGTTCTGTCCCTGGATTGTGAAGATGCCCTGGAGAAGAAAATGGCAACCCACTCCAGAATTCTTGTCTGGAAAATGCCATGGACGGAAGAGCCTGGAGGGCTACAGTCCATGGGGTTTCAAAGAGTCAGACACCACTGAGCATGTAAGCATGTGTGCAAATAAAGGATTTGAACATTGTGAGCCAGTCCTTTAACTAAATAAATACAGAAGGGAAGTCTTGTCCTTACCATCAAAAGCTAACAAATGTAGAAAAAATGATGGAACTAGAAAACCATCTGGCAACAATTAATCCTGCCAAGGCAGGAGATGCAAGAGACAAGAGTTCAATGTCTGGGTCTAGAAGATCCCCTGGAATAGGAAATGGCAACAGACTCCAGTATTCTTGCCTGGAGAATCCCATGGACAGAGGAGCCTGGCAGCTTACAGTCCACGGGGTCTCAGAAGAGTTGGACACAACTGAGCACACATAATAATAATCCAGGCAGGCAAGAATTATGGATGCATTTTAAAACTAGTGGCTTAAGGTGTGAAGAGTAACAGAATGTTTGTATATCAAGTATCTTCTGCCGAGATACTTACAATTAATGAAAAAGACAGTAAAAAATAACCTGGCGGACACAACCTGCATCAAAGTCAACATCACCAATAATGGGAGAAATTGACATCGCATGCCTCCTGATATAGTACATGGAAAAAAGCATCACTTCTATGACAGTTCAGCTGAAAATCCACAACCTGAATCTCATCGTGAGGAGACATTGGAGAAACCCAGATTGAGGATCATTGTACAAAATATCTGATGTGTACTTTCCTAAACTGCCATGATCATAAAAGAGACTGAGGAGGCCCAAGAGACACAAAGCATGGTGCAGTGTTTTCTTCTGTATAAAATATCACTGAGATGATTGGTGAATCTGGATAAGGTTATAGGTAAGGTAATAGTTCTGTTTTAATGTTAATTTCCTAGTTTTGATGATTATGCTATGGTTATGTGAAAGAATGTGTTTGCTTTTAGAAAACACACACAGAGGTATTGAGGGGCTAAGGGCATCATGTATAATAATTCAGTAAGAGAATTATTTATAACTGTACATACATGTGTGTGCTTGCTCAATCATGTCGACTCTTTGTGATCCCATGAACTGTAGCCTGCCAGGCTCCTCTGTCCATCGCATTTGCCAGTCAAGAAAACTAGAACAGGTCGCCATTTCTCACTCCAGGGGATCTTCCAACCAAGGAATCAAACTCCTGTCTCTTGCACCTCTGCATTGCAGGCAGATTCCTTACCACTGTGCCACCTGGGAAGCCCCATACATAATATGCACATATATATGTGTATAGAACAATTATGTATATGTGTACTTATGCATCGAGAGAGAAAAATTAACCAAAGCTGGTAGAATTATTAACACTGGGGAATTCCTGTACTATTCTACAGACAGTTCGGGCTGCAATTTCTGGAATCCTCATACGCCAAGTGTGTTTCAATCATTTTCATCTCTGTTGTCAGGGCTTCTGATATTCATGACAAGGTGGGCAATGATGCTAAATGGGACCCTTCCTTCAGTGATAGCTTCCCATAACTACACACCCACACACCAGAGCAGAGTCATTAGGACTAGCTATCATTGCCGAGCCAGCTGGGGTCTTAAAAATTTATCTCCTGGAACCTACAGTCCAACATCATCTCTTCCATTCCTGATGGAAGGCAGAAGGATATCTCTACTGCAGTGCACCATGCCAGCAGACATAGATCAAGGAGAAATCAGGTGGCAATTTGATCGTGGTGCTATTCCCACCATCTGTTTGTTGTGCTAGATTCTTTACACACCTCCTGGGCCAGGCGGTCAGCTATCTGTCCTGGAAAAACCGCGGGTAAAAATCAACCCATGCCTGAACCCTTTGCATTTTGGGGAGTCATGTAATGGCCAGTCCCAGAGAATGGGCAAAATGTAACCTGCCACCCCCACAGTGACAAGGATTAAACAGGACTTTGACCCCTGATTTTCACTTGGTTGAAACAATCTAAAGGAAGTGCAAGAGTGCCCCCTTCTGCACAAAGGTGGAATCAGTCTCATTAGCCCTTCACACACCTCTGTCTCAAGAGAACTTAAAATCATGACTTTCACAGAGGAATGTGATTCCAGAGCTCACGTTTTCAAACACTATGCTAAGTTGTTGCTTAAATCAGCGCTTATCATCTACAATCATATCTCACCATTATCACTTCATGTTATCCCTTCCATGACCTCCAGAGGCAAAGAGACCAGTGGTCATTACATCCCCTAACACATGACTTGAAACCGACAGTGAGGTTAATTCATCCAAGGCCAAAAAGACTCTCCCCTCTGTACCTCCATCTTTCAAATTTCAGTGTCTGCAGAGAAGGGCTTCTACACGCCCCCAACAATACAGACGAGATTCTGTGGTTCAGGGTCATCCTTGATTCAACGAAGACTCAAGAAGAGTAGGCAACTGCCATGACAGGCGATCCACAATGACTTACGTCATTAAACAACAAAAGCATAAACTTGGGTGAACTTCCCTGCCGGGATGTGATCTGCATAGCATTATCTTCTTAGTTGCCTAAGAGTCCACTGTTTCTCTCTCCTCTTCCTGAGTAAATAGCTGCCAGAATGGGAACATCTATCAAGCGTGAAGAAAAAATTCAGTAGACCTAAGTGATGCTGAGCACAGGTTCAGGTCTCGGTTATATGCCTACCAAGGTACTCCAGCTTGTCTACAAACACACTGATAGAGTGTAGAAGGACGTGCACCAAAATGTTAATAATAATGGTTTCCTCCAAGAAAAGTTCAGGGGCAGGAGAAGACAACCTAAAGCGAACTTTAATCTTCCTTGTACTATTTTACTACATTAACACATAAGAATGCATTTCATGTTAGATATGCCCGTGGACACGACATTTCTGCAAATTCAAGACATTTGCATGGAACGCCTCAAACGTCAACTGGGATAGCTTTTGTGCCACAGCTACTGTTACCCCACACAAGCCTTCACAGCTCAGTCAGTTGGTAGGACTATAGGATGCTGTTTGCTGTTGAGTTGCTAAGTTGTGTTTGACTCTTTTGCGACCCCATGGACTGTAGCCCTCCAGGCTCCTCTGTCCATGGGATTTCCCACTGGAGTGGGTTGTCATCTCCTTCTCCAGGGGATCTTCCTGACCCAGGGATCCAACCCGAGTCTCCTGCTTGGCAGGCAGATTCTTTACCACTGAGCCACCTGGGAAGCCCCTGATATCAGTGCTGGACCCGAAAATAACTCAAAAGTCCCTTCCACTTCAGAGATTTCACTCCGTGTGCTAAGCATGCACCACTGGGCTGTGCAGGCCTGGTTCAAACTGGGTGGGAAAAACATACACCCCAACTGCCAACCCATACGCTCACTCCCATAATGCACACACAGGTGTCCATGCCCACATACACACACTCCTGCTCCCAACTAGGTTCAGCGAAATGAGTCAGCTCCAAATGGAGGCACGGCTTCATATTCAGATCGAGGTTTCCAGCCTGGGGGAAGGAAAGCGGGGTCCAAGCCTAAGGTGAGAGCATATTAAAAAATGTGTGTGTGGCAGACATAGAGAAGAGACTTATGGACACGGAGGGTAGCGGGCAGAGGAAGGAGAGGGTGGAATATAGGGAGAGAGTAACAGGGAAACTCACATTACCATTTGTGAAATAGACAGCCAATGGGAATTTGCTGCATGATTCAGGGAACTCAAACCAGGGCTCTACAACAACCTAGAGGGGTGGGATGGGAGGGCGGTGAGAGGGAGGTTCTCGAGGGAGGGGACATATGTATACCTGTGGCTGACTCATGTTGATGTTTGGCAGAAAATAACAAAATTCTTTAAAGCAATTATCCTTCAGTTAAAAATTAAAAAAAAAAATTGTGTGGTTTTTTCCTGAGAGAGCCATTCAAGTTGCTCAGAATAAAAGATGGGCTTTCATGGCTGACTAGACAAGCTAAGTGGATCCTCAGTGAGTGCTGGCTGCTTCCTCCCTCTTCAGATGCAGCGATCCAGCAGTCTGGGATTACCTGCATGCAGCTGAAGATGGCTAGGCTCGTTGTTCCTTTTGCAGAAAGCCAAGAGGTTACGGTTCAGTGAGGTGGACTGCATAAACTGGGGTGCCCTAGGAGCTGGCACTCTACAGTAGGGAGAGGGTGGGAGCCTGCAGACCACCCCCACCCCCAAGTTCAGAGGGCTCTTATCAGCCACAGGTAGAGGTTTGCTTAAACTTAATGATCCATCGTGGCTGTGTTCACCTTGAAAAATACTGAAGTCTGTTGTGGCGATGGCTGTCCTCCTGAAAGTTTAACATAAACAGACCCAAGAGGGCCTGTTCATAGCTGACGATGGTGCCAGAATAAGAAATGTTTGGCTGAATAACTTAGATGGAGTGATTAATCACTCAGGCTAAAAAAATGAGGAAAAATGGAAAATGCACTACACTTGGAAATGGAAGACCAGGGTTCAGCAGTTAGCTCTGTGACTCACGAGTGGTGTGAACTTGAACAATACAGTCGGCCTCTCGGAGCCGTACTTGTCTCTAAAGTAGGTATAATGCTAACGTGCAATTAGTCAAAAGATTGTCATACGAAACTAACAAAATAGTTCTCATGGAGGGGAGTTTGGGGAGGAATGGATGCATGTCTATGTTTGACTGAGTCCCTTTGCTGTCCACCTGAAACTATAAACATTGCTAGCCAGCTATACTCTGATATAAAATAAAAAGCTTTTTGAAAAAAGGATCTTTCTACTCACAGACGGAGAGAACAGACTTTGGTTGCCAAGGGAGAGGTGGGAAAGGGGAAGGAAGGATTGGGAGTTTGGGAATAGCAGATGCAAACTATTATATACAGGACTGGTAAACACCAAGGTCCTACTATATAGCACGGGAAACTATATTCAATATCCTGTGATAATCCATCATGGAGAAGAATATGAAAGAGAATGCGTGTGTATATACATGTGTATATATGTATGTGTAACTGAATCACTTGCTGCATGGTGGAAACTAACATTGTAAATCAACCGTACTTTAATAAAGTTAAATATATTTTTTTAATTGAAAAGCTCTCATTAGCTTCAGATTACACATGAGAAAAATGAGATGCAAAGAAAGGTTAAGTGGATGACCAAAAGACATCCAGCGAGGCAGTCGCCAAGTAGAGTTTCAAACTCAGGTATATATGGCTGCAACATCTCCGCTGCTTCTATGCCACTTGTCCTGTTGTTGCCTGGGACCCGATACTGATTGTCTGAGCTCCATCCATGACTAGTCCCACCTTCCAGCACTCACCATGTTATGGCATCTATAGGTGCTTATTAACCTATTTGTTGAATCAACCAACCCAAGGTCGAAGGATGAGTGAGCTAAGAAACTGCGGATTCATTTGCAAATACTGTTGAACAGTTACATGTGCAACACATGGATATGGCTGCTTCACGACCATAAAGTCAAAAGTATATTTCTCCCAACTTGGGATGGGCGTTTCAAATATGAAAGCATGTATGTGCGTGGTGCACCTGTCACATACATGTGTGTGTCCAAAGGAGAGGGAATGGCATGAGAACAAGATGAAGACAAAGACGAAAGCATCTGCAGCGGCCCCCTCGGTATGAGCCTGTCTTTGGAAACCCTGGAAGCCCCCTGGGCATGGCCTCCCTCTACTCCTCAGCTGACAGCCCTTCCTTTGCACTGCAGAGAGCACTGTCTTTGAGGAGCAATTCTAGCTCCTTTCTCCATCAGCATTTGGTACTCAGAAAAGGTCAGGTTTGAAATTGGATCCACCCTCTGCGTTGCCAAGGTTCTGGCTCAACGGGGACCCTCAGAAAGCTTTGTGATCGAATAACCAGCGTCATCAGATAACCTTTCATTACACAAGAGAGGCCACCGGTGCCTGCCTCTGTCTTGCCACGCTGGAGGAAAGGGGTCTGGGGAACGCCGAATTTCTAAGGCTGGCTCAGAAAGGCAGCTTGGCCTCCGAGACAACGCCCAGCTGCTTTTCCTACAGGCATTTTATGTTTTCTATTTCTTCTTGGCTAGTTTTCAGGCTGACCAGGAAAGTTTAGTGAACTACTAGGCAATTAGGAGCTGCAGGGGTCAGGTTCTTACTCCACCGCTTCCCAGCTCTGTGATTTGGGCAAGTTCCTTGACCCCTCTGAGCCTCAGTTTTCTCATCTCTAGGATGGGAATGATGATACTCTGAGGCTGAAATGAAAAGCACATGTGAGGCACAGAAGGCAAATCAACAGCAAGGTTTCATTAAGCTGTGATATTGTCAAGAAATAAAGGTACCGTTTTTATACCTTTATAGGAAACGAGTGAATTTCATAGAAAACAAGTGGCCATGAATTTATCCTCCTCATTCAAGACCAAGACTCAGCATCGCCTCCTTGCGACACCTTCCCTGAGCCCCTTCAGGCATATCTGAGCAGTCCGCCCCAAATCCCTCCCAGCACTCCAACACCACACAGAGCAAATTTTCCTGCAACCATTCGTCTACAATTTTCCAACCAGATCATGGTCCAAGAGCCAGAGCTGTGATGTCTCATGAATCTTTCTACCTCTGCCACTCTGCACAGATCATTCCATTAAAAATGCTTATTGAAATCACTGGCTTGGAATTTTAATAACCTACATGAGATGACCATTTGAAACAATGCACTAAAGTGTAGCGCAAGGAAAGATTTTTATGCCCTCTTTAAAAATGACGACATTGAGGCTCAGACAGAAGGGGTGACTCTCCTATGACTAGAGAGATCATGACAGAGCTCAGACTTGGTCTGGGGTTATCAGGCTGCACCCCACAGGCCTGCAAGCCTTGTAACTGTCCAGCTACGAGACCAAAGAAAGAGCCCAGAGACGGTGACAGAGACATCAATGTTCTTTGGACAGGGGGACTCTTACAGGTCTGAAGCAAAAGACCCTGGAGCAACACTCCACCACATACAGCAGATGGCAGGCAGAACACGGCAGCCGCTCTCACTACGCAGGGGAGAAGCCGGCTGCCATTTATAGAGGGTCTTGACATCAGCTTGGCTCCTCAGTTACTAGGGAAACCAGCAGCTGGGGTAGGGGGCAAACACACAGTTACTGACTAACCCCTATAATTAAGATGATTGGAGAGTCATGTGAGTGAAGCAGGGCCTGGTCAAGCTGGGGATATACAGAGAGCAAGAAAACAGCCATCTTGAATGGTGTGATCATACAGGATCTTTTGCCCTCAAACCAGTGTTGCCCCAAGAGACCCAACTACTGAGCCTGTGTGTCACAACTACTGAAGCCTGCACGCTCTAGGGGCCACGAGCCACAACTACTGAGCTCACGTGTGCAACTACTGAAGCCCATGCGCCTAGAGCCTGTGCTCTGCGACAAGAGAAGCCACCGCAATGAGAAGCCCATGGACCACAAACAAGAGTAGCCCCCACTCGCCGTGACTAGAGACAGCCCGCACGCAGCAACGAAGACCCAGCACAACCAAAAATAAACAGATTTCCTTTTTTAAGTGCTGCATCTTGCACCACACATCTTCTCCCAGAGGAGGTTTCCCGGTTAAATTTGAATTTCAAATAAACAGTTTTTCAGCATGAGTATATCCCTTGCCATATTTAGGACATGCGCCTACAGAGAGAAGCATTTATCTGAAATTTGAATCTAACTGGGTGTCCTGTACTTTTTCATGAATTTGTCAGCCCCACTCCCAGACTCCAACGTGGATCACACTCATCAATCCACAGTCACCTGGCTGATGTGACAACTTCCGTGAAAGTGATGAAGTCAGGAGAGGAAGAACAGTGTGACACTAAGTGGGGAGCTTCTGACCGCAGGCCCCTGAGGAAGAAGCGTCGAGAAAGGTGTGTTGAGTTGGAACAGAGCGGGGAAAGAAGGCTTTGTAGTCAGAGCCAGAATCCCACTGAGACTCTGCCCCTGTTCACTCGGAGATGCATAAAGCTACAGTAATAATTTGACGACCTCACAGAGTCAACACAATGATCAAGTGAGATAATGAATGTATGTTTAGTGTTAAGGCCTGGGCCATAGCACTAGAAATAGGGGAACGTAGCAAACTCCCCAAAGTAGCTTCAGTTACTATTTTTATTTTTGAGGGAGTGAGAAGAGGCATTTATCAACCGTCTTGCCTATATCCAGCACCAAAATGAGAATTATACATATATTATCTCATGCAAACCTCATAACAATCACCAAGGGTAATTACGGATATCAACTGCCATATACTAAGGTTCAGAAAAGCTGACACATGCCCAAGACCCAGAGATGTTAAGCAGTGGAGCTAAGACTTGAAGCCAGATCTGCTTATGCTTAAAGTCACTCTTTCTCCACCATTCCAACTGCCTGGAAGCATCCTTTAGGGGGGTCTCTGCGTACAGATCGCCTGTTCAGGTCTGACACTCATCAGGCTTCAAGCCATTCCCAGAACAGCCTTCTGATCCCTGACCAAGGGAGGGTGCGTGGGAGCAGAAAGAACCACTACAATATTATAAAGCAATTAGCCTCCAATTAAAATTAATTAATTAATTAAAAAAGAAAAAAGTCCAGTCTTGGAGATAAAGCACAAGGGGGTTCAACCTGAAATGTGGTATCCCCACGGGACGGTCTCCCTTTCATAGTCCTTGAAGTGACCAGCGCGTGTGAGCATGGCTGCTCTCTTGGGGTGACATCCAGTCCAAGCCCTCCAGCCCCCTCTTCCGCTCCATACCCCTCGGAGAGCCAGGGGTGGGCTGTGGAAAGACACGAGGGTGGAAAAGTCTGAATGGAGCCCCCCCACCTCCAATGGTCACACCCCCCAGCCCCAATTCAGTTAAAGATTGCAGGAAGTGGTTTGTCCGTTTAGAAGTCCTCTCCGGCTCCGGGGCCTTTCTGAGAAATGAACTTGCAGTTCTCTAAAGATAGATTGCGCAAAACGGGAGGGGGCAGCCCCCAAGGACCCTCCAACAGCAACCCCCTGAGGACGTCCAGAGACTCTTCAAGCAGCTCGTGTTCCCTGCCCACCCCCGCCCCAGCCGCCTCCAGCAGCTGCCAGCCTTGGATGGACCTAGTCAACGCCCCGCTCTGCGGTGTGCACTCTTGTGCAAGGCTCAGGTTTCGTGTCTCCAGTGAACAAACTCTGTTCTAAGGAGCTGAAGGAGGGGGTCAGGGGACGGGAACATAAAAAACCAGGGGGAGGGGAGTTGAACCTGGTGGGGGAGGGGTTTTCAGCTGTTCCTGTCATTTCTTTTCCATGGGCTCTTAACTGTAATTTCAAACTGCATCTGGGTTTTCTGAAACTATGTGATTTGATGTGAGGTTCACGGAGAGTTTAGGCCTATCTCCAGACTGCAGTTCTTTCATGCTTAGGAGAACAGGTGGCAGGATCTTGGAGACAGGAGTGATGGGAAAAAGCCGGGGGGTGGTCCCTTGATGGAAATGCAAGTAAAGAAGCCAATGAGCAACTGGCTTGGGCATCGGTGGAGAGTGAGGATACAGAGCCAATGCCACTCAGAAACTGACATTTCCTAGCAATCTGTTAGGGCTGGCCTTTGGTAGAACAAATCCGCTTTCTACTTTGAACGATGAGTTTTTAAGCAACTGTATTTGGAGAAAGGATGGAATGAAAGCAAAAAAAGGTTAACATAGGCTTGAGGCTGCCATATGCCATCGACTCCTATCTCCGATTACCACTCTAACCAGAATGACTCCTCCACTTAGGCAGCCCCCGGTGTTTATTTCAGTTTGTTTGCAAAGCATCTCTCAAGTAGTGGCAATGCAGAGGCAATCAGACAAGATGAACTTACAGTCTAGTGAAAGGGAAAACAATATATGCAGACAAAGAGAAGACTGCAGTTCCATGTAATAGCATGAGTACTGCAAAGCATGGGTTTCCAGAAGGGTAAGTGAGGGTGTAGAACATCTGGGAAGCCTTCCTGGAGGAGGCGGCAGTTGAGCTAGGTTTTGACTTCACCGGGCAGACAAGTTAGGCAAAACCAATTCTGACAGGAACAAATAGCACATGCAAAGGCGCAGAGACATAAAACTGCCGGGGGTAATGGATGAGGGTCTGCAGTTGTGCAAGAGGAAAGGATGTTGGGCGCAAGAGACCAAGGCTCCCAGAGCCTTTGGCCCTGGGACACAGTAGGCTGGGGTCTGCTCTGAACTCTACCCAGTGCAGACTGGGCTTTGAGCCAACTGGGAACCTATAAAGGCAGATACTGTGGGGCTGGGAATCCCAGAGTCAGAATCCCCCCAGCTAGACAGGAGATCTGATATCATCACTTCACCCCACTGGTCCCTGATCCCCCAGGAGAGACTTGCTGGGAAAGATTTCCACCATGCATCTTCCCCAAAGCCTGACCCCACGTTACCACCTGGAGCCTCAGGACAAGCAGCAAAACCAAGGCACCTCACTCCCCTGGGGTGCCTACTCACCTCCCCAGGCAGGCCCTCTCAGTGGTGGCCTCTGTGTCCTCAGCCCCCCAGTTTGCAACATCAGAGGCTCTGTCACCCCATCCAGCACTCGGTTCTCCTTCACACGTCCCCCATGCCTTATTTTTTTCCCTTTCCACTGAATGCTCATTCTTCCTCCTCCACCTCCTTAATTTAAACCTGACTCAGAAGTATTTTGGGGAGCTGCCAGCCCTCCTCCCAATTCAGCCTCAGGAGGGTCACCCACCACCCCATTCCCACACATTCTCACAACCTGGCAAAACCCCAAACCCAAATTCAATCACTTTCTTGATTGACTTAAGTGGATCTTCTATTGGGGTGACCGAGCAGAGCAGAGAAAATCACTAGGCTATGTAGCAACACCATGTCTCCACCAGCGGACTTCAAAGGTGTTTCGTCAACACCTGAATATTTCTGAGAGTTGAGATCACCAGTCAGCTCCTTTTCTTCCCAGTTCAGCAGGCTCTGCCACTGACTTTCAAGACCTTTCCTTTCAACATTCCTATCCAATTCTCAAATTCCCCGGTAGTGCAGTGGTAAAGAATCACCTGCCAAGCAGGAGACACAGGAATTGCAGGTTCCATCCCTGAGTTGGGAGGATCCCCTGGAGAAAGAAATGGCAATCCACTCCCTTATTCTTGCCTGGAGAATCCCGTGATCAGAGGAGACTGACAGACTACAGTCCATGGGGTCACAAAGAGTCAGACACAACTGGCCACAGGAGCATCCAATCCTCACCATCCTAGCATATAACCTGGCTTCCTAACCCAGCAAAGAGTGGAAGCCACTGGGTATCCATGACAGAAACCTGTGCCTGCCCTTTCCCAAAAGTAATCATTTGTATTCTTATATCTTCTCCTCAGCTTCTCTGATAGCTCAGTTGGTAAAGAATCCGCCTGCAATGCAGGAGACCCCAGTTTGATTCCTTGATGGGGAAGATCCGCTGGAGAAGGGATTGGCTACCCACTCCAGTATTCTTGGGCTTCCCTGGTGGCTCAGCTGGTAAAGAATCTGCCTGCAATGCAGGAGACCTGGGTTCGATCCCTGGGTTGGGAAAATCCCCTGGAGAAGGGAAAGGCTACCCACTCCAGTATTCAGGCCTGGAGAATTCCATGGACTATGTAGTCCCTGGGGTCGCAAAGAGTCGGATACAACTGAGCAACTTTCACTTCACTTTCATCTTCACCTATCTTCACTATCAGGTATATTCATTTTCTACTACTGCTGGGAAGACTCCCACAAACATAGTGGCTTAAAATGACATGAATGTATTCTCATACAGTTTCAGAGGTCCAAAGTAAGTCTTAGAGGGCTAAAATCCAGGTATCAGCAGAGCTATTTCCCTCTGGAGAATCCAAGAAAGCATCCCGTGACTCTTCTGGCTTCCAACGGCCACCAGCCTTTGTTGGTTTATGACCACATCACCCAGTCTCTGCCTTGATATTGTTTCAGTCGCTAAGTCATGTCCAACTCTTTTGTGACCTGCCAGGCTCCCCCGTCCATGGGATTTCCCAGGCAAGAATATTGGAGGGGATTGCCATTTCCTTCTCCAGGGGATCTTCCTGACCCAGGGGTTGAACTCACATCTCCTGCAGCAGCATATGGATTCACCACTGAGCCACCTGGGAAGTCCCAGTCTCTACCTGCGTGGATTCAATTGCCTTCACTTCTATAGTTAAATCTCCCTCAGTCTCCTTCTCAAAAGGATACTTGTGATTATATTTAAGGTCCACCCTAAATATCCAAGATAACCCCCACATTTTCAAATCTGCTTAACCACATCTGCAAATTTCCTTTTGCCATAGAAGGTAACACCCACAGTATCTGGACAAGGGGACTAGACACTTGGGGACCATTACTCAGCCTAGCACAGAATAGGGGTGGGGGCTGCCTCTGCATGGCCAGCCCTCCATCTGCTCTCCCTCTGCTTTCTGTTTCTCCCCCTTCTCTCTGGCTCCTACCTTTGCGCTTGCGGGTCTCCATTCTCTATGGGCTCTCCCCATGAGTCTAGAAAGAAAATCAAATGCCTTCCATATTAAAATGTCAGCACTCCGGATCTAACGCTTTCAACTGCTGCTCTGTTCTACTCTACTTTTCCTCTAGAAAGTTCTAGAAGTAGTGTTACTTACCTGTGGGCCCTACTTCTCACCTCCCATTCACTAGCCAGGCTATTGCCATCTCCCTTTCCCCCACCACTCCCCTGGAACTGTTCCTCAAAAGGTCTCCAGTGACCACAGTATCGCCAAAACAATGAACACTTTTCAGTCCTATTCTAACTGGACTCTCTGATGCATTAGACCATGGATTTCTCACAGCTCTTCAGAAATTCTCTTTCCCTTGCATGATACTGATACAGGGGAGGACTCTGTGGGATTTCTGGGCACAAAAGGCTTTCTGTGTCCCCCATTTTTTAATTACAGGAACTAGGCTTCATTCAGCTTCCATAAGTTTCCCTAAATTCCCATGAGCAGGTTCAAACAGTTGCTAATTAGGAAAGGGAGGCGATGCAGAGACAAAGGAAGAGCAATCAAAAACAAAGATAGTGCAGCCTTGGGGCAGGGTCCAAGTTCCCCATCAAGGGATGTGAATGCTGTGCTCGTTGCTCAGTCGTGTCAGCTCTTCACAACCCCATGGACCATAGCCCGTCAGGCTCCTCTGTTCCTGGGGACTCTCCAGGTAAGAATACTGGAGTGGATAGTCTCCCTTCTCTAGGGGATCTGCCCAACCCAGGGATCGAACCCAGGTCTCCCGCACTGCAGGTGGATTCTTTACAGTCTGAACCACCAGGGGTACACATAACAGTATTTCTGAGCTATTTTTCCATACGGAAACCCCCACCAAGTGGGAGAAGTTAATAGTGAAGTGCTGCCCACTAGCACGTAGACCCCAGACAGGTTGGAACCAGATTAATGATGCTGACTGCCACTTAGCTAGCCACCAACCAGTCAGAAGAATGGCCGCCCTCTTTGAACCATTACTGTGAAACTCCTCACTACCCTCTCCAGGTTGGGACACGGTTTTGAGGGCATTAGCCCTCAGTAGCCCTCTTCGCCTGGCAAAGCAATAAAGCTATTCTTTTCTACTGCATCCAAAACTGTCTCCAAGATTTACTTCAGTGTCAGGGCACAGAGGCTGCACTCAGCTTCACTCCTCATTTCCTGTTAGTCATTTCTTTCTATTATTATTTATGGCCATCTCCTCTTTCTACTTTTTGGATACCAGAATTAAATCCTTGGCATACTTTCTTCTCTCCACAGGCACTCTGCTTGGGTTACAGGACCTCGTCTTGTCATTTTAACAACCATCTCTATGTTGATGTCTTCTTAGTCTGTCTCTCCAGCACCAACATCTCACCTATGTTCTATAGTCACCTCTCCACTTGACACCTTCAGCTTGATACACCAGAGGCTTCTCAAGGTCATCACACTTGTCCATCCTCCTACGTTTCTAATTTCAGACCAAGTCGTCATCACCTACCAAGACATCACTTACTTTCTCTCAGTTACCAAATCTTCATTATTTTACTACTCTATGTGTTTGTTCTCCTTTAATCTACTGACCTACTGACCTAGTTCAGGACATCCTACAAAAGCCCCACAGCTGAGTGTAAACCACCCCTTCTCCCCTCTGTTCACCATGGATCCAACCTTTGCACAGCCTTAAGAGGCCGTTTGGCTATGCCAGGTCTTAGGTGCAGCATGTAGGATCTATTTCCCTAACCAGGGATTGAACCCCGACCCCCTGCATTGGAAGCATGGAGTCTTAGCCAGAGGACCACCAGGGAAGTCCCTCTGTGTTTAACTTGAGGAATCTCCAAACTTTTTCACAGTAGCTGAAAAAGTACCATTTTTCAGAGTACCATTTTACATTCCTGTCAACCATGTGTGAAGATTCAAATTTCTTCCAATTCTCACCAACATTTGTTTTTCTTTTTGTTGTTCTCGGTGTCATCGTTGCTGGTGTTGTTGTTACAGGCACCCTAGTGAATGTGAAGTGATACTTCATTGTGGTTTTCATTTCCTTAATGGCTGACAACATTGAACATCTCTTCATGTGCTTTTGGCCATTTGCATAGATTTTTCGATCTTTATTCAAGCACTTCACTTATCTTTTTTAATATGAATGTATTCTTTAAAAAAAAGCTTTTATTTTATATTAGGGTATAGTCAATTAATAATATTGCAATAATTGCACATGAACATCTCACTTACTTTTCAGTGGGTTATCTCAGCATTTTAGTCATGAGAGCTTTTTGATCACACATTTAATCTAACTATTATCAGTTCAGTTAAGTTGCTCCGTCATGTCCGACTCTTTGCAACCCCAAGGACTGAAGCATGCCAGGCTTCCCTGTCCATCACCAACTCCTGGAATTTACTCAAACTCATGTCCATTGAGTCAGTGATGCCATCCAACCATATCATCCTCTATCGTCCCCTTTCCCTCCTGCCTTCAGTCTTTCCCAGCATCAATTATTCGGCACTCAACTTTCTTTATAGTCCAACTCTCACATCCATACATGACTACTGAAAAAACCATAGCTTTGACTAGACAGACCTTTGTAGGCAAAGTAATGTCTCTGCTTTTTAATATGCTGTCTAGGTTGGTCATAACTTTTCTTCCAATGAGTAAGCATCTTTTAATTTCATGGCTATTTATTATAGGTCTATTCAGTTTGTCTATTTCTTCTGGAGTCACTTTTGGTAGCTTATGTCTTTCTAGGAATTTGTCTGTTTCATCCAATTCATCTACTTTATTGGCATACAATACTTTTTATTTCTATATGGTCAGAAATAAGGTCTGACAATCTCTGCCTTTTGATTAGACTTAATCTATTCATATTTTATTTACATGATATTTTTGGATTTACATCTGACATTTTTTTTTTTAATTACTGTTTTTGCCATACATTGTCATGATATCACCATGGGTTTACATATGCTTCCCCTCCGGGTCCCCCCT
>ML661883.1:8892539-9124186 GCA_007570785.1 Antilocapra americana | reverse complement strand
GTTTTGATTTGCATTTCTCTGATAATGAGTGATGTTGAATCCCATTCACCATCGAAACAAAAAGAATAAAATACTTAGGAGTATTTCTACCTAAAGAATCAAAAGACTTGTATATAGAAAACTATAGAACACTGATGAAAGAAATCAAGGAGGACACAAACAGATGGAGAAATGTACCGTGCTCATGGATTGGAAGAATCAATATAGTGAAAATGAGTATACTACCTAAAGCAATCTATAGATTCAATGCAATTCCTATCAAGCTACCAGAGGTCTTCTTCAAAGAATTAGAACAAATAATTTCTCAATTTGTATGGAAATACAAAAAACCTCGTATAGCCAAAGCAATCTTGAGAAAGAAGAATGGAACTGACGGAATCAACCTACCTGACTTTAGGCTATACTACAAATCCACAGTCATTAAGACAGTATGGTACTGGCACAAAGACAGAAACATAGATCAATGGAACAGAATAGAAAGCCCAGAGATAAATCCACGCATCTATGGACACCTTATCTTTGACAAAGGAGGCAAGAATATACAATGGAGAAAAGACAACCTCTTTAACAAGTGGTGCTGGGAAAACTGGACAGCCACTTGTAAAAGAATGAAACTAGATCACTTTCTAACACCATACACAAAGATAAACTCAAAATGGATCAAAGATCTAAGCATAAGACCAGAAACTATAAAACTCCTAGAGGATAACATGGGCAAAACACTCTCTGCTATAATCCAAAGCGGGATACTCCATGACCCACCTCCCAGAATATTGGAAATAAAAACACGAATAAACAAATGGGACCTAATTAAAATTAAAAGCTTTTGCACAACAAAGGAAACTATAAGCAAGGTGAAAAGACAGCCTTCAGAATGGGAGAAAATAATAGCCAATGAAGCAACAGACAAACAATTAATCTCAAAAATTTACAAACAACTCCTGCAGCTCCATTCTAGAAAAATAAACAACCCAATTAAAAAGTGGGCCAAAGAACTTAACAGACATTTCTCCAAGGAAGATATAAAAATGGCTAACAAACACATGAAAAGATGCTCAACATCACTGACATTTTATTTCATTTTCTGTATGTCCTTTTTAGTCCTCTATTCCTTCTTTAAAGCTTTCTTTTTTATTGAGTATTTTTAACTAGTATTTTCATTTCTTTACTCATTTTTTCATCTTATTTTCCAGGTTTTCTTTAATGTCTGCTCTAGGATTTGCTGTGTATATCTTAATTTATTTTAGAAAACAAACTCCAGTGTACTTGTGATTTGAGAAAATAAATCTTTCCATATGGACCTAACACTTTTGTTTGTCTTTGTGGCAGAATGTGAAACCAGTAAATAAAGTGAAAATACTATAAAGGATGTAACTGAGTTGTCCCTTAGGAACTCTGAGACTTAAGTAAACCTAATTCAACTCTCCCACCCATCCAATATACATAAATATGGTTGAACTCAGGGTCTTTGTTATATTTCCCCCATATTCTCTTATTCTTGGTCCTATCAGTCTCCCTTTCCCATGTGCTTAGAATATTGCCTAGCATATAGTATGCACTCCATCAATTTTTATCAAACAAATAATTGAATGATTTCAAAGGATCTTAAAGATTCCTTTCAACTTTTAATATTCCATGTTTCTTAATGTTTCCCACGCTCATTACCCTTCAACGGGTAGCAACAAAGAACTACAGGCTCTGAACTACTCATTGAGCCACAGACTCTGGCCCACTGAAAATCACACCTGGACAGGAGGAGCCCTGAGTGATGGGATTGGTGATGGTTGGCCCAGAGAGATTTTGGTCCATTTATAGAGCTCTGCAATCCCCAATATATCCCTAATTGTACACTGAAGGGGGCTGCCAGAGCCTGGATTTCAGGAGCTTAATGAGAGCATCTCTACTTCTTCTTCACCCTTCATGGAGATTATGAGAGATCTTTGTTCTCTAAAAGAACAACAGCCACTTGGGAAATAGGTACCATCTGTTTTAAGACCAAGCACTTAGAGGGAACCTGGGCCACTTCAGTCCCATTCCTCACAACCTCTAAAACTGCAACCACTTAAAGTCAATTACAGATAAAGGAATCAACAGACAATTACAGGACCATGGGATGAATGACATGCAGGCTGGAGAATAGGGTGTTCTGGGGCAGAGGGAAAAGGTGCTCAAGCAGAAGCTCAACTTTTTGTAAGTGGCTTCTCCTCTCTTGTCCAAGGTGACCCACCTTTTGAACATGAAAATATACTAACATTAAGCCAGAAAAAAAAAAAAAGAAGTACTTCTTGTTCTTGTTTCTAATCCCCTACTACCTTCCCAGAAGGGTGTGACATGATCAAAAATGGTGATATTGCAACTTGGAGATGAGATGACAGGAAAAAGTGCTGGAACCAAGAACCTGGGGAGACATGATATCTGGGTTAGATGATTGAGACAGAAGAGAAAGAAAGAGACTTGGAGAATGTAGCCAAGAGAAGAGGTTTTGTAGAGAAGGGCACGGACTAGTAGAATTTTATCAAGTACTTTTGGTTGATGTGCAATGTAACCTAACCTTCCTTTCCCCATATCCCCAATTAAATATTCAACTAAAAAATTAAAAACTTAATAAGGATGGAGTTTATGTGGGGGTGGAACGGAGTGAAGAAGAGTGCTAATTTCTGCTTAGGAGGTGCAGACATAAGAGTAGAAGCAACGATGAGAAAAAAATGACACCGATGATCCTGTTCACATCCAGGTAACGGACACATGAAGGGAGGAGCCGGAGGACTGTCTTCCCACTCTGGTTAGACCAGTCCTCAGCAAAAGCTATGCAGTGCAGCCTCAGCACGATGCTCCTCTCAAAGCTCAGGGCAAGAGACCAGGAAGGATGCCAAGAAAGGAGGAAGGACTTAGAAGAGCAGCCTGTGAACTTCCTAGACAATGGATGAGTTTCGTGCATTTCTGTAACTTCCACACTTAACAGAGTATCTGGTAGTTCAGTGGTTAAGAATCTGCCTTGCAATTCAGGGGATGGGGGTTCAGTTCCTGGTCCAGGAATGAATCCCACATGCCGCAGAGCAACTAAGCCTGTGCACCACAAACACGGAGCCCCACCTCGGACACTCTGGAGCCCAAGTGCCACAGCTAAAGAGTCCATGGACCAGGAAAAAGGACCCTGTGTATGCTGCAACTGAGACCCGCCACAGCCAGATAAATAACTTTCTTTTTAAAAAGAAAGGTTTTATTGTCCCACGGGCTCAGACAGGTAACTAAAAACCTGAATTCTACTGTAGGCAGATTTCTTTCCTATGGACTAGATAATGTCCCACACAATTTCAAACCTGATTCCTGAAATGTACTGTGAACTCAACCATATCTGCCATTGGCCGTGAGACCTTGGATAGGTGTTCCGTTTTCTGAACCAGTGTCTTCCATCGGCTCTGGTAGTCCACGAACCTGAGACTTGATTGGGTTCTTCCTGTTGACAAAAGTACAGAATTTAACCTATGGTCTGAAGACTCCAGGTCCAAGTATAGAAGCCATTTTTGGATCCATATAATCACTTTACTTCCATAATTTCATACACTGATATTCAGAAGAACAAGTTTCTATTTGGAAAAGTCTGTTCATTGCCATCCATAAATTTTGAAAGCAGGCAAAGAAGATAATCTACACAAACTAAAGGTTACTTCGAGTCAAGCACTCTTCGTAGTGTCCACATGATTTCATTCAATCCTTCCTCACAGTCCTGCAAGGTCAGCCTGGTTGTTTCTGTTTTACAAACTGCAGAAACTGAGGCTGTCAGCAGGCAAAAGTCGCATTCAAAGTTCTACAGGTGACAGGTGAAAGTCAGGTTTAAGCCAAGTCCTCCTGAC
The DNA here is from genome assembly GCA_007570785.1 of Antilocapra americana. Taxonomy (NCBI): domain Eukaryota; kingdom Metazoa; phylum Chordata; class Mammalia; order Artiodactyla; family Antilocapridae; genus Antilocapra; species Antilocapra americana. The sequence continues at coordinate 9,120,332 of ML661883.1, read as the reverse complement.
ACCAATGTGACATTCTTGCTACTACAACAGGAATAAAATAAAACTAAGGCTTTGCAGAATGTAATTAGCAATTAGATCAACAGCATCCTGTGGAGACCCAGTTAGTCAGTCGATTCAGTCACTCAGTCGTGTCTGATTCTTTGTTACCCCATGGACTGCAACACACCAGGCTTCCCTGTTCATCCCCAACTCCTGGAGCTTACTCAAACTCATGTCCATTGAGTCAGTGATGCCATCCAACCATCTCATCCTCTGTTGTCCCCTTCTCCTTCTGTATTCTGTCTTGCCCAGCATCAGGGTCTTTTCTAAGGAGTCAGTTCTTCACATCAGGTGGCCAAAGTATTGGAGCTTCAGCTTCAGCATCAGTTCTTCCAATGCATATTCAGGACTGATTTCCTTCGGGATGGATTGGTTTGATTTCCTTACAATCCAAAGGACTTTTAAGAGTCTTCTCTGGCACCACAGTTCAAAAGCATCAATTCTTCAGTGCTCAGCTTTCTTTATGGTCCAACCCTCACATCCATACAGGACTACTGGAAAAAACCATAGATTTGACTAGACAGACCTTTGTTGGCAAAGTAACATCTCTGCTTTTTAATATGGTATCTAAGTTGGTCATAGCTTTTTTTCCATGGAGCTAGCATCTTTTAATTTCATGGCTGCGGTCACCATCTGCAATGATTTTGGAGCCCAAGAAAATAAAGTCTGTCACTGTTTCCATTATTTCCCCATCTATTTGCCATGAAGTGGTGGGATGGGATGCCATGATCTTAGTTTTTTGAACGTTGAGTTTCTAGCCAGCTTTTTCATTCTGGGGACCCAGGATGTATCCAATTGTTCTTTCAACCTCTCCCAGTTCTGCAAGATGACAATTGATCTCCTTTCACTTGACCACAAAAACAGAATAAACGTTTCATCACATCTGTATTAGGAGCTGATAATAAGTTATTACACAGCTAATAACACATGGATTTTGCCTCCCATGTCTCCAGCTACCTCATAGTTTGCTTAGATTAAGAGATCATTCAGAAACATTTTTGAAAAGTATACATTAATAAGTGTATACATTAATGCCATCCAGTGTTCCCATTAACAATCAAAAATATCTTAATAACTTAATTTAAGAACAAATTAGGAAATTTCCTACTGGTCCAGTGGCTAACACTGTGCTCCCAGTGCAGAAGGGCAAGGGTTCAATTCCTGGTCAGAGAACTATATCCCGCATGTGGTAACTAAAAAGATTGTGCATGCTGCAATGCAAATTGAAGATCCCACGTGCTGCAACTAAGATCCAGCACAGCCAAGTAAATAAATATTAAAAATAAATACTTTTCTTAAAAGAGAATAAATTAATACTTTGTGTTTTCCTGCTACATTCCAAGACTTTCTAGATTAAATCTTCATTGCAGAAGTACTATCAGCAGTTCTAAGCTCATTTGTCTTGAAACTGCTGATGACATTCAGAAAAAAAAAAACAGCAATAAAGGAAAATCTCCAAGAATGAAAACCCCTGACCTGCGGATATGATTCTATGGTTTGCAAAGTCCCATCAGGACTTGTATCTCATTTAAGTCTCTCCCAACACTCGATGAGGTAAAATGGTCAGGAATTCATGATCCCTGATACACTTTCATTCAGTCCAATATATTAATTGAGAGCCTGTTGTGTGCCAGGTTCTCTGTTAAAGGCAATGACCTAAATACACATAATTCCTGCCCCATGGGGCTCCTGTTCTAGTCATTGTACCGACATTACATAAACTGATACATGAATGAGAGCCTGGACATTATGAAATTCACCCACCGGCAAAAGCTAGCAACAGCTAGTAAGTACTGAAGCCAAAGCTCAAATCCCCAGTCTTCTCTCTTCAGGATTTCCGATTTTATTTATGGGGTCATTTAACCTATCAGAGTCTCGATCTCATCTGTAAAATGGGATGACGATGGTACCTAGCTTATCTAGTCACCACCAGGATGAATAGAGATAACATATAAATACAGTATGAGTGAGCACTTACTCTGGAGCACACAGTCAGTGCTCCCTTCTTCTGCCCCTATTTTCCTCCTTTTCTTTCCAAGTTCATCTTGGATGAGAAGGCTTCTCTGCCTACCTTATCCCTCATCTACTGGGCTATCTACTCTGAACCATAATAGATCTTGCCCTCTATTTCACTTCTGTAAGAGTCTTAAAATAAGTTATTTTATTGCTTTCTTATTTTTCTAATTATAAAAGCAATACACACTCATTGCAGCAAAATATGTGATAATACTAATAAGGCCAAAAAAAAGGAAGACAAAAGTAAAGCAATTGCCTTAAACTCAGAGATAACCACTCTGGGTATATGTATTTTATGCATGTACTTCCAGATCTTTCTCTAAGCATATTTTCATTAAAAATTTTATAGCCATTTTATAAAATGCTTTCTCCACAAAGTGCTATATCATAAACATCTTTCTATTCAAATAAATATGCTTTTGCATTATTTATATCAGTCCATTGCATAGATGGAATCTATTCTATTGCATGGATGCATTTTCTTAATCAGTCTCCTATATTTGCATATTTGTGTTGTTTACAACCAGTGTTGCAATGAACATCAATCCTCACAGCTATTTTTTTGTTTTCATGCACATTCTGAATATTTCCTTAGTACCCACTCATCCCTTTTAACACAAAGCTTTGTTCTGATCATAAGTCCCATTAAGTTGGCATGTATCTATGTCTTAAAAAGCTTAAAATCCTTCACAAGGTCTGCAATGAGTCTTTTTTTTTTCCTTTACATTATTGTCTTGGTTTTGCCATACATTGACATGAATCTGCCGTGGGTATACATGTGTTCCCCTTCCAGAAACCCCCTCCCACCTCCCTCCCGATTCCCTCTCTTTTTTATTAAGCTTAGCCTGATGAGCCTGTCTGTCCCACAGTGTTTCTCTGAGGGGCCAGGACTGTGCTGTTCCATATGGGAGCGATTAGTGTGTGTGTGACTATTTAAATTTTTTAAAATTAAAGTTAGATTAAAAATATAGTCACTCAGCCACACTTGACACATTTCAAACACTCGAGAGCCACGTGTAACAGGAGCTGCCACGGTGGATGGTAGATAGCGAACATCTCAGAAATCCCTCATCACAGGAAGTTTACTGGATAGCCCTGGTCTCCTGGAATGTGGTGACAAAAATCTGCTTTGAAACAACAACAACAAAAAAAGATTGAAGCAGTCACCTTTGTTCTCCCATCCAACTCTCCTCAAGGCACCCCTCAAGAAAATCTAAGACATAGATCCAAACTTCTGTCATCTCTCTTCTGTCATCTCTGTCATAACTCTTTGGTTGGACTCCCCTCGCCTCCGGATAAAGCCTGTGGTGTTTCTAACAACTCTCTCATCTGCTGAATTGTCTCCCTCTCCCACTTCTCCACCCCCTAAACTGAATGACTGGCATGTTCCAGAACATTCCATGCCCTCTTACACATCTGTGCTGAAGCCACTCATGACCTCTGCTTGGAAGGTCTTCTCTTTCTTGTACCTATGCTTCTATCCAGCTAAATTTCACTTGTCCTTTAGGACTCGGTTTAAGCTTAGGCTTCCCCTGCCAAGTCTTTTCAGCTAAAGAAGCTAAAAAAGGCCTCAAGCAGGAGTTTTAGCACAGTGGTCACAAAATCACACATTCTTGTAAAGTTGGTAAAAATAAGATATTTTCTCTGAATCAGTTAGGAAACACCTCTGTCCTTTTATTCTTTCTAGCACGTCAATCACATTTCAGAGGCCGCCAACCTTTGCAGAATAGCTTTGGGGAGCATTGCTTAATCTGCAAAATGGAAAGACATTTTGTACCAAACAAGTCAGAAAGGAAAGACTCCTGATGCGAATACCTGTAAAGGTGGCTTTTGTCATCTTTATGCATTAAATTATGGGAACTTCAGATAAAAAAACGGAATACGGAAGTAGTACTCAGCCATAAAAAAGAACGCCTTTTGTAGCAACATGGATGTGACTAGAGACTGTCATACTAAGTGAAGTACGTTAGAAAGAGAAATAGCATATGATATCACCTATATGTGGGATCTAAAATACGACACAAATGAGTCTATCCACAAAACAGAAACACACTCACAGACATCGGGATCAGACTGGTGGTTGCCAAGGGTAGGAGGGAAATGAGAGGGATGGGCCAGGAGTTGGTATATGCAAACCATCACATTTAAAATAGATAAACAGCGAGGTCCTTCTGGATAGCACAGGAAATTATACCCCATCTCTGGGATAAATCATAATGGAAAAGAATTTTAAATAAAGAATGTATATATATATGTGTGTGTGTGTATGTGTGTGTTTGTGTGTGTAAAACTGAGTCACTTTGCTGTACAGCAGAGATTGGCACAACATTGTAAATCAATGCTTAACAATAAGACTCAATTTTTTAAAAATTAATTAAAGTAAATAAAAAATAAATTCAAAAGTAGAATATGGAATAAAAGCAATATAGAAAATTGATTAAAAAAAATCAATAGAAATTATTCTTGTGATCTCAAGAAGTAAATTGCCAGAAAAAAAATTCAGGTCATACCAAAAGTAGTAATTCACTAACAGGAAGAAAACTAACTGAATTCCCTGAACATACTGAAAAAATATTCATGTTTCTTGCTGGGATAACTGACACTAACAAAGATAACAAAAACTCATCATCTACCACCAAACAAGAAATGGAAGACAAATCTGTTAACAATGGCATTAATGACAAGAACATGGCGGGCAGAATAATGACTCCCCTCCCCCAAAACAGGCCTACTTTCTAATCCCTGGAATCTGTGAATATGTTACCTTATATGCAAAAGGGTCTTCACAGATGTGCTTAAGGGCACAGACCTTGAGATGAGGAAATTACCCTGGATGACCTGGGTGGGCCCACACCAATCTCAGGATTCTTAAAAATGAAAGAGGCAGAAGAGTGAATCAGAGGGAAATTCCACTATGGAACATCTTGGGCTTTAAAGATAGAGGGAGCAGTTACCAGCCTAGGAATGTGAGTCGCCTTCAGGAGTTAAAAAACGAAAGGAAGTGAATTCTCTTCTAAAACTTCCAAAAACAAATGCAATCCTGCTGACACCTTGATTTTATTCCAGTAAGATCTGTGCTGGACTTCATTAAATTTGTATGTTTTTTTTTATTTATTTTTTCCTTTACATTATTGTGTTCGTTTTGCCATACATTGACATGAATCTCCCATGGGTATACATGTGTTCCCCTTCCAGAACCCCACTCCCACCTCCCTCCCAATTCCATCCCTCTGGGTCATCCCGGTGCACCAGCCCTGAGCACCCTGTATCATGCATCAAACCTGGGCTGGTGATTCATTTCACATATGATAATTAACATGTTTCAATGCCATTCTCCCATATCATCCCACCCTTGCCCTCTTCCATAGAGTCCAAAAGACTGTTCTATACATCTGAGTCTCTTTTGCTGTCTTACATACAGGGTTATCATTATCATCTTTCTAAATTCCATATATATGTGTTAGTATACTGTATTGTTGTTTTTCCTTCCGGCTTACTTCACTCTGTATAATAGGCTCCAGTTTCATCCACCTCAGTAGAACTGATTCAAATGTATTCTTTTTAAATGCCTGAGTAATATTCCATTGTGTATATGTACCACAGCTTTCTTATCCATTAATCTGCTGATGGACATCTAGATTGCTTCCATGTCCTGGCTATTTGTATGGTTTTTAAGTCACTAAGTTTACAATAATTTTTCACTGCAGCAGTAGAAAACTAAGTAAGTAAGTAAATGAAAGTGACAGTTGCTCAGTCATGAACTCTTTGCGACCACATGGACTCTAGCCTGCCAGGTTCCTCCGTCCATGGGATTCTCCAGGCAAGAACACTGGAGTGGGTAGCCATTCCCTTCTCCAGGGGATCTTCCCAACCCAAGGATCAAACCCAGGTCTCTTGCATTGCAGGTAGATTCTTTACCAACTGAGCCACCAGGGAAACTAACAAAGAGAGCCGTTAAGATTACACAGGGCACTAGAAATGTCCTGAAATCCGACTGCTCTCCTTCATACATGAAGGAGACTTGATAACAATGCTGACAATTCATGGGGCATTATTCATAACGGACTATGAAAAAAAGCTGAAACTTTTGTTAGCTATAAGTAATTTTTTTAAAAATTCTTTGTGCAATCATGTTGGAGGAAAGACTGAGTCATTTTTCCACTCTCCTTATAGAAAATCACAAAGCCATTCCCATGTAGAAGACAACAAAGAATGCAGAGCCAAGGGACACCCTGGTGGTCCAGTGGTTAAGACTTTGCACTCTCAGTGCAGAGGGGCTGGGTTCAATCCTTGGTCAGGGAACTAGATCCCACGTGCTACAGATAAAAGCCCCCACGTGCCACACTGAAGGTCCCATGCATGGAAACTAAGACCCAATTCAGTTCAGTTCAATTCAGTCACTCAGTCGTGTCCAATTCTTTGCTACCCCATGGACTGCAACACGCCAGGCCTCCTTGTCCATCACCAACTCCCGGAGTTTACTCAAACTCATGTCCATTGAGTGGATGATGCCATCCAACCATCTCATCCTCTGTCATCCCCTTCTCCTCCTGTCCTCAATCTTTCCCAGCATCAGGGTCTTTTCAAATGAGTCATTCCTCACATCAGGTGGCCAAAGGATTGGAGTTTCAGCTTCAACATCAGTCCTTTCAATGAACACCCAGGACTGATCTCCTGTAGGATGGACTAGTTGGATCTCTTTGCAGTCCAAGGGACTCTCAAGACTCTTCTCCAACACCACAGTTCAAAAGCACCAATTCTTCGGTGCTCAGCTTTCTTTATAGTCCAATACTCACATTCATACATGACTACTGGAAAAACCATAGCCTTGACTAGACGGACCTTTGTTGACAAAGTAATGTCTCTGCTTTTTAATATACTAAGACCAATATAGCCAAGTAAATAAATAAAAACAAATTTTAAAAAAAAGAAAAGAACATATATCCAGTATTCTTGCCTGGGAAATCCCATGGACAGAGGAGATTGGCAGGCTGTAGTCCAGGAGGTCACTAAAGGTTCAGATATGACTTAGCAACTAAACAACAACAACATAGACTTGTCAGTTTCTGTTTTGTGAGTACTCTGAGAAGTTAAATAATTAAAAGTATTATTTGTGATTAAAAAAAAAGGAAGAAGAATATATAACCAAGTTGTTAGGAAAAATATTGTAAAGGTGAATCAGGCATTTAAAATGCAGCTGTCTCCATTTTTGAGATATTTGTGAACTATCACTGTGACTTAGAATGGGTTCCCCCAGATGCTAATACCAAGGCAGGGAAAGGACAATTATTGATAGTTTATTTGGGAGGGGATGCCAGCCCAGCTTCATAGACATACAACCTGTGCAGTCACTCAGGGAGGGCCTGTTTCAGAAGAGTCCAGTGTTTGGGTTAATGCTCTGCTGTCAACTCATAATGATTTTTCAACAAGGAGCCCTGCAATTTCATCCTGCACTGGACCCTACAAATTGCGCAGCTGGGCCTGACCATTAAGTACCAACAAGAGAGTGAGGAAGTGAGAGAGAAGGGAAGGCAGCAGATGAAGGTAGGTTATCCAGCAAGCTGTTGCCATGGGCAACTCGGGCTCCATCCCCCAGGCAACTTTGGGAGTTTGTGCAGAAAATATTTTGGACTTTTCCCACCCAACAAGGGCTACTGCTAGTAGGCTACATGCTATTTCAATACACACTTCCGGATCCCCTCATTAAGTTATATCCTCATCAAGAATCATCGGTATGTTTTGTTCAAATCAGCTTCCATCATGTTCTCCCCTGGGAAGAGGTGAATAATAATATTACAGGCTGGTTCTAATGATTAATAAGTGAATTTAGGCCAAGCACTAAACACAGAACCATCTGGCCCAGATAGCAAAGTTAGGTAATATTATAACACTATCAGCTAATAACATAGGAGTGCCATTTAATAATTTGTAAACCAGAGTATACAATTTTAGTATAAAAAAATAATCTGAGTATGGAAAAAGAAAATTGCTGTTTCCAAGAAACTTTTGTTGAATTCTTTAGAAAAATTTGATAAAGTCATGATTTTTAAAAATTTTTGTTGAATTAATTATGGGCTAATGAACTATAACATTTGGAAGGGAAAATACTGTAAAAAGTTAGAGATCTAAAATCAAATTACTTTGAAAGTTTCTTTAAGTTCCTCATCTACTTGAAACAAAACAGAACTAGAAACTGGAATGATGTTGGGTGTCTATTTTCTTTCTCTGAAAGAATGATAAAAACCAATTCATAAATGATTATATCAGAAAATGGGTGAATGAATATACAGACATAAGTTTTAAGTAAAAACAAACAAAAAAGTTTTCATTATATATGTATTTTTTTAAATAATTCCCCCAAAAATAAATAAATAAAATAATTCCCTTCCTTTAAAATCTTTTTTGATTAACTATAGGTCCTGCTCAGGTTAAAATCAGGACTTCTAAAATAGATGCTCAAACTATTTAATGAATAAATGAACAGCGATGCATAAGTGAATGATGAAATAAATGGCTAAATAAAGTGGCCATTTCTCTTAGTAACTGACCTATTTTACATACAAACTACTAATTAGAGTAAAAATGCTTGCCCTTTTGTTACTAGACTGATGGCTTGTTAGACCTTAGAAGCAAACAAATGTGGGACAGCTTCTTGGGGTTTTCTCTTTCAAGTTCCCTAAAGCTCTTCTTTTCTCTACAATCATTTCTCCATTTTTTTCACCTGTTTGGATGGATGAAAGAATCTTAGTGAAATAAAAAGCTCAATGAAGTGAAAACACTCATAAACACTCCCATTAAGAAGTTTACTGAAGGGGCTTGTACCCTTGTCACTTAGATGGCCATATTTTATTCCTCCCAAGGAAATGGGACGCCCTTAATCCAAAAAGAATGCAATAAGAATCAAAGAGAAAGAGAGAGGGTCAGGTTGCAATCCTTTCATTTTCCAAAGAGGATTCATGGGGGAGGGATAGGAAGAAATTTATAGCTATTCTAGAGTCTTCTGAGCACAGAAGTTAAATCATTCTAACTTCTGCCTGATTTCCTCTACCTCAACCTGATGAACAAAGCTAGATTCGGTGTGAAAGGGGATATCTGGGAGAAACGGAAAGTAAAAGAACAGAAGTATAAACAATGAATTTAGAATATACCTTTACATAGAATATGTAGATAGACTGCACTAAAGGATGCTGTCTCCACTGGATGATGCAATGCCAAGAAGGAAAAGAACCTGGGGTGTGGAAGTGGACAGACTCAGACTCAAATCCTGCCTAGGTCATTGAGTGACCCTGTCACCCTAAGGCAGGTTATTTAGCCTCTTTGAGACTTGATTTCTTCATCTTCTAAATGAAGATAATAATACCTATTGGCCAAAAACTGTGTGGATTATGTAAAGTGAGTGAGTGAAGTCGCTCAGTCGTGTCAGACTGTTTGCGACCCCGTGGACTGTAGCCTCACAGGCTCCTCCGTCCATGGGCTTTTCCAGGCAAGAATACTGGAGTGGGTTGCCATTTCCTTCTCCAGGAGATCTTCCCAACCCAGGGATTGAACCTGGGTCTCCTCATTGTAGGCAGACACTTGTCCCTGGCTGAGCCACCAGGGAAGTCTGGATTATGTAAAAAAAAAAAAAAAAAGTACTAAATGTAAAATTATGTAGCACAGTGCCTATCTCAAAATAAGTCCTATTTATGGATTTAAAGTAAGGGGTTTCACACACTCAGAGCTGCCAAAGTGGGGGAGGGCTGCGGCAGCGGCTAAGTCGCTCAGTCGTGTCCGACTCCGTGCGACCCCATAGGTGGCAGCCCGCCAGGCTCCTTCATCCCTGGGATTCTCCAGGCAAGAACACTGGAGTGGGTTGCCATTGCCTTCTTCCTTTCGGAAGGAAGGGATAAATTAGGAGGTTGGGATTAACAGATATACACTACTGTATATAAAACAGATAAACAACAAGGACCTCCTCTATAGCACAGGGCACTCTACTCAAAACTCATAATAGGGACTTCCCTGATGGTCCAGTGGCTAAGATGCCATGTGCTCCCAACGCAGGAGACCTGCGTTTGATCCCTAGTCCGGGAACTAGAATCCAAACACTGCAACTAAACAGATCCTCCATGGCACACCTAAAAGATCTAAGATCCCACATGCTGCAACTAATATTTGGAACAGCCTAATAAACAAATAAAAATATTCAAAAAAAGGAGGGGAGGACTAGGTAGACAAAAGCAGGGGTGGAGACAAAAGGGTACCCTCAGAGAGGAATGGCTACCGTCTCAGGGGAGAGAAGACAGGATTAGAACAGAAACAGCCACTGAAGCAATCGGCCTCTATTTTCTAGAAGCATAAACAGCAGCAAGAACCGCAGCGGTTCAGCCAAGCCAAGAAGGGAGCCAGATCTGAAACGGAGCCCCCACCCCCACCCCGGCATCTTCTCCACCACCAGGACAAAGGGCCAGTTTGAATGTGTGCCTCGCTATTTTAGGAAGCAAAGATTTTCGTTTGGCAAGCGCTCTTCACACAACACAAACCCTCTTTCCTCTGACATAAATTCTTCCTTTAAGGAGACGAAAAAGAAAGCCTCCCTCGACGGAGCCCGCGGGTCCCAACAATGGGCAGAGCTTGGCTGCCAGCGCTCCTGAAGGGGGCCTGTGTGCCGGGGCGGCTGCCCTCCTGATCTTTTATCTCCTGCCCGCGCCAGAGCTCCTGTTTGTCCGGGGTGTTGCGCCGACTTCTCTCCTTCTGCGGCTCTGACAGAATTTGCCGGCTGCCGGCTGATGGGGAACAACCGTCTTCTTGTGCCTCGGCCATCCTGTCTTCTCTCCAGGCCACGGGGGAGAAAACGCGTCTTTGTGGCCTCCCTTCAATAGCTTTCTGCATCCAGCGCCTCGTGGGCTCTGGCAGGGGCAGCCCGCGGGGCTCTGAATAGACGGTGTTGTGTGCTCCCCTGTGCAAAGCTGGCCTCTGATCCAGAAGGGCCTCCGCCGCCCAGGCCTGGTAGTCCCGGGGCGACTCCTGGGCGAGCCGGCAGATGCCGCAGCCCGTGGAGAATCCTCATTGCTCCTCTGTGTACAGTGCATTCAAGTCCGTCTGAAAACGCTTTCAGAGCTGCTGGCTCGTGGGACGGACATCCACCGTGGGTCTACTCTGTGCCTAGCACAGCCCTCGCCATCCACTGTCTCCTGAAGCCTGTGATTAGGTTCCACTATGGGTACCATTGTAGTCTCATCATGTTATAGTTGAGGAAACCAAGTCTCAAAAAGGGTAAGGTGACTAAACAGTTACAAAGATCCAAAGCCAGGGGTATCAATTGCTTCAGAGATGCTTAGGACCCCCTAAAAAGCATCCTATTCTCTGCTAAGCAATGAAGAGGGACTATAACTCCCACCAGCCTCATTGCTGGGTACCATACCCTTTCTGTCCAGGTATAAAGCAAAAAGGGGAAGTAACTGATTCCCCTTTCCTTCATTCCATATTCCTCCTTCCCACTCTACAAAGCCCCCTTCAAATAAAGAACGGAGTCTCTCACCAGGCTAACAGGTCAAAGTAGCCTTCTTCACTCTTATATTCTGAACCTAAGCATCTCTGATGTGTTTGGTTTGACTTTTGCTGGACAATGTAAGGTGGCCTAGGATGTTCCTTGGGCTCAAGTAGCAAAGCTCAAAAGATTCAACTCTGGGGCTCATCTGGTAGCTCAGAGGTAAAGAATCTGCCTACCAACGCAGGAGACATAGGTTCAATCCCTAATCCAGAAAGATCCGATGTGCTACATAGAAACTAAGCCTGGGAGCTGTACTGAAGCCCGTGTGCCCTAGAGCCTGATGCTCCACAGCAAGAGAAGCCGCCGCAATGAGAAGCCTGCACACCACAAATAGAGAGTAGCCCCAGCTTGCTGCAACTAGAGAAAAGCCCACACAGCAATGAAACCCCAGTACAGCCATAAAAAATAAATAAATAAGATGATTTTTTAAAAAAGACTCGACTCTGGAACTGTGAGCTAAGTGACCTTCAGCAAGTCACTTCTCTGGATCTCATTTTTCCCTCTGGTAAAAAGTGCTGATGCTACCTCCACAGAGTGTTGAAAGGGTTAAATAAAAAGGGAAAATGAATGTGGGAGGACAAAACAATAATACCAGTTGTTCTGTAGGAGTGGCAGCTGTATAAATACTGGTACTAGGGTAGTAGCAGTGGTAGGAACAAGAACCTTACTGCAGCCCTGGAGGCCTGAACACCGACTTCAACCTTCCGCTTTGCTCAGCCATACAAGCAGCGTTTCATGTGTGCTCACCAGGAACAATGCATTATTCCATAAACTCTCAGAGCTTCCTCATCTCTAAAAGGACTAGTGGTGGCAACAGGGAGGTAAGGAGGTGGGCTAGTTGGTATCTCTACCAGTTAATATAGAATTTGCAATCTGATGACCAGTGGGACAGACTGATCTCATAGATGTGTTTTATTTGGCACCTAGTTGCTTTTTTTTTAAATGAGACTGAATTTTAAAATTGGAAATTCTGACCACACTGAGCCTCTAGTTGTACAAAGGAACAATCAGGTAGAACTGATAAAGCCTTCTTCCTCCTTACACAGGGCAAGCAGGTACAGTCCCCACCACTCCCTACTGCCTTATCAAAACTCAGTGTCATTTCCACTTAATTTTGCAATGATATTATTGTTGTCCTTGTAGTAAATATCTGGTCCACGTGTATCAGAGTAACACTAGCTGCTGTAATTAACAAAATTCCAAATATCCATGGCTTAATGCAATAAGTTTATTTCATGTTCTTGTAATAGTCCATGATGGTGGCTTTCCTCTAGATGGTGATTTAAGGACCCAGGTTCCTTCCATCTTGTAATCGTGCCATTCCCTCAAGTTTTGCTATCTGGCCTTCAGTCAAAAATGGAGAGAGAATAGAAAAATCCAATTTGCTTTTATGCAAGCCCAGTCACAGATGGGGACATATGTAATTTCCCCACACACTTCATTGGTCAGAACTAGTCACATCCTCACCACCCTGCCAGATGCTAGGTGGACGGAGGAGATGGAAAACCATCTCTGACGTAACTCGAATATGGAAGAGGGAGAACTTACTTTTTGTTGCCATAAATCTCTGCCACATTTTAGCTTTAGGAAAAGGAGTGGTAAATAAAACACAGACTAAATGCTATAGGATTTTTCTTAGATTCACTTATTGTACTCATTTATAGTCTATCCCTTGTGAGTACTTGAGCTTTCAGTGCCTTAGCTGCAAGCCCAGAAACAGGGCAGATTCTGATCCCATAGTCTGGGTCTGAGACTGAAATTCTCCATGTATAACAAGTTTCCAGGTGATGTCATGATGTTGATCTGTGGACCATGATTTCAGCAGCGAGCCTCAAGAATACTAGCCTTCCTAGACCATCTGCCTCTCCTCCCAAACTCCAGACCCCGCCTAGATAAACTCCTCTCTCTCTCTCTCTCTCTCTCTCTCTACCTCAGCCAGACTTCAGTGAAATTATGTTTATTAATCTGAAATGATGTGTATTAGTCTGTCTATGAAACACTCAAGAACAAAGATTGTATTACTCATGCTTGATACACGTCTGCTGGAAGAATCCATGAAATTTCACTGAGAGCTCCAGCCATATCATAGGCATGCTCAGTTGCTCAGTTTTGTCCTACTCTTTGTGACTCTATGGACTGTAGCCCGCCAGATTCCTCTGTCCATGGGATTTCCCAAGCTAGAATACTGGAGTGGGTAGCCATCTCCTCCTCCAAGGGATCGTCCCAGCTCAAGGACTGAACCTGCATCTCCTGTGTTTCCTTCACTGGCAGGTGGATTCTTTACCACTGAGCCAGCTAGGAAGTCCTGCTATATATTCCAGGATACGTGGTGAATGAAATGAACACACTCTTAGTATTTCTTGTGTGCCCACCATGGTAAAACATGAGCCACAGTGTGGCAAGAACACTCTGGCCTCAAGGGGCTTTGGATCTAGTTGGGGTGATGAGATATAGGCCAAAGGAAAATGAGGGGAGAACAGTCAAGGGTCAGCTTGCATGCTGCTCATTCAGGGAATCTGGAGATGGGAAAACAGGAGGGAATTAACTGCTCTTTTATATGCAGAATCAGCTATATGTTTGCAATGGTGCCAACCAGAAACCTCTTGTGCTATGGGCTGAATTTAATCCTAACCCCTAGTACCTTAGAGTATAACTGTATTTAGATGTGGGATCTTTAAAAAGGTGAAGTGAAAGTGTTAGTCACTCAGTCATGTCTGACTGTGAACCCATGGACTGTAGCCTGCCAGACTCCTCGGTCCATGGGATTCTCCAGGTAAGAATGCTGGAATGGGTTGCCATTCCCTTCTCCAAGGGATCTTCCCAACTCAAGGATCAAACCTGGGTCTCCTCCATTACCGGCAGATTCTTTACCTTCTGAGCTACCAGGCAAACTAGGGAATTTTACCATCTGAGCCACTAATTACCTTTTGATTTAAAAGGTAATCAGGCTGAAACAAGGCAATTAGGGTAGCCCATAACCCATTATGACTGGCATCCTTACAAGAGTTTAGGGGGACTTCCCTGATGGTTCAGTGTCTAAGACAGCACACTCCCAATACAGAGCATCCAGGCTCAAATCCTGGTCATGGAACTAGACCCCACGTGCCATGACTCAAGATCCCACTTGCCACAACTAAGACCCAGCACGGTCAAATAATAAATAAAAATAATCTTTTTTAAATAAAAGAATACACAGGAATGAAGCCATGTGAGGACAAGGGGGGAAGATAACCACCTTCAAACCAAGGAGAGGAGCCTCAGAAGAAACCAACGCTGCTGACACCTTGATCTTGGAAGTCTCCCTCCAGAACTGTGAAGAAGCCATTTTTTGTTTTCTTAGCCTCACAGCCTATGGTACCTTGTTACTGTAGCCCTGGCAAAGTAATACACAGTGACTATTTAACGTCTTTGCTACTCAGGGTCCTTGCCTCTTGATACAGGAAAAGGAGGTGAGAGGTAGATGTTTGTGGAACATCTCTGGTGTGATGTGTTGGCAACTCCCCTTATCTTATATTATCTTCATCACAACCATGTAAGATAAATAGCTAAATTTTCCCCTCTTTGTAGACAGAGGAAAGTGAGAATCAGAGAGATGAAGAACTTTTCCTCTTTCCCAGAAGGAAATCAAGGAAGCCAGGTTTACAACCGTCTCCATTTACTATAGACACCAGGCTCCCTAGGCTACACTGTGTTGCTTCTCTCAATGTCAGCCCACGGACCTGCGGAGAACGATCAAACTGTAGACTGTGTGTTGGAGCCCTGGAAAGTATTTTTAATCACTGTCCATCTGAGAAGCATTAGAGTTACTCAAACAAACCTGATGCCATTTCTGAACAAAGGGAATGAAAGCAAATACTGGGGCTCTGGCCTCAGTACCCACATTTCTAAACTTTTAACACTAAACAGCCTACAACGATAGCAAATTCTACCCATGGTCCTACTCTTTCCACTCAAGTTGGCTCTGTGAGCTGTTGGTTTTATCAAAATTGAGTGAAAGTGTTCAATACAATATTGGATTCATTGGGGAGAAAAAAAGGAACAGAAAAACCCCGGTGCTTCAATGCCAGGAGCTTACAAAGACATATAAACCATGAGGAATTCCAAGGACTTACTCAGAAGCCGCTCTGCAAATGCATTTCTTGAACAAAGGGCCAATGTTCCTTTCAGGGAAGAGGGCAGTACTGGTTTCCGGCATTTTTTCTTTAAGTCATTAGGACCATGCCAACAAGCAAACATATACTTCTCCTGGGAGAAAGAATCTCATTCAACACAGCTCACAAGAGTTTGATTATTGGGGAGGGGGTGCTTCAGGGCACGTGCCTCACCAGCCGGCCCCCGAATGTACAGATCTGCTTAAATGGCTTTATTGATGGAGGCTGCAGACAGATCAGGGCTTGTGGAGAAAACTGACATCCCAGGAATACTGGCGGGTCAACTCCATCCTGACAAACACACAGTTCCGCCAGGAAGCACTGAACAGTCTGCCTCATTCCTCAGGAAATGTACTTCCTAAACATGTAAAAATCTAGAAATAATAAACTCGAGTCTGACAGGTTTGCCATTTCCTTCATAATGACAGTGTGAGGGTTTGGGGGCACCCAGGATGATACAAAATGGAACGACAGAAAGTGAAATGATGGTTGAATTCTTAGCCAAAGCAAATTTAAGTTTTTAATGAACTGAAAGTATTATGTGGTAGCTCTGAGAACACACCAGCATTGGATTAAGACAGGCCAGAGTTCAAGCCCCTGCTCTCCTGCCTACTCCTGGGTTGGCCAAAAGGTTCATTTGGGTTTTCTGTAACAGCTTATAGAAAAACCCAGATGAATCTTTGGCCAAACCAATAGTTATATGAACTTTGGTTATATCTTAAATTCTCTAAGCTTTAGTATCTTTATCTCCAAAGGATGATGAGATCCTCTTAGCATCTATGAAAAGATGAAAATAGATTACATAGCATGTTCAGACAGCTCCTAGCATAAGGATAAACTCTTAAAATAGGTGGCCAATTCTTTCTTTCCTCCAAGGAACTGGCTTCAAATACACAGCATATTTAAAATACACCTAAGACTACAGAACAGTATGAAAAGGCAAAAAGATAGGACACTAAAAGATGAACTCCCCAGGTAGGTAGGTGCCCAGTATGCTACTGGAGATCAGTGGGGAAATAACTCCAGAAAGGATGAAGGGATGGGGCCAAAGCAAAAACAATACCCAGTTGTGGATGTGACTGGTGATAGAAGCAAGGTCTGATGCTGCAAAGAGCAATATTGCATAGGAACCTGGAATGTTAGGTCCACGAATCAAGGCAAATTGGAAGTGGTCAACAGGAGATGGCAAGAGTGAACATCGACATTCTAGGAATCAGCGAACTGAGATGGACTGGAATGGGTGAATTTAACTCAGATGACCATTATATCTACCACTGTGGGCAGGAATCCATTTGAAGAAATGGAGTAGCCATCATGGTCAACAAAAGAGTCCAAAATGCAGTACTTGGATGTTAGTTCAAAAATGACAGAATGATCTCTGTTTGTTTCCAAGGCAAACCATTCAATATCACGGTAATCCAAGCCTATGCCCTAACCAGTAACACTGAAGAAGCTGAAGTTGAACGGTTCTATGAAGACCTACAAGATCTTTTAGAACTAACACCCAAAAAAGATATCCTTTTCATTATAGGGGACTGGAATGCAAAAGAAGGAAGTCAGGAAACACCTGGAGTAACAGGCAACTTTGGCCTTGGAGTACAGAATGAAGCAGGGAAAAGGCTAATAGAGTTTTGCCAAGAGAACGCACTGATCATAACAAACACCCTCTTCCAACAACACAAGAGAAGACTCTACACATGGACATCACTAGATGGCCAACACCAAAATCAGATTGATTATATTCTTTGCAGCTAAAGATGGAGAAGATCCATAGAGTCACCAAAAACAAGACCAGGAGCTGACTGTGGCTCAGATCATGAATTTTTTTTTTTTTTTTTTTTTTTGGTGATGAAGCAGTCTCTCTTTATTGCTATTAGTTTTGTAAGGTGATGGAGAAGTCTCTCACTTTATTTTTGTTAGCTTAGAGTTTTATAGCCAAAAACATCCCCATTACATCACAACTATTTTATCCAATCTTTTGTTTTCTGTCTACCATCAACAACTTTAACGTTAAGCTCATTTTCCTTGCAAAAGGTCGAATTTCTGCATAATTAGACTTAACAATAGTATATTTACCATTTGAATGTCTCTAGAATACTTTTTATTCAGCATAATTTGGGCATATATACACTGTCTTACAAGATAGCCTTTTCAGCAAAGATAGAAATCTTGCAACTTATCCAGGAAACATAGGGCTAGAATCTATCTCAAAGAGAGGGGGTTGTAAAAACTCACTTTCCATATCCGAGAGGGAAGAAGGCTGTAAATGGTTACTTTAAGAATGTATGCATTTCTTTTTTTTTTTTTTAATTTTCTTTACTTTATTGTGTTGGTTTTGCCATACATTGACATGAAACCGCCATGGGTTTGCATATGCTCCCTCTCCAGAACCCCCCTCCCTCCTCCCTCACGATTCCCTCCCCCTGGGTCATCTCAGTGCACCAGCCCCAGGCTGGCGATTGATCATGAACTTCTTATTGCCAAATTCAGACTGAAAGTGAAGAAAGTAGGGGAAACCACTAGACCACTCAGGTATGACCTAAATTAAATCCGTTATGATTATACAGTGGCAGTGAGAAATAGATTTAAGGGACTAGATCTGATAGACAGAGTGCCTGATGAACTATGGACGGAGGTTCATGACACTGTACAGGAGACAGGGATTAAGACCATCCCAATGGAAAAGAAATGCAAAAAAGCAAAATGGCTGTCTGAGGAAGCCTTACAAATAGCTGTGAAAAGAAGTGAAAAGCAAAAGAGAAAAGGAAAGATATTCCCATCTGAATGCAGAGTCCCAAAAAATAGCAAGGAGAGATAAGAAAACCTCCCTCAGCGAACAATGCAAAGAAATAGAGGAAAACAATAGAGTGGGAAAGACTAGAGATCTCTTCAAGAAAATTAGAAATACCAAGGGAACATTTCATGCCAAGATGGGCTCGATAAAGGACAGAAATGATATGGAGCTAACAGAAGCAGAAGATATTAAGAAGAGGTGGCAAGAATACACAGAGGAACTGTACAAAAAAGATCTTCATGACCCAGATAATCATGATGGTGTGATCACTCACCTAGAGCCAGACATTCTGGAATGCGAAGTCAAGTGAGCCTTAGGAAGCATCACTACAAACAAAGCTAGTGGAGGTGATGGAATTTCAGTTGAGCTATTTCAAATCCTGAAAGATGATGCTGTGAAAGTGCTGCACTCAATATGCCAGCAAACTTGGAAAACTCATCAATGGCTATAGCACCGGAAAAGGTCAGTTTTCATTCCAGTCCCAAAGAAAGGCAATGCCAAAGAATGCTCAAACTACCACACAATTGCACTCATCTCTCACGCTTAGTAAAGTAGTGTTCAAAATTCTCCAAGCCAGGCTGCAGCAATACGTGAACCATGAACTTCCATATGTTCAAGCTGGATTTAGAAAAGGCAGAGGAACCAGAGATCAAATTGCCAACATCCACTGGATCACTGAAAAAACAAGAGAGTTCCAGAAAAACATCTACTTCTGCTTTATTGACTAGGCCAAAGCCATTGACTGTGTGGATCACTATAAACTGTGGAAAATTCTGAAGGAGATGGAAATATCAGACCATCTGACCTGTCTCTTGAGAAACCTGTATGCAAGTCAGGAAGCAACAGTTAGAACTGGACATGGAACAGACTGATGCCAAATAGGAAAAGGAGTACGTCAAGGCTGTATATTGTCACCCTGCTTATTTAACTTATAGGCACAGAACATCACGAGAAACGTTGGGCTGAAAGGAACACAAGCTGGAATCAAGATTGCCAGGAGAAATATCAATAACCTCAGATACGCAGATGACACCACCCTTATGGCAGAAAGTGAAGAGCAACTAAAAAGCCTCTTGATGAAAGTGAAAGAAGAGAGTGAAAAAGTTGGCATAAAGCTCAACATTCAGAAAACTAAGATCATGGCATCAGGTCCCATCACTTCATGGGAAATAGATGGAGAAACAGTGGAAACAGTGTCAGACTTTATTTGGGGGGGCCTCCAAAATCACTGCAGATGGTGATTGCATCCATGAAATTAAAGGACGCTTACTCCTTGGAAGGAAAGTTATGACCAACCTAGACAGCATATTAAAAAGCAGAGACATTACTTTGCCACCAAAGGTCCATCTAGTCAAGGCTTGGTTTTTCCAGTAGTCATGTATGGATGTGAGAATTGGACGGTGAAGAAAGCTGAGTGCCAAAGAATTGATGCTTCTGAACTGTGGTGTTGGAGAAGACTCTTGAGCATCCCTTGGACTGCAAGGAGATCCAACCAGTCTATCCTAAAGGAGATCAGTCCTGGGTGTTCATTGGAAGGATGTTGAAGCTGAAACTCCAATACTTTGGCCACCTGATGCGAAGAGCTGACTCATTGGAAAAGACCCTGATGCTGGGAAGGATTGGGGGCAGGAGGAGAAGGGGACGACAGAGGATGAGATGGCTGGATGGCATCACCGACTCAATGGACGTGGGTTTGGGTAGCCTCCAGGAGTTGGTGATGGACAGGGACGCCTGGTGTGCTGCGATTCATGGGGTCACAAAAAGTCGGACACGACTGAGCGACTGAACTGACCTGAAGGCTACAGATGCAGAAAACAAACTAACGGTCACCAGGACCTAATGGGAGGGATAAAGTGGGGACTGGGATGGACATACACACACTACCGCGCATGAGACAGATAATGAATCAGGACCTGTTGTACAGTAGAGGGAACTCTATTTACTCAATACTCTGTCATGGCCTATATGGGAGAAGAATCTAAAAAAGAGTGGATAGGTATAACTGATTTGCTTTGCTGTATAGCAGAAACTAACACAACACTGTCAATCTATACTCCAATAACAAAATTTTTAAGGAAAAAAAAAAATAAAGTACACCTAAGAGTAACGCTTGTCGGTTGTTCTACTCAAGCAGTCAGTAAGGGGTAGGTTTTCTCCTCATCCACACGCTCATCTCTATATTCATCCAGCCAGGCAACATTTATTGAGCACCTACTCTGCACTGTACCAACCTGCTGGAATGAGGAGGCCACAGGGATCAACAAGGCACTCTCTGGGAGCTCAGACTCTGAAGGAGGGGACAGACATGTAAGAGCACACCAGGCAGAAGGAAGCAGAGTTGTAATGGAAGAGCAAGACTATGCAAAGGGAAATCTGACAAATTCAACCTGCAGGCCAGGCACACACATGCACACACGTGTGCGCGCACTCACACACACAGAACATATCACTGTACACCGGAAGCTTTATGAAAATAAGGGCTTTTTTTTTCCGTTTTGTGTGCTAGTACTGAGAACATTGCCTAACACTCAAGCAGGTATTCTTTAAAAAAAAAAAAAGGTTGTGGAATAAGCGAGTTGATAACTTGATAACTATCTTAATCCATTTTGAGTAGAAGACTCTAGATGTGGAAAATTACTATTATCTTATTATCTAGACTAGAGGAGCAAGTGTAGAGCATGGAGGAATTTTTATTTTTAATTAATTTTATTGGAATATAGTTGCTCTATAATACTGTGTTTATTTCTGCTGTACAGCAAAATGAATTGGCCATACATATACCCTCTCCCTTTTGGACTTGCTTCCCATTCAGGCCACTACGGTGCATGAAGTAGAGTTCCCTGGGCCATATAGTGTGTTAACAGTAGAGCGCTTTGGTGGGAACCTCCAGATGCAGGGTTCATCAGGCGTCTCCATCAGGGAAAGGTGGTGCTTAAGACACAGGCCTGGGCTGGAGGTATAGATCTGGGGTCACTTAAAGATGGGGATTGAAGCCAAGAGAGGCCAGCACCCAGAAAGGAAGGGAAATACTGAGAGCCAGTACAGGAGTCACAAGACAACAGTTTCTAGGAGGAGTTTGAGGAGACCTCTCAGAAGAGACAGCTCCATCACTGGTGAGTCAAGAGTACAAACAAGGAGCAAAAGGCTCATCAACCACTTGTCAGGAAACGGCCGTGGGAAAGGCAGCCTGGGGCGGTGGGGGGAGAGTGTATGTCCCCTGGCTCCCCAGCCCCGGTGGAAACTGTTATCTTCATGTGACCACACACTCCCACGGACCCTTCTCCCACCCCAGCCCTTCCTCAGCTATTTGTGTTGAGGCTGTGGTTTTCCTTTCTGACCCTTCTTATTGAAACTTTGTAAGGAAAAGGGGAAGAAAGCCAAGATGTCACAGAGGGCCTGGGGTTGGCAGGGGGCAGCAAGGGCCGGGGGTGGGGGTCCTTGACCTTAGAGGGGTCTCTGGGAAGGCAGCATGAGGCCATAGGAAGACCCATAGATGCTTCAGCCTCTCGCCTCCTACTCACATCAGCAGTTCTGTATCTTTACTGCACCTCTGCTTCTGCATCAAACGGAAACACACACACATTTCACACTGTTCTCTAGACAATGTAATAAAATTACGAATATGAAAACCTCTCACATCATGTCTGGTACATAATAGGTACTCCATCAATGGGAGCTTCCTTGCCTTTGGTCAAGTTTAATAACTGCTCCAGGTCTCCATTCCTTTAGAAGACAGAATTAAAGTAAGTGCTACCTGTCTCAGTTATACTGAGGATTCAGCTGAAGGCTGCTGGGTGTTTCATAAATAGGTATCTCTATTTCCTTGCCTACTTCTGCTATTGGAGGAGATAGTCATAAGCTAAAGAGTTGAGATGCCAGAACTCACATGTACCTAAGAGATTTTTAAATAAACACAAATAAATGGCAGACGGGAGGATGGATGGAGGGGTCTGAGTTAATACTTACAGATGCAGAATCTTCCAAATTCAAGATGTTTCAGCCTCTGAATGTTCTCCTAAGAAACTAGGGGTCACGGAAATCATCTCCAGGGTCCTAGTACTGAGAAAAAAAGACTTTCTCCTTATTTTGTGTACCAGCGAATTAGCCATTCTTCATCAGGTCTTGTTTAGAAATGGTGGTGCAGCCTGAGAAAATTGGGTTCAACTTGCCATGTAGAATTTTGGTCATGGAGTTGTATAAACATAACTCTTTATTAATCTAAATTACTGGCCTTCAGGGTGAGTTTATTTTATTTGCACACATGATCTTCAGTCCTGGGAACCCTGAAGGACAAGTGTGTTCCAGAGAGAACCAGCCTCTTGTGAACCACTTAGCAATGGACCCTCAGGGAGGTGCTACATAAACAAAATGTAATGAATTGTTCCCCCTGTCAAAAATGAACAATTCATAATGTGCCCTTGAGTGAAACCAACTGGTCCTCTTGTCAAACACTCTGTGCTTTGATGTCCATTTCACTGGTTAGAAAAAAAAGAAGAAAATAACAGTCCCTTTCAATAGTTTTTTTTTCAGTGTAAAAAGAGAGAGTAAGCTATCAGCCACCAGGAACAAGCACCCTTCCTAGCTGAGAGAGAACTCTGGATATCTGAATTAGACTTCTTTAACTGAGAAAAACTTACATAATATAGTTAAAGTATCCTTTAACAGTGCTGAAGAAAACAAGCTAAATAAAACAGCAATATTCTTAAGTGACCAGTGGGTGCAGTAGAAACAACAACAGTAGTAATTATTCACATTTCTCTCATAACAATGCATCAGGTACTACACAGTCAGACAGTACGCATGAAGTTATTAAGCAATATAGTTTATGTCACAAACCTATAGATTTCAAGCCATTATGTTTCCCATTTCACAGCTGAGAAAACTGAGGCAGAAAGAGATTAAGTGACTTATCCAATATCACACAGATAATTATGTAGCGGAAACTATTTTCGAACTCCGGATTGAGGGATTGTTCTTGAATCACTATGCTATAAATAATACTAGAATAGGAACGATGAAATATGCATTTAGTACAGATTCTGTCATTAACTTCCCATCTGCTCTGAGACAAGTCAAAGAGAGTCCTCAGTTTGCCTATCTGTAAAACAGAAAGTTTCCATGAGATGATTTCAGCATTAGTTGGGGTTCTCTGGTTGCTTGTCATTGAAATTCACTTAGCTAATTTAAGTCAAATTAAGAGGAGGAAGAGGAAGAGAAGAAGAAGGAAGAAGAAAAATGAGGATAAATTCATCCTAAGATATTTAGGCAGCTCACAGAACGGACAAAAGGCTAGAGACAGGAAAGCCAGACTTAGAACTCGCATCAAGACTGGAGTCAGCAAGGCATTCAGGGTCTCGCTGAAAAGACAAGTAAACGGTCTAAATCAAGTGCCACCAAAAGACAAATGAGCCCTCGAAATTTCTCCATTCTTATGTCATTCCTTAAAATTTAAAGTATCCATAGATAATGGATACTCTTGCTTGCCAGGAAGAGGGGGACACCTGATCTACAGTTCCACAATACTACACACTAGTGAGGCTGGGTTCCAGAGAAAATCTTGATGAAAGGGGATGGACTGTTTTTAATCCACTGCTCCATGGAAAGTCACTTGCAAGATGATTGCATAGATTAAATGAGAGGAATATAAAGTCTGAGTTGGGCCCAGATTTTAGTCACTGTGCCACAGCTATCGGGACACTCTGTTATAGGCAGATTGAGGCAGCAGCTACTCTCCCTGCTTTTTTCCCACTATTGTTCTCATTCCCAACATAGAAATGGTAGGATTCACTGAAGCACCCAGAACTGGGTCAGGTGATTTATATCATCAAGTCACTGGTAGTCCATCAAACCCACTTCAAGTTTAGTGGGGTACTCGTGTCTCTCAGAGATACTGAGCACACTCATTTGAGTCCTTTGATGTGATTCCTCCTACAAGGGGTAGTAGAGAGAATGAACCAGAAGGTAAACCATTTGGATGGTTTTTGCAATATTTCACGTGAGAGGTGGTATGTGTCTAAAGCAGATCAAAGATAATAGGAGTGGAGAAGACAAAACACATTCAATGGACACTTGAAAGATTGATTTGACAGGACTCAAAGACCTGGCAAATGAAAGGGAAATAGTAAGGATGGAATTGAGGTTTCTGGGATAGATGGCTGAGTGGAGGGAAGAAACACTTACTGTGGAAATACTGGAACGTTGATAGTTTACATGAGAAGGTAAGGGATACAGTATTTTTGGACACACTGAAAATGAAGTCCTTGTGCACACTTCTAGGAGAGATGTCTAGAAATCAGTTGAATACAAGAATCTAAAGCCCAGTGTGGAGTCTGAGAATGGTATCTGGCAATAATTCACAGCAGCATTAGTTGGAGGCATAGGTCTGCTTAATCAAGGAAGAGTTGATAAGTTGAGAATGAGTGAAAGGGGGTGGAGGGGAGCAGGAACTGATGGTAGGTCTGTGAAGTAGAAAGGGAAATGGGAAAGAAGCCCATGAGGAGATTGGAAAGGAAAAATCAAGGAGGGAGGAAGAAAACAAAGGGAGATGACACTGACGTCCAAGACTAGGAGAGAGCCCACTAGCAATAAGATCTAAAACTCAGAACGCAAGAATACAAGTTAAAAGTCAAGGTGGAAGATTGCTTTCACAAGGATCCTTGTGGGAGAGCAGAGAACTACATAATCTACTATATAATCAGAAAGCTGATGGACCTAAAAAGAATAAGATTGACCACATGGCAAGAGGAGGCTGGAGGGTGAGCAAGGCCAGACCATGAGTCTTATGGGCCGTGATAAGGAGTTTGGACTTCAAGGAAAGCCATTGGGAGTTTTCAGCAAGATGATGACATGATCAGAGTGAGTGTTGAACAAACTACAGGGTAAAGATTCTTAGAAGGTCAAGAGTGGATACAGTGAAACTAGTTAGGAAACTCTTGCATAAATGTTGGAGATAAAAGTGGGCAGAGGGCCAAGGCATGCGCTCTAGAGCCAGACTGCCTGGATTTGACTCCTAGCTCTTTTACTCAGCAGTTGTGGACAAAATGTAGAATTTTTTGTTGCCTCAGTTTCTGTAACTGAGGATAGGTTTGCAAATACTTCCTACTTCACAAGCTGTTAATAAGATCAAATGCAATCATATGTATCAAGCACTCAAAAGGGTGTCTAATATACCAAGTCAACACTCAAAACATCACCTGCTATTGTAGCAATGCAGTGAGAAATAATAGTGATCAGAACTGTGGAAGAGAAAATGAAAAGACGTGGATGAATTTAAGAGAATCTTTGAGTGACAAGAGCAAAAGCTTTATTCTTTAGCAAAAGCTAAATTCATTGAATGTGCCTTACTTGCAGGAATGTAAGTAAGTAATTATATCATTCCACATGCTAGCAAAGGAAATCTCGAAATTCTCAAAATGATCTTGAAATGTAACTTGTAAAAGTATGGTATTTTGTGTTTTTTAGAAATTATTTCAAATTCAGATTTTGTGTAATGAACATGGACGTTGAAGTTCAGGAGAATAAACAGGCCATGTAAAGGTTTACATTTCTCAGAATGAATGTGAGAAGCAAATTGTAACCTCATCTGTAAACAGGCCCATTATGTGTCAAGCATTACCAATTGTTAAGCCTGGTTTGTTGGAGAGATTTTCCGACCACTGCTAAAGATACCAGTGAAGAAACAGAAAAACCTGCAAAGGCAACAGCAAATTCTCATTCTTCTCTCGACACTGAGGTTTAATAATCTAATTTTATGATGGAAATTTAAAAACTATGCATGAAGGTGGAAAGCACATAGCACACAGTCTCTAGCTCATAGAGGCTACTGAATAAATAATGTTTTCTTTCATTACACTTGATGGCGATAATTACTTCTTTGTAATCTATGAACATTACACACTAGGAGGGTAAAACTAAAACACAGAGGGCTTCGTTAGCTATGTATGTTCAGAATATGTCATTTTGCTTGAGAAGATAATAGTTCATCATGTGCTATGTCCATTTTCATGGTAACATACCTGAGTAATGATAAAGAATTACATTGGTAGGATATTCATTTTCAAATTTAAAATAAACTGGAGTTGGACTTCCTTGATGGTCCTGAGGTTGAGAATACACCTGATGATGCATGGGACACAGATTCGATCCCTGGTCCAGGGTCCACATGGCACACCACAATTACTGAGCTGGTACTCTAGAGCCCGTGAGCTGCAACAACTGAAGCCCATGTGCCCTAGAGCCTGTGCTCCACAACAAGAGAAGTCACCGCAATGAGAGGCCCACACACCACAGTAAAGAGTAGCCCCCACTCGCCGAAACTAGAGAAGCTCATGCCCACAACAAGACCAGTGCAACCAAAAAAATTATTATTTTTTAAAAAACTATGGAGTCATTTACTTTATAATGTAAAGTGAAAGTGAAGGTCACTCAGTTGTGTCCAACTCTTTTTTTTGGGGGTGGGGGGGTTTCTGGGAATCTGCTTTTTTATTATTATTATTAGTTTTGACATACAATGACATGATATCACCATGGGTTTACATATGCTCCCCCTCCAGAACCCCCCTCCCTCCTCCCTCCCCCCGGGAAATCTCGATACACCAGCCCAACAGAGAATCAATCCTGGGCTGGCGATTGATTACACATATGATAATTAACATGTTTCAATGCCATTCTCCCATATCATCCCACCCTTGCCCTCATCCACAGAGTCCATGAGTCTGTTCTATACATCTGTGTTCCTTTTGGTGTCTCGCATGCTGGGTTCTCGTTACCGTCTTTCTAAATTCCATATATATGCGTTAGTATACCGTATTGTTGTTTTTCCTTCTGGCTTACTTCACTCTGGATAATGGGCTCCAGCTCCGTCCACCTGAGTAGAACTGATTCAAATGAATTTTTTTTTAATGCTGAGTAATATTCCATTGTGTATATGTACCACAGCTTTCTTATCCATTCGTCAGTTGATGGGCATCTAGGTTGTTTCCATGTCCTGGCTATTGTAAACAATGCAGCGATGAACATTGGGGTACACGTGGTTCTTTCAATTCTGGTTTCCTCGGTGTATATGCCCAGCAGTGGGATTGCTGGGTCATATGGCAGGTCTATTTGCAGTTTCTTAAGGAACCTCCACACTGTTTTCCATAGTGGCTGTACTAGTTTGCATTCCCACCAACAGTGTAAGAGAGTTCCCTTTTCTCCACATCCTCTCCAGCATTTATTGCTTGTAGATTTTTGGATTGCAGCCATTCTGATTGGTGTAAAGTGGTACCTCATTGTGGTTTTGATTTGCATTTCTCTGATAATGAGTGATGTTGAGCATCTTTTCATGTGTTTGTTAGCCATTTTTATGTCCTCTTTGGAGAAATGTCTGTTAAGTTCTTTGGCCCACTTTTTGATTGGGTCGTTTATTTTTCTAGAATGGAGCTGCAGGAGTTGCTTGTATATTTTTGAGATTAACTGTTTGTCCGTTGCTTCATTGGCTATTATTTTCTCCCATTCTGAAGGCTGTCTTTTCACCTTGCTTATAGTTTCCTTTGTTGTGCAGAAGCTTTTAATTTTAATTAGGTCCCATTTGTTTATCAATAATTACTTTAAATGTAAATGGGTTGAATGCCCCAACCAAAAGACAAAGATTGGCCGATTGGATACTGAAACAAGACCCCTATATATGTTGTCTACAAGAGACCCACCTCAAATCTAGGGACACATATAGACTGAAAGTTAAAGGCTGGAAAAAGATATTCCATGCCAATGAAGACCAAAAGAAAGCAGGAGTGGCAATACTCATATCAGATAAAGTAGACTTTAAAATAAAGGCGGTGAAAAGAGATAAAGATGGACATTACATAATGATCAAAGGATCAATCCAAGAAGAAGAAATAACAATTATAAATATTTATGCACCCAACATAGGAGCACCACAATATGTAAGGCAAATGCTAACAAGTATGAAAGGGGAAATTAACAACAACACAATAATAGTGGGAGACTTTAATACACCACTCACACCAATGGATAGATCAACTAAACAGAAAAGTAACAAGGAAATTCAAACTTTAAATGATACAATAGACCAACTAGACCTAATTGATATCTATAGGTCATTCCACCCCAAAACAAGGAATTTCACCTTTTTCTCAAGCGCACACGGGACCTTCTCCAGGATAGATCACATCCTGGGCCATAAATCTAGCCTTGGTAAATTCAAAAATATTGAAATCATTCCAAGTTGTGTCCAACTCTTTTCAGCCCCATGGACTATAGCCTGCCAGTCTCCTCTGTCATGGAATTCTTCAGCCCAGGATACTGGAGTGGGTAGCCATTTCCTTCTCCAGGAGATCTTCCCAACCCAGGGATCAAATCTAGGTCTCCTGCATTACAGTTGGTTTCTTAACCATCTGATTCACCAGGGAAGCCCTAATAAGGTAAACGTCAACATTAAAAACATGTTGGTTGGAGGATGAATTGGGAGGTTGGGACTGCCATATACACACTACTATGAATAAAACAGATAACTGATGAGAACATACTGTTTAGCTCAGGTAACTCTACTCAGTGTTCTATGGTGACTTGAATGGGAAGGGAATCCAAAAAAGAGAGGAGATATATTATACACACACATATTTCTGATTCACTTTACTGTACAGTAGAGACTAACACAGTTTTCATTCCAATCCAGAAGAAAGGCAATGCCAAAGAATGTTCAAGCTACCACACAATTATATTCATTCCACATGCTAGCAAAGGAAATCTCAAAATTCTCCAAGCTAGTCTTCAACAGGACACAAATCGAGAACTTCTAGATGTTCAAGCTGGATTTTTAAAAGGCAGATGAATCAGAGATCAAATTGCCAATATCTGTTAGATCATGGAAAAAGCAAGAGAATTCCAGAAGAACATCTACTTCTGCTTTACTGACTATGCTAAAGCCTTTGACTGTGTAGACTACAACAGTCTGTGGAAAATTCTTCAAGAAATGGGAATACCAGAATCCAGGTCAAGAAGCAACAGTTATAATCAGACATGGAACAACAGATGGGGTTCAAATCAGGAAAGGAGTACATCAAGGCTATATATTGTCACTTTGCTTATTTAACTTATATGCAGAGTATATCATGCAAAATGCAGGGCTGGATGAAGCATAAGCTGGAATCAAGATTGCCAGGAGAAATATCAATAACTTCAGATATGCACAACACCATCCTTACGGCAGAAAGCAAAGAGGAACTAAGGAACCTCTTGATGACAGTAAAAGAGGGGAGTGATAAAACTGGCTTAAAACTCAACATTCAAAAACTAAGGTCATGGCTTCCAGTCCCATCATTTCATAGCAGACATATGGAACACAATGGAAACAGTGACAGACTTCATTATCTTGGGCTCCAAAATCACTATAGATGGTGACTGCAGCCATGAAACTAAAAGACACTTGTTACTTGGAAGAAAAGCTATAACCAACCTAGACAGCATATTAAAAAGCAGAGACATTACTTTGGCCACAAAGTTCCATCTAGTCAGCTATGGATTTTCCAGTAGCCATGTATGGATGTGAGAGTGGACTATAAAGAAAGTTGAGCACCAAAGAAGTGATGCTTTTGAACTGCAGTATTGGAGAAGACTCTTGAGAGTCCCTTGGACTGTAAGGAGATCCAACCAGTCCATCCTAAAGGAAATCAGTCCTGAATATACATTGGAAGGACTGATGCTGAAGCTGAAGTTCCAATAGTTTAGCCACTTGATGCAAAAAACTAACTCATTGGAAAAGACCCTGATGCTGGGAAAGATTGAAGGCTGGAGGAGAAGGGGACAACAGAGGATGAGATGGTTGGACAGCCTCACCAACTCAGTGGACATGGGTTTGAGTAAGCTCCAGGAGTTGGTGATGGACAGGGAAGCCTGACGTGCTGCTGTCCATGGGGTCATAAAGAGTCGGACATGACTGAGTGAACTGACGTATGGATGTGAGAGTTAGGATATAAAGAAGGCTGAGCACAGAAGAATTGACGCTTTTGAACTGTGGTGTTGCATAAGACTCTTGAGAGTCCCTTGGTCAGCAAGGAGATCAACACAATCAACTTCTAAAGGAAATAATTCCTGAATATTCATTGGAAGGACTGATGCTGAAACTGAAGCTCCAGTCCTTTAGCCACCTGATGCAAAGAGCCAACTCATTAGAAAAGACCTTGATGCTGGGAAAGATTTTAGAAAGGAGGAGAGGGGATGACAGAGAATGAGATAGTTGGATAGCATCACCAACTCAATGGACATGAGTTTGAGAAAGCTCCTCAAGGAGTTGGTGAATGACAGGAAAGCCTGGCGTGCTGCAGTCCATGGGGTCACAAAGAGGGCGACATGACTGAGCAACTGAACATCAGGAAACTAACACAATATTCTAAGACAACTGTACTCCAACTAATTTTTTTTTAAATGCAAAAAGTCCCCCCTCGCCAAAGCTTTCTCAGACCCATGACCCCCATGATCCTTTCTTATACAAACAGTAGACTGTTTGGGTCAAAAGAAACAAATAGGAACAGAGAAATTAAGAGGGGAAGTAAACTAGTACCCAAGCTGACTATACCCCAAGTGCTATACTAAGCACTCTCTATACATCTAATGAGAATCTCCGCATTTTCTGTGCTGGAGGAATTGTGGTCCCATTTGACAGAAAAAGAATCTTCAGCTCAAGAAGATTTAGAGTCAAGAGCAGTGCTAGTGAGTTAACAAATTAGGGACCCAAATTTAGGTGTCTTTGCCTCCCTTTCCCCTGCACTGGCATTCCTATGTGACTCTTAAGACCTGTAGAGCACAGAGAAAACATATTTTCTTGAGAAAACAAGCAAAGAGCTTACCTTTAAAAACCTAAATTTGGATTAAAGAAAAAAGTATAGGTGTCACTTTCCTAGCAAGAGTAAATCAAAAACTCCTTGCTTAAGAAGTCTTTGCCACAGTGAAATTGGTAAACTAACTGTATAGAAAGTATCAGAGTTCTTATGGTTATCCACCATGCGTTTGCTATGGCAACCCCAGGTGCACATGCAACTAATTGGTTCTTTTTTATTTTTTTACTAATATTGGGGAGTCATA
This sequence comes from Antilocapra americana, assembly GCA_007570785.1. Classification (NCBI taxonomy): domain Eukaryota; kingdom Metazoa; phylum Chordata; class Mammalia; order Artiodactyla; family Antilocapridae; genus Antilocapra; species Antilocapra americana. The sequence goes on along the minus strand of ML661883.1, from coordinate 9,088,720 downwards.
GGAACATAGTGTAAGTTGACCTTCACAAGTGAAAGAAATACAAATTTAAATAGTGTGAGGAATAGTGACAAGTTGAGGACATTTATACAAGGAAAATGGGTAGGAAATAGAAATTGACTCACAAGACACCAAGAAAGCACAATGATTTGGAGGATATTTAATATGTTTTTTGATAAGATTGATAGATGAATCAAAGAATAAAGAGATATTAGAATAAATGTATGAATGAAGTGAGTGCATTTATGGATGCATTTGCATTGATAATATTTCTCTGAATGATACATGCTTATTTAAAAAAAAAGCTATGGTTTTCTTCGGTAGTAATGTATGGATGTGAGATTTGGACCACAAAGAAAGTTGAGCACCAAAGAATTGATGCTTTTGAACTGTGGTGTTGAAGAAGACCCTTGAGAGCCCCTTGGGCTATGAGGAGATCAAACGAGTCAATCCTAAAAGAAATCAGTCCTGAAAATTCATTGGAAGGACTGATGCTGAAGCTGAGGCCTAGTACTTTGGCCACTGATGTGAAGAACTAACTCACTAGAAAAGACCCTGATGCTGGCAAAGACTGAATGCAGGAGGAGAAAGGGACAACAGAGGATGAGGTGGTTGGATGGCGTCACTGACTCAATGCGCATGAGTTTGAGCAGACTCCAGGAGATGGTGCTACAGTTCACAGGGTCTCAAAGAGCTGGACATGACTGAGTGACTGAACTGAAGTGCTTTAAAGTTCAGATAGTTTTCAAAATCCTATCACCATTTCTGCTCTGTTAAAAAGAATTAGGGCCAGATTTCTTTGGCCAGTGGCCATGTAGACGGTGGTAGTGAATGGGTTTCATAGAGTCAGAAATTTGGGGAGGGAGCCCCTCAAATAGAAAGGAAGGCAGTAGGTCAATCCATTATTTTAACAGATTGCTGGTATTCAAATGCCAAGAAGACCAAGGATAAATTTCCTAGAGAGTTGACTATCTCTTTGCTATCCACGCTCCTAATGGTCAGACTTCCATTGGCTCTCTTTGGGCAGAGTTCATAACTTAGGCCAAGCCAGTCAGCCCATTCCAGGCCATAGCCAGAAAACTGACTCAAGGAAGTCCTGTAACCTTAGTCAATTTAGAATGAATTTCAAGACTTATGTTGAGGGACTTCCCTGGTGGTCCAGTGGCTAAGACTCCATGCTCCCAGTGCAAGGGGCCCAGGTTCAGTTCCTGGTCAAGGAACTAGATCCCATATGCTGTGACTGAATTCAAATGCCTCAACTAAAGATCCTGCATGCTGCAATGAAGATCTTAGATCACGTGTGCCACAACTAAGACCTGGCCCAGCCAAATAAATAAATTTTAAAAAGACTTATGCTGAGAAGTTTCGAGGAAAGTAGTTTTCATACCTGCTGGATGAGACCAGAAGACAGGTTACTCTAGAAGCCATCGGTATGCATCTTAAGAAGCAGACTTAGTGTGAAACTATTAGAAACAAAGATGGAAGAAAAAAACCCAAGTCTTTGGTGATTGCATTATCTGAGGTGAAACTTTGTCTCTGAACTTAAAAGTTATTTGTTTTCTTATTGTTTTAACCCTCGGACAGCAAGGAGAACAAACCAGTCAATTCTAAAGGAAATCAGCCCTGGATATTCTTTAGAAGGATTGATGCTAAAGCTAAAGCTCCAATACTTTGGTCATTGGATGCAAAAAGCCAACTCATTGAAAAAGACCCTGATGCTGGGAAAGATTGAGGGCAGGAGGAAGAGAGGACGAGATGGTTGGATGGCATCACAGACTCAGTGGATATGAGTCTGAGCAAAGTCTGGGAGATGATGAAGGACAGGGAAACCTGGCATGCTGTAGTCCATGGTTGTGCAAAGAGGCAGACACCACTGAGTGACTGAACCACAATAGTGTAAGGCATCCTGACTGGTACCATCCTCTTGTATCAAGCAAAATCCCATCTGGAGCAATAGGTGGAAGAGTGTCCTGAGGGAGTTCCCCAATTTCAGCTACTGCTCACACGTGTCTTTAGGGCCAGAGGATGTATGATGCACAATAGCATCCAACAACTTAAAGGATCATGATGGTCAAATGGAAGGGAAGATGCAGGGGTGAGCAAGCTATAAGGACTTCTATGCTCAGTGGTTTCTTCTTGTGTACCTTTGGGGAATCTGGATGGATCGAACAGAGTCCATCGCTACAGTCAAACTTTGGGGTCTGTTGGAGAAGCTAAGACGTAGATCTGGCTCTTTTCTTTAAAAGACCCTATTGCTAAAATAGGCCATGCAATCAGGTATTCCTCTCCTTAACCGCAGCTGCACCAAAAGTAATTATGACAGAACAGACCAAAAATGTGGAATTGGGGAAATGAACAACGTTCTTAAGTGGTTATCTTTTTTTTTTTAAACCCAGAGCATATCAGGGACTGGCGGTAGGAGAACACTGAGCAACAGCTGTCAGCTGGAAATCTAACACAGTGTAATATAATAAGGTTGGATTTGCAAAGCCCATGCGGTTTACAGTGTGGGAGAGAGCTTTCTGAACCCACATCACCCAAGTTTAGGAATCTCTTGTCTTCTGGATGGGAATTGAGGTTTTCAGCCACCACCACTTCATCCAGTGAGCTTTGCTATGCATCTGATTATTCAGGGAGTTTCTTTGGCAGACCAGCACAGGCAGCCCACCCTCCAAAGTGAATGCTAAGCTTGCCTTCTAGCCCAGACCATGTAATCAAGCGAGAAAAGTACAGGGTGATGCAATGAATTCCAACAGGATGGGGTAGGAACAAGAAAGAAAAACACTCAAAAACCCCCAAATCTTTTCTAAGTCAGTACAGCAACTGGCGGATTTAAGATGAAATTCCTATCCATGGGCTGATGGCCAAGCCAGGAGACAGCATAATTACAGGAGATAAGACTTGGAAGGGGATAAATTAGAAACATAGACCCAATGTTACAGAGTTGACAGGAAATAAAGATAACACACACAGTGAAATTTCTGTGATCAAGAGAATATCTCAGGATTACAGCGTGTATAGTTTTAAGGAACTATATTCACATAAATTTAAATTTATATAAATGAGAATGCATGTTCAGTAGTTTTATTTAATTTAACAAACATGTATAGTGAGCCTCCTATGCTCTAGGCACTAAGCTGGGCCTTGGGAATAGAACAGAGTCTTTCAGCCTCAGCACTGTTAACATCTAGGACTAGATAACTCTTTCTTGGGGGGTAGGTGGAAGAGACCAACTTCTGCCTGTAGGGTTTTTAGCAGCATCTCTGGCCTCTACCCACTAAATACTGATAGCAACCTCCACTCCAGTTGAGACAACAAGACCATCTAAAGAAACTGCTAAATATCTCCCCTGGGTTGGGGGGCACAAAATTGTTTCTATCCAAGAACCATAAGAATAGAGAAATAATAAACACAGAATTATCACAGGGTCAATGCCTCATACAGGCTCTGGGATTCAACTGTCTGTTGTTAGATGCTAAATCTGCCACTTACCGGTTGTGTAACCTTGGGAATGTTTTTTTAATATATTTCTAACTTCAGGATCTTCATCCATAAAATGGAAATGACTCTGTGGAAACGTTGTGAGGATTAATGAGAAGATATATGTAAAATATTTGACATAGTATCTGATCCAGATTAAGAATGCAAGTCTTTCTCCAAGGTACTCATGGAATAATGCAAAACAATTACAGTAAGTAAATAATTAAGTTTCATAGATTCCCCTTGAGCACCATTCAATATTTCTCCCATATTGCTGGAATTCCAACTATACTTCTGATATGTGAATATATTTGATCAAGTCCATATCCAGTGGGACACAGATATGGGACTTAGTCAAATATATTCATTTTTGACTCATATTCATGTCTGATTCATATTCATCCATGAGTCAGACTAGACTTTGCACCAATCTTCTAGTTTCTATTATCCTTCTCCAATGCATCTTCCATCTTGCTGCCAAAGTTCATTTGCTGAAAGATCAACTCTAAAAATCATGTTATGGAGCCAACTGAGAAATGGAATATTTCCTACCACGTTGATAAACAAGGATGTCAGCTGCTGTTGCTGCTAAGTCACTTCGGTCATGTCCGACTCTGTGTGACCCCATAGACGGCATCCCACCAGGCTCCTCCGTCCCTGGGCTTCTCCAGGCAAGAACACTGGAGTGGGTTGCCATTTCCTTCCCCAATGCATGAAAGTGAAAAGTGAAAGTGAAGTCGCTCAGTCATGTCCGACTCTTCGCAACCCCATGGACTGTAGCCCACCAGGCTCCTCCATCCATGGGATTCTCCAGGCAAGAGTACTGGAGTAGGGTGCCATTTCATCAATTGCAGCCCTCCAATGGGAGCTAGTAAGCCCTAAGGGCCTTAAGGAAGGAGAAAAATACTTGTGATCTAGCAGCCATCAGATTGCAGCCACTCCCTATGGAGAGCCTCAAGGAAGCTCAGGATGTACAAAACACAATACCAGCCCCAGATAGGTGAGATGCATATCAAGGATTGATTTCAGTGTGCCCAGACTCTTTCATCTTTCCATACATAGAAAAGCACTAAATTTCTCAACTTGGGATATCTGGTCTTCTTTAATTAACAATAATCCTTCAATGTTCAGACCACCTGCACTTAGTTGCAAAACTTTTATTTAACCTGTCTCCCTCCCTCACCTCCCTGGAGCAGTTCTCTCAGGATTACTTGAGATGCTGTCTCCCAGGCTTGAAGTCCTAAAAATTCCTACCAAATAAAACATAACTCTCAACTTTTAGGTAGTGAATATTTTTCAAGTTAACACAACATTGGCTCCATATGGCTTTGTCTGGCATTCAAGGTCATAGACAATTTGGTTTCACCATAGTTTTCCAGCCCACCTGTCTTTCAAGAGTTAGTTTAACTCCAGACTCCTTCAAAAAGTTTTCTCAGATCCTTCCAGGTAGAATTCCTTTCTTCCTCTGCCACAAGCTCCCTTGTGTTTCACACATCTATAAATTCATAGTACTCTCCATTTAAGAGTTCTTCATGCTTGTCTGTCTCTTTCATTCATGTGAGAACCACAAGGGAACTGAAACTAATCTTTCCATCATTTCTGTATCCTTGAGACCCAAAATGCAGTGGTACCCTACAGGCAAAGGAAACAGAACGTGTACAACACAAGAAACACTAGAATCCAGACAAGAACCAGACAGAATAGGCACCATTTGGCCAGCCAGTGGTTCTTGGCCTATTAGAATCACTAATTAATCAGAATCTCTAGACAAGGACCCCAAGTATCAGTATATTTTTAATTCTGCAGGTGATTTCAATTACAGAAATTAGATGTACAATTATTTATAAGATTTGAGAATGGTTTCCTCACCTGGCCTGACCATTTTTTAGACCCAGTCTAATTAATTGAGGGTGGCTGCCTGAGCACTGTCTTGAGGAGGATTTTGAGGATCCCTTGTGTCTCTGCAGAAGAGACAATGATGATTGACTTGTCATGTCTGCCAAAGGCAACTAATCAGGGAGCTGCAACATTCATGCTCCTAATTGACAGCTCTGAGAATAATGCATTAATGAGGAGAAACTAGATACACTTGATGACTATAATATATATATGTATATGCCCATACGTAAGGCTACCATTTATATGTAAACATACACAGAGACATGTATATATGTATTTATTTGTTATATACAGTAATGACTTCCCTGGTGGCTCAGATGGTGAAGCGTCTGCCTACAGTGCGGGAGACCTGGGTTCGATCCCTGGGTTGGGAAGATCCTCTGGAGAAGGAAATGGCAACCCACTCCAGTATTCTGGCCTGGAGAATCCCCTGGATGGAGGAGACTGGTTGGCTACAGTCCATGGGGTCTCAAAGATTTGGACACAACTGAGTGACTTCACTTTCACTTTCATATACAGTAATAGCTACCATATTTAGCTATGGGCTAAATACTGTGTTAAACACTGGAGGTATTACTGAGCACCACTAATGTGGGCTCTGGCCTCAGAGTATGGACCATTAAGGGGAAGGCAAGTATTTATAAAATAATCACACAAATAGATAACTAAAAAGTGAGAAAGAAAATTAAAGGATGATCTGAGAGGTCTCCAAAGTGGGAGTACAGAACTAGTTTGCAGGGCAGCAAAGCCACCCTAAACAGGTGGCACTTGAGCTGAGATGTGGGTGATGAGAAAGATTTAGCAAGAGAAGTGTGGAAGAGTTTTGCAGACTGGAGGCCAACGCATGAAGGAGGGTTAGAATCCAGACTCCCACACACAGAGCTCTGTGTTCTTAGCAAGTTATTTCAACTCTGTTGAACTCATCTGTAAATGGGAAACTAATGAATCCTAGTACATTGAATCATTTCAAGGGCACGACCAGCTACTCTGTGTTACTTATGTAGCACTGTGTGTAGCACCAGGCAGAAGTAGGAAACTGTTCCTCAGCAAAGAGTCTGAAACACTTTGAAGCCACAGAGACCTGGGATCAGGTTTTGGCTCTGCTACGTGGCTCAGTCAAATAATTTCACCTTGTTGAGCCTCAATAAAATTATATCTGTAATTTTAAGGTAGTAGTAAATTAAATTGAGAAGCCTGCAGTGGTGAAGAGTCTGTGCTCTGCAGTCTGACTGCCCCCATTTAAACTCTGGCTCCACTTCTTTGTAGCTACATAGCTTGAGCACATTAGCTTCCCTCTGCCTCAGTGGCCTCATCCATAAAATGGGGATATAACTGGGTCATTTGTGAAAAATCAATAAAGCCATGTAAAGGAAGAGCTTAACACATAATCTCTCAGGACTTCCCTGGTGGTCCAGTGGCTAAGACTCCACGCTCCCAACACAGGGGACCCAGGTTCCATTTCTGGTCAGAGAAGTAGATCCCAAGTGCAGGAACTAAGACCCAGAACAGCCAAATAAATAAATATTAAAAACAATACACAAAACCTCTCACCAAGAATGCACTTGGCAGTATGCCTCTGTTGGTGATTCCTTACCTGGTGGGATTTTGCTCTGCATTATAATTCAGAGCATTATCTTACTCACAGGAGATAATTCCAATTATGCCAAAATGAAAGCTACCAAAAGTCTTGAGCTTTCAAGAACTTTCAAGCTAAGAGACCCACAGCAGAGGTGCCCCTCAGGATGTTTCTGTCTGTGACCAAAGAGACCTGTCATTAGATGATGCTGTGGTCCCAGCTGCCACAGAAGTTTTGAGTTTCACTCCACAAAGCCAGGGGCCTGCCCAGAGCCTACACACTTAATGAGAGACAGCAAACCTGACTTCCCATGGCCAGCACAGAGTCAAGGGAGGCCTTGGAATTACTAGCTATTGTTTTTGAAAGCACAGTTATGAGGAAAGGAGTTGCAAGAGGTATATTTTGAGCTTTTCCAAGAATTGAAGGCCAAAGCCCAGCTCACAGCCGCCAGAAAAACAAGAAACTCAGGCTATTTCCAACCAGCAAGATTTGTATATTTCGGCCCTCAATAAGTATGTACTGAGTGTCTGATTAATGACTGAATGAATGAAAGGACAGGGTGAAGAAACAAAAATAGAATCATACTGTGTTGACCCTTTATGTGGATTCTCTTACTGGATCCTCAGAACAGCATTCTAGATAGTGACTGATCACCTCATTTTGCAAATGAGAAAGCTTAAGTTTGCCAGGTAAGGAGCAGAACTGTCTGACTTCTGGGCTTTGCTTTAAAAACACAAAATCAGCATCTCTCACCACATGCTTCATGGATATTAATAGATGTTAGTCAACAAAGGGCTGCAGAGTTAAATCCCAACCTTGTAAAACGCCTGCTTGGATAATTTTACACAAGTTTCTCTCCTGCAGTACTTCTTCCTGCAGTATAAAAGTGCATACTACAAATTTGCAATGAGGCATTTATATACTATAGGACCTCAGAGCCCATGCATCACAGAATACCTTTCAGGACTCGTATTTAGCAGAACACCTGTTGGGAAATTCCACAGTATGTTAGACTACCTTTCTGATCGATAAGTAGATATAGTAAAAGGACAAGTAAAGGAACGAATGAAAATTCTAGCAGTAAACTCCAGATATCAGATCTGGAATATGAGGTGTGATCTGTGCATTATTGAATAAGTTTACTAGGGCTTGACAAGGTACCTCTGAGCATTGATTTCTTCATCTGAAAAATACACTTCATAAAAAGACCTCTCTCTTCAAAGCTTCCCAAGAATTCCAAGAGATCATGCAAGAGCTGGGCATTGCCAATTTTATGAGTGGTTCTATTAGTGTATATATTAATTAATGGCTGTATTAATAATCATTGTTCTAAAGAAAAGTCTCTGATATCCTCAGACTGAGCAAAGTATCTGACTCATTACAAAGAATGTCAGAAGCCCTGCCCCAAATCAAACCAGCCAAGAATTCAATTAAAGAAACCATATCAAATTCATTTCTAATCACAACAGAGATACTTTAAAAAAAAAAAAAAAAAAGGAGATCCTTAACTTTGGTGGCCTCAGGCTCCAAGAACAGACAGCTCCTGCCTAGCTGTGATTCAAGTTTTCTTCCCATCCCTTTTTCTTTTCCCCCAGAGAAAGAACTAGTCTCTAACCATGCTCCATGCTCAAGCAGTAATAACTACCCAGCATGTCAGCTCTTGGGTTAAAAACTTATAGTTTTTCATTTCTGCTCCAAGGAAGACGCCATCCAGAAATATGATCAGAATGGTCCAAAGGGAAAGTATAATCATTTTTCATATCTCTCAGATGCCTGTGACACCATCTCCCAATTTGTACATGTCACAAATCCAGCTTTTAACATAAAGATGGACTTTGATTACAGACCTCCTCCAATACCGCTTTGATTTTATTGAGTAAGGTCTTAGCATCTTAGCTCTGCTATTAATTTGCAGTGCAACCTTCACCATGTCGCCTCCCCTCTCTGGAACTCATTTTTCTTCATTCAAGAAATGAGGGATTAGGGATCTCACTGATGGTCCAGTGGCTAAGACTCCACACTTCCAAATCAGGGGGCCCAGGTTCGATCCCTGGTCATCAAACTAAATCCCACATGCTGCAACTAAAGATCCCACATGCTGCAGTGAAAACTCGGCGTAGCCAAACTAATAAATGAAGACTAGCTGATTACTTGGATTCATTCTTGTAGCCAACCCTGGCAATTTTTAGCTAAAATTCTCACCATAGACTCAGAGACCTGAGTCTCAGCAAGATGATGTCTGGGTTTGAAGCCCAACGTGACAGTATACTGCTTCTTCAGACATTATGATACAATCTCAAAAGTCTGCTCTTTTCTATTTGATCATGCTTTAATTTTTCTAAGTAAGTCACAGATTCCTGATCCCTTCTTGGTCTAGATTATGATCTCAAGTCATGTGACAGACTATAGAATTTAAGTGTCACTTCCAATAGCTTCCTGCAAAGGAAGGGTCCAGGGTGGAACAGTGGAGGTGACTAAAGGCTTGCAGGGTGGAAAACTCTGGGAATGCTGAGGCCTCTCTAGGCACCCCATCTTCTTGATGCACAGTAGTCATCCAGCTGACTCCTCACCCCACCTACTCACCAGAAGCAACCCAAGCCTCCTCAGTAAGGTTGAGGAGGGCAGGCCATTCCCCAAGCCCACCTCCCTTTGTCAGCTTCACAAAGACTTTCTCCAACACAGGTCATTCCAAGGGATTAAACCTCAGAGCTCAGGGGACCCTGAGGCTGGGTTACCTCTAGCAAAGCCCTCCTTTATGTCCTTTCCCAAGTTCAGTGGGCCAGCATCTTCTCTCCTCCTGGCCTGATTGCCTTCCACAAAGAGTGTGATGGGAGGGAGAGGAAGAGAGAGGTGATGTGCATTCTCAAGTCAGACAAAAGATTAAATGATTCAGAGGAAAGTCCCTCCATTTTTGAGGTGGGCCTCAGTGAAATTAATGTACTTCCCTAGGCCTGAGGGAAAAGCTGCTTCCTCTCTAAATTCATATGCATGAGAATGTCAGCCCAGGAACCTGGTTTGAGATTGGCTTAATGTTGGGAAGACAAAGAGCTGCAGGAATGGATCCAAGATCTTTGACTTTCTCAAGTCATCTGTGGGACTTCCCTTGGAACACAGATACTCAGCAAAGACACTGAATTTACCATTCTTAACACTCTTCAGAATGCAAGCAATAACCTGGGAATCTAGATTCCAGCTTTGTGAGTTCCCTCAAGAATAAAAACACCACTACTTGGCCACTGTGTGTCCTTCAGCAAGTTTCTTAACCTCTCTGATCTCAGGGAGTTCTTCAATAGTATCTCTCTTACCCAGTGGTTGAAGGAATAAGCATGAGATAAGATATGGAATAAGCATGAGATAAGATATCCATTTCTTCTAAGCTTAAAAGATATGGAGTAGTCCTCATAGTCAACAAAATAGCCCAAAATGCACTAGTTGGGTACAAACTCAAAAATGGCAGAATTACCTCTGTTCAGTTTTCAAGGCAAACCATTTGATATAGCAATAGCCAGGACATGGAAGCAACCTAGATGCCCATCAACTGACGAATGGATAAGAAAGCTGTAGTACATATACACAATGGAATATTACTCAGCATTAAAGAAAAAATTCATTTGAATCAGTTCTACTTAGGTGGACGGAACTGGAGCCCATTATCCAGAGTGAAGTAAGCCAGAAGCAAAAACAACAATACAGTATACTAACGCATATATATGGAATTTAGAAAGACGGTAACGAGAACCCAGCATGTGAGACAGCAAAAGGAACACAGATGTATAGAACAGACTCGTGGACTCTGTGGATGAGGGCAAGGGTGGGATGATATGGGAGAATGGCATTGAAACATGTTAATTATCATATGTGTAATCAATCACCAGCCCAGGATTGAGTCTCTGTTGGGCTGGTGCATCGAGATTTCCCGGGGGGAGGGAGGAGGGAGGGAGGAGGGAGGGGGGTTCTGGAGGGGGAGCATATGTAAACCCATGGCGATATCATGTCATTGTATGGCAAAACTAATAAAAAAAAAAAAACAGTAATCCAAGTTTACGCCCCAACCAGTAATGCTGAAGAAGCTGAAGTTGAACAATTCTATGAAGACCTACAGGACTTCCTAGAACTAACCACCCAAAAAAGATGTCCTTTTCATAATAGGGGATTGGAATGCAAAAGTAGGAAGTCAAGAGATACAATAACAAGCAAGTTTGGCCTTGGAGTACAAAATGAAGCATGGCAAAGGCTAACAGAGTTTTGCCAAGAGAACACACTGGTGATAGCAAACACTCTCTTCCAACAACACAAGAGACAACTCTACACATGGATATCACCTGGTGGTCAATACCAAAATCAGATTGATTATTTTCTTTGCAGCTGAAGACGGAGAAGCTCTATACAGTTCACAAAAAAAGACTGGGAGCTGACTGTGGCTCAGATTATGAATTTCTTATTGCAAAATTCAGGCTTAAATTGAAGAAAGTAGGGGAAACCACTAGACCATTCAGGTATGACCTAAGTCAAATAACTTACAGTGGAAGTGACAAATACAGTCAGTTCAGTTCAGTTCCTCAGTCATGTCCAACTCTTTGTGACCCCATGGACTGCAGCAAGCCAGGCTTCCCTGTCCATCACCAACTCCTGGAGCTTACTCAAACTCATGTCCATTGAGTCGATGATGCCATACAACCATCTCATCCTCTGTCATCCCCTTCTCCTCCTGCCTTCAATCTTTCCCAGAATCAGGGTCTTTTCTAAGGAGTCAGTTCTTCGTATCAGGTGGCCAAAGGATTGGAGTTTCAGCTTCAACATCAGTCCTTCCAATGAATATTCGGGACTACTTTCCTTTATGATGGGCTGGTTTGATCTTGCAGTCCAAGGGACTCTCAAGAGTCTTCTCCAAAACCACAGTTCAAAAGCATCAATTCTTTAGTGCTCAGCTAGTCCAACTCTCACATCCATACAGGACTACTGGAAAAACTATAGCTTTGACTACATGAACCATGTCAACAAAGTAATGTCTCTGCTTTTTAATATGCTGTCTAGGTTGGTCATAGCTTTTCTTCCAAGTAACAAATGTCTTTTAATTCATAGCTGCAGTCACCATCTGCAGTGATTTTGGAGCCCAAGAAAATAAAGTCTCTCACTGTTTCCATTGTTTCCCCATCTATTTACCATAAAGTGATGGGACTGGACGCCATGATCTTTGTTTTTTTGAATGTTGAGTTTTAAGCCAGCTTTTTCACTCTCCTCTTTCACTTTTATCAAGAGGCTCTTTAGTTCCTCTTCGCTTTCTGCCATAACAGTGTTATCATCTGCACATCTGAGATTATTGATATTTCTCCCAGCAATCTTGATTCCAGCTTGAGCTTCATCCAGTCCTCATTTCACATGATGTACTCTGCATGTAAGTTAAAGAAGCAGGGTGACAATATACAGCCTTGATGTACTCCTTTCCTGATTTGGAACAGTGAAAGTGACAAATAGATTTAAGGGATTAGATTAGATAGAGTGCCTGAAGAACTATAGATGGAGGTTTGCAACATTGTACAGGAGGCAGTGATCAAGACCATCCCCAAGAAAAAGAAATGCAAAATGGTTGTCTGAGGGGCCTTACAAATAGCTGAGAAAAGAAGAGAAGCTAAAGGCAAAGGAGAAAAGGAAAGATATACTCATCTGAATGCAGAGTTCCAAAGAATAAGAATAAGGAGAGATAAGAACAGGAGGCTGGGTTACACTAAAACCAGGGTGTAAACCAAGCAAGAGGAAGACAAGGCAGCAGGGGACAGGCTCCAACACAGGTAGGACTGAACACTGGTCCAGGGATGGAAGACCAGGGAGTCACACAGGCTCTGGGAGGGGAGGCCCCTGATTAAATAAGCACAGGGAACATGTTAACAGGTTTTTGAGGTGGTGGAACATTTTCAAAAAATAGCAGGCATTAATGGAAATCAAGGTAAAGGAAACAAAAAGAGGCAAATACTGCTGGCAGGAGAAACAGGAGCTCCTGGTAAAAGGAGACAGTTGATGAGTTAAATTTGCCCACTCATAATTAGCCAAACACTGGGATAGCATTAGGAGAGAACAGACTCAGGTGAAGAGAGGATGGGGTCTAACCGAAATCAATGCATTTAACTGTCATAAATATCCATAAGAACTGGGAGTGACTGAGAGTGAGCAGGTGTGGAGCAGGAGTTACTATTTTTATGATAATTCTTTTACTGTTATTTTGCATTTCCAAGGTATGTACATGTATCAGCATCAAGTTGCTAAAAACTAAAAACTGTTTAAAAACACATGAGAGGTTGCTGTGGCTGAAGCTGCCATGATGAGTGCCCCCCAGACAGCTTTGAGGGGGGCAGTTTGAAAACCATAGATAGAAAACTTACCCTATTCTTTGACTGAACTCAGAAAATTAAGGGCTCCCAAAGAGTGCTGGCCAAGGATGGGTACTCCTCTACCATCAGGGACAAGGTCCTCATGGATGACGGAAAGCCTGGTTGAAGGCAGGGCACACGCATCACCTTCAAGAAGGAAGGGGACCAGAATCCCAACATCATCTCAGCTGACATCATCTTCATCGTAAAGGAGAAACTACACCCTTGCTTCCACAGGGAGAACGACAACCTCTTTTTTATGATCTCCATCTCCTTGAGCAAGCCTCTGACCCACTACTCCGTGGAGGTGAAGACCCTAGATGCCTATCTGCTCAACATCCCCACCGGTAACAGGGTCCACCCCAAGGACTACAAGAAGGTACCGGGTAAGGGGGTGTTGTTGCCAGGGAAGCCATCAAGAAGGGGGATACATTCATTTTCTTCACTATCGAGTTCCCTACCTGTCTCATACCCCAGCAGAGGAGATGCTGCACCAGGCACTGCTGACATGACTCGGGTGGGCTGGAGCCTGGAGTAGGGGGAGGTGAAGGCTAGCTGCTGAAGGCTAGCCTGACGCCACCCCTATCCCCAGCCTCAGGGTGTGCGGTAGAGCCAGCCCACTGCACAGACATGACGTGAGGGCGGGATGGCATGGGACTTTTAAACTGACACAATGAAGTTTTTGTTGTTGTTCAGTCGCTAAGTCATGTTCAACTCTGCGACCCCATGGACTGCAGCAAGCCAGGCCTCCCTGTCCCTTTTATATTTAAGGAAATAAAATTTTTTTCCTTTAAAAAAAAAAAGAAAGCCTTCCTCAGTTATCAAAGCAAACAAATAGAGGAAAACAATAGAATGGGAAAGACTAGAGATCTCTTCAAGAAACTGGAGATACCAAGGGAACATTTCATGCAAAGATATGCACAATAAAGGACAGAAATGGTATGGACCTAACAGAAGCAGAAGATATTAAGAAGAGGTGGCAAGAATATACAGAAGAACTATACAAAAAAGATCTCCATGACCCAGATAACCATAATGGTGTGATCATTCACCTAGAGCCAGATATCCTGGAATGTGAAGTCAAGTGGGCCTTAGAAGACATCACTACAAACAAAGCTAGTGGAGGTGATGGAATCCCAGATGAGCTACTTCAAATCCTAGAAGATGATGCCGTGAAAGTGCTGCACTCGATATGCCAGCAAATTTGGAAAACTCAGCAGTGGCCACAGGACTGGAAAAGATCTGTTTTCATTCCAATCCCAAAGAAAGGCAATGCCAAAGAATGCTCAAACTTCCACACAATTGCCGTCATCTCACACACTAGCAGAGCAATGCTTAAAATTCTCCAAATGAGACTTCAACAGTATGTGAAACATGAACTTCCAGATGTTCAAGCTAGATGTAGAAAAGGAAGAGGATCCAGAGATCCAATTGCCAACATCTATTGGATCACTGAAAAAGCAAGAGAGTTCCAGAAAAACATCTACTTCTTCATGGACTATTCTAAACCTTTGACTGTATGGATCACAACAAACTGAAAATTCTTCAATAGATGGGAATACCAGACCACTTTACCTGCCTCCTGAGATATCTGTATACAGGTTGAAAAGCAACAGTTAGAACTAGACATGAAACAACAGACTTGTTCCAAATTGGGAAAGAAGTACATCAAAGCTGTATATTGTCACCCTGCTTATTTAACTTATATGCGGGGGTACATCATGAGATACACTGAGCTGGATGAAGCACAAGCTGGAATCAAGACTGCCAGGAGAAATAGCAATAATCTCAGATATTCAGATGACACCACCCTTGTGGCAGAAAGCAAAGAGGAACTAAACAGCCTCTTGAAGAAAGTGAAAGGGGAGAGCGAAATAGCTGGCTTAAAACTAAACATTCAAAAAAATGAAGATCATGGCATCTGGTCCCATCATTTCATGGCAAATATATGGAGACACAATGAAAACAGTGGCAGACTTTGTTTTCTTGGGCTCCAAAATCACTGCAGATGGTGACTGCAGCCATGAAATTAAAAGACACTTGCTCCTTGGAAGAAAAGCTATGACTAACCTAGACAGCATATTAAAAAGCAGAGACATTACTTTGCCAACAAAAGTCCATCTAGTCAAAGCTATGGTTTTTTAGTAGTCATGTATGGATGTGAGAGTTGGACTATGAAGAAAGCTGAGCGCTGAAGAACTGATGCTTTTAAACTATGTTGGAGAAACTTTTTGAGA
Source organism: Antilocapra americana (assembly GCA_007570785.1). NCBI lineage: Eukaryota > Metazoa > Chordata > Mammalia > Artiodactyla > Antilocapridae > Antilocapra > Antilocapra americana. The sequence goes on along the minus strand of ML661883.1, from coordinate 9,073,166 downwards.
GGCCCTTGGACTGCAAGATCAAACCAGTCCATCATAAAGGAAATAAGTCCTGAATATTCATTGGAAGGACTGATGCTGAAGCTGAAACTCCAATCCTTTGGCCACCTGATGCGAAGAACTGACTCCTTAGAAAAGACCCTAATGCTGGGAAAGATTAAAGGCAGGAGGAGAAGGGGATGACAGAGGATGAGATGGTTGTATGGCATCACCGACTCAATGGACATGAGTTTGAGTAAGCTCCAGGAGTTGGTGATGGACAGGGAAGCCTGGCTTGCTGCAGTCCATGGGGTCACAAAGAGTCAGACTCGACTGAGCAACTGAACAGAACAGAAGATATGGAAAGCAAATAACTGGTCACTAGGGTGCTGTTTCCTCCCTTCCTCCCTGCTTTCTTTCTCCTTTCCTTCCTCCCTTCCTTTCCTCTTTCTTTCAACTGAACACAAATTTCAGTGCCTGCTCAGGAGAGTGAGTTTTCAAAGAGCCAAGGTTACCAAGGTAAGTGTTACACAGCATCTGTCTTATTGTCCAATGAAGAGGAAATAATGTCAATTGTGTGATAAGAGGAACAGAAATTATGCACTGAATGGGAATCTAAAAATATTAAGTGCCTTCACCATAAGAGTTTTAGGGAATGTTTTTCAGGCTCCCCTAAGCAGTTGCTAAGTCTGTAATTCACCAAGTGATTACTCAGAAGACCCCCCACATGCTACCAGGGCGCAGTTAGGACCAGGACTCACATCTGGTAACTGCTGCTCCAAGTTTTTTCAATGTAAGCCCACCGACAATCAATTTAAAAGGACATAAGCCATGATTGTAAAATCTACCACTGAATTCATGCTCAAACAAGAACTGCACTCCTTTTTGTTTTTATTCTTCTGTCTCAAAAGAATAAAAGAGATATTGATTATTTTAAAAGTAAGATCCCTTTGGTGATAACACGAGTCTATACACAATTTAGCTTTGAAAAACAGCTCATGGGAATGCAGACCCAGAGGAAAAAGATCATTGACAGAAGAAAGTATCACACTTACCCTACCCTTTTTTAAACCAAACCACATCGGACCTTCAGTGGGCAGCTCAAATTCTGAGATCACAGACTGAGAGAGATGCTTTGAAAACAAAAATTCACACACACAGCTAGCCTTTGTAGTGGTGTTGATTATGTCTAGAAGGGCATTGTGGAAAGGGCGATATGCATGATGTCATCAAGGGACCTCTTTAACTGCTAGCTGGGGGACCTGGGCTAGCCTTCATCTCACATCTATGATGTTTGTTTCCTCATGTGTAAGATACTGAGATATGCACGCCCCCAAGGTATTGAGAGCATCCATGTCAGCAGGTAAGAAAGTACTTCAAAAAGATACAACTGTGTCCTCCAATATGGTGGCCACTAGCCGCATGCACCTCAGTTCAGTTCAGTCACTCAGTCGTGTCTGACTCTTTGTGACCCCATGAACTGCAGCAAGCCAGGCCTCCCTGTCCATCACCAACTCCTGGAGTTTACCCAAACTCATGTCCATTGAGTCGGTGATGCCATCCAACCATCTCATCCTCTGTCATCCCCTTCTCCTCCCGCCTTTAATCTTTCCCAGCATCAGGGTCTTTTCAAATGAGTCAGCTCTTCACATCAGGTGGCCAAAATATTAGAGTTTCTGCTTCAACATCAATCCTTCCAATGCATGCACCTGCTAAACCTTAAATTCAGATGAAATAAAATTTAAAATTCAGCTCTTCAGTCACACCAGCCACATCTCAAATGTCCATTATTTAACATATGCCTCACTTTTACTGCATTAAACAGTGCTGAAATGGAACACCCCTTCATTGCAGAAAGTTCTATTGACTTCTATTACCTAAAAGGATTTACTAAACCACTTTGTTAATAGCCGCTACCCCTGGGAAGAAAGTGGAAGCTGAGAGAAATTTTACATGGTCACTTGGTAAACTTCCATACTGTTTACCTTGCCATAAGCAGGCATCTCATTTATAACTTTAAAAATAAAGAGTCACAGGGATGTGATTAACATTAAAGACAGAATAATTACCTCCAGGGAAAGCGGAGATGATAATCTGGAAGGGATTCAGGGTAGACTTCTATGAGGATGCTGGCAATAGAATATGTGGACACAAACACTCAGTGCAAGAAGTTGATTTTCCCATTCCTCATAACCATTGGTATGGATAAAGTTTTAAATATATAATATGTTTGTGTGTCTATGTGTGTACATATATATATATGTCCACTTGTAAATTTTTTATAATATCTTTGTTTTGTGCATCTTTTTCTATGTGTTTTATTTTGCAACATATTTTAATAAGACTTAAAATTATACATAAGTTGTGGGGCTGTAATTCTTGATAAGGAGGTACCATCTTGAGCCTTAATAAAAGATCTCAGGCTTGGTAAATGCGGAACAGGGTTCAGCATCCCCTTCAGCTCTTCTCTTTCAAGCTGCCCCATTAAGGGGCAGCCCAGCACACATCTGCTCAGCACAACCTCCCTACCTGGCCCCCACCAAGCATGCTCAGGAGAATCAGCAGCATGTAGCAGGTAATGGCAATGTAACTTTTCTGGGGGCATTTTGACAATATATGGCTCTGAATTTTAAAACATGCATATGCTTTGATACACCTATTTTAATTGGATGCTTACCTAGAAAAACATAACCATACAAAGATTTAGCTAGAAGGATGTTAACAGCAGTGATTTTCATCATATCCAGGAAAAATAATTGGAACCACTTTAAAAGGGCCAAGCCAACAAATGGATTAGACTCTGCTATATGCAGACAACTTCATACTGAACTATTGAAAGTCATGCTATGGAGGACTATTCGATGTAAAAAATCCTTTCAGGCTATATTATTAAGAGGAAAATGGCAGATGGCAGAAAATCATACACACAAAAATAATAGCCAATGAAGCAACGGACAAACAATTAATCTCAAAAATATACAAGCAACTCCTGCAGCTCCATTCTAGAAAAATAAACAACCCAATCAAAAAGTGGGCCAAAGAACTTAACAGACATTTCTCCAAAGAGGACATAAAAATGGCTAACAAACACATGAAAAGATGCTCAACATCACTCATTATCAGAGAAATGCAAATCAAAACCACAATGAGGTATCACTTTACACCAGTCAGAATGGCTGCCATCCAAAAATCTACAAGCAATAAATGCTGGAGAGGATGTGGAGAAAAGGGAACCCTCTTACACTGTTGGTGGGAATGCAAACTAGTACAGCCGCTATGGAGAACAGTGTGGAGATTCCTTAAAAAACTGAAAATAGAACTGCCATATGATCCAGCAATCCCACTGCTGGGCATATACACAGAGGAAACCAGAATTGAAAGAGCCACGTGTACCCCACTGTTTATCGCTGCATTGTTTACAATAGCCAAGACATGGAAACAACCTAGATGCCCATCAACTGACGAGTGGATAAGAAAGCTGTGGTACATATACACAATGGAATATTACTCAGCATTAAAAAAAAAATTCATTTGAATCAGTTCTACTTAGGTGGACGGAACTGGAGCCTATTCTCCAGAGTGAAGTAAGCCAGAAGGAAAAACAACAGTACAGTATACTAATGCATATATATGGAATTTAGAAAGACGGTAACGAGAACCCAGCATGCGAGACAGCAAAAGGAATGCAGATGTATAGAACAGACTCGTGGACTCTGTGGATGAGGGCAAGGGTGGGATGATATGGGAGAATAGCATTGAAACATGTTAACTGTCATATGTGAAATCAATCACCAGCCCAGGATAGATGCTCGGGGCTGGTGCACCGAGATTTCCTGGGGGGAGGGAGGAGGGAGGGAGGAGGGAGGGGGGTTCTGGAGGGGGAGCATATGTAAACCCATGGCGATATCATGTCATTGTATGGCAAAACTAATAAAAAATAAATAAAATAAAATAAAATAAAATAAAAGTCTTTTATCTTTAAAAAAAAAAGAATACATTATGTACTCATAGACACAGAAAAAAACTCAACAGCTACCAAAGGGAGACAGGGTAAAATCAGGAGTTTGGAATGCGCATGTACACACTACTATATATAAAACAGATAACTAAGAAGGGAACTATATATCTTGTATATATATAGTTATAGAACCAGGAACTCAATATCTTGTAATAGCCTATAATCAAAAAGAATCTAAAAATGGATATATATGCACAACTGAATCACTTTGCTGTACCCTTGAAACTAACACATTATAAATCAAATATACTTCAATAATTTTTTTAGATAAGTGTTTTTTAAGAAAGAATAAGTCATGTTGATTACATATAACCCAAAATGACATAATGACAAGGGCACTTCACCTATGCAGCATTCTTTCCCAAAACCTATAAACCCAACTAATCATGAGAAGAAAACATCAGACAAATCCAAGCCAAAGGACATTCTACAAAGTACTTGATTCATATTCTTCAAATCTGTTATGGTCATGAAAAACAAGGAAAGACTAAGAAGCTGTCATAGATAAAAAGAGACTAAGACATGATGACTGTAGATAATGTTGTATCCTGAGTTAGAACCTGGGATAGAAAATGTACACTCACGGGGAAAAAATGCTGAAATTCAGAAAAATATCTTGAGTTAACAGTATTGTACTATTTTAACTTTTTAGTGTAACAAGTGCACCATGATTATATAAGACACTAACATTAGAAGAAGTCAGGTGAAGGGTCCAACGAAATTCATTTTACTTTTACAATTTGTTTATAAATCTTAAATTAGTCCAAAACTTAAAAAAAATTTTTTTTAAGAACTACCTTTGTGGTTGTTTTGTTTCTGGATAGTATACATCTTTGTATTGGGTTAGCCAAAAAGCTTGGATTTTTTTTAAGGAAAAAACTGAAATGATCTTTTTGGCCAACCCAATACTTTTTACCTGGAGGAGGAAATGGAAACTACCTCCAGTATTCTGGCCTGGATTAACCCCATGGACAGGGGAGCCTGGCAGGCTATAGTCCATGGGGTTGCAAAGAACCGGACAAGACTAAGAAACAGAGCATGCACAAACTTTTGAAATTCCATTTTCTAATTTGTCTAGAGTGAACATGAATTGTTTTTTTTAATCAGATAAGCAATTCATTACATTGGGAACTTCACCTCTTCCCCATTTGACTGTGACCTTTGAGTTGAACAGAAGTCTATAGTTTACTTGTAAAAAGCAAGTCAATTTTATGAAGTGGATAGTTGACTGTGGTTGACCTAGGCTAGGCCAATCAGAGCCCTTTCCTGGTGTTTGACAACTATTAGAACCAGGAGACAGAGTCTCTGCGGCTCTACAGTGATGGAAAGTGGGACTTCAGCGCCCTATTCCTTTACCAGTTGGAAGAACCAGGCTGGAGCAGGAGAGGATGCACTCATCAAGACAGAGAGATAAAACATGGAGAGCAAACCCTAGTGACATTTCATTTCTCTTTGGCCTTAATACACGTTGCCCTGTTACATGCGCCATCCCGAAACTAACTTTCCAGCCTAAAGTTGTTGGAGCTGGGTTTCTATCTCTTGCAACCCGAAGTGTTTGGTCTTGGCTTTTACACAGAGAAAAGAAAACTCCTCCTCCTGATTCAAGCCCCTGGAAAGCCCCCAAAGGTACATTTGTCCAGCCTCTAACAAGACCAAAGTGGATCAGATTACGTTATCAAGAAAAAATGAAGGGACTTCCCTGGCAGTCCAGTGGTTAAGATCTCACCTTCCAGTTCAGGGGCTTTGGGTTCGAATCCCTGACCAGGGAGTTAAGATCCCACATGTCTTGTGGCCAAAAAAAAAAAAAAAAACACATAAAACAGCAGCAATATTCTAACAAACTCAATAAAGACTTCAAAAATGGTCTACATCAAAAAAAAAGTCTTAAAAATTAAAACAGGTAAAATAAATTCAGAGGAAAATGGAAATTATCTAAAGATAAAAGACCAACCATACTGCAGGCTTCTCTGTCAGAATCTAAAAATAAACCTAATGCGGCGCTAGACCCTTCTGTAATCTTCTTCAGGGTCTGCATACCTCCTGTGGTTCTAACCACCTTCCACTGCTAAGGTGTGGTAGGTGAACTCCTCTGATCTCTTCTCTAAGATTAAAAGGCCTGCAAGGGTTAGACCATGTCTTGTTGGTCTCTGCACTCCCTGGCATGTAGTACTTGGCCTTGTGCCTGCTAGGCACCCATGAATTTGAGGGCTATTACGCTTCCCTGGTGGCTCAGATGGTAAAGATTCTACCTGCAATGCAAAAAAACCTAGGTTTGATCCCTGGGTCAGGAAGATCCCCTAGAGAAGGGAATGGCACACAACCCTCCCTCCAGTATTCTTGCCTGGAGACGCCCATGGACAGAGGAGCCTGGCAGGGGGTCAATGGGGTGCAGTCCATGGGGTCTCACAGAGTTGGACATGAGTAAGTGACTAGCACACACACAAGCTCTTCTTGAATAGTGTCTGCATTCCTGAAACACAGCACAGTGCCTGGAAGGCAGGAGGCCCTTACTAAGTATCTACCAGGTCCACTGATCGAAGGAACCGAACTGCCAAAATGTCAGTGTCGGGCTTTGACTTCCCCCTGCTGTATTCTTTCAAATACCTTCAGCAAAGCTAAACCCAGTCTGCTATGCACTCCACAGTTGTGCATCTGAAGCCTGCCAGTGTTATCTAGAAACTGCTCACTAGAACCAGAAAAGGTAAGCATCCCTTTCTCCTCTTTCATGATGAAGAGAAGGAGCATAAGGAGTTGAATACTTCTTCTGAAGTCTTGCAGAGACTTCCCATGGATTGTAGCCCACCGGCTTCCTCTGTCCATGGGATTTCCCAAGCAAGAATATGGTAGTGGGTTCCCATTTCCTTCTCCAGAGGATCTTCCCAACCCAGGGGTCGAACCCACGTCTCCTGTGTCTCTCTCATTGGCAGGTGGGTTCTTTACCACTGAGCCACTCAGGAAGTCATGTGCGTGGGCACATGTGTGCACATAGAAGTGGTCCTATTTTGCCTGAAAGATGTATGGACTCAAGAGACATACACACTCAGAGTCAAAACCAGTCACAACAACTGGTTTCCCTCACTGATTAAATTCATTTGATGAATATTTACTGAGTATCACCATATACTTGGAGTATCCCAGGAATCAGCAGTGAACAAGGCAAGTAGGGGGAAAGAGCCGGGGTCCGCAAATGCTCTCTGGGGAAAGCCAGAAAGTAAATAGTCCAGGCTTTGGGGCCAACACGTTTGTCACAACTCCAGCTCTGCGCTTACAGAGCCGAAGCAGCCACTAGAGATATGTAAACAAATGGGCATTGTTGCTCTCCAATTAAACTTTATTTACAAAAAAATGGGCAGGATTGATTTGACCCACAGTACTTTGCCAGCCCCTGAGAAAGACAATAAACGTGGAAATACATGGAGAAGAACAAACAGTCTGGAGATAAAGGTAGCTTCTCTGAATAAAGCAGTGATATTAATAAGATAAAGAGAGAGTGCTGCAGATTGAGTAGCACGGGAGAAGAAGGCCTTGAGGTGAGGCCAGAGTGCTGACGAACCAGCCATGCCAGTATCGTAAGGAGTTTTCCAAGCAGTAGGAAGAGCTTGAATAAACAGCCTGAGACAAAGTGTATCTGGGGAGCAGAAAGGCCAATATGCCAGAGGGTGAACAGGATCAGCCCCCAGGCATGCTCAGGGTATGTGGAGGAGGTGGGATCTTCTAACTGGGATGGTAAGGTTTTGGAGGAACCTTGGCAGCAGTTATGTGAGTTTCCTGGTCGCTCAGATGGTAAAGAATCTGCTTGCAATGCAGGAGACCCAGGTTCAGTCCCTGGGTTGGGAAGATTGACTGGAAAAGGAAATGGCAACCCACTCCAGTATTCTTGCCTGGAGAATCTCATGGACAGAGGAACCTGGCAGATGACAGTCCATGGGGTTTCAAAGAGTCAGACATGGCTTAGCAACTAACAGTTTCACTTTAGCAGCATTATGGCATGCTTTCATTTCCAAGTTTGAAAATACTAACTTCAGTCACTGTTTGGTATATCAGCACTAGAGACACAAAAGTGAATGGAGGAAAACAAGGGAGGTGGCTGGCAGATAGAGGTAGCAGGGAAAGGCATAAGATAGGGTTGGATTCCAGAGAGACAGTAAAGATGGTAGAGCCACTGGAAGTTGCTGGAAGCTTGCACAAATGGGAAAGATGGTGAAGGATTCCAGCCTGGGTTCATCTGGCTTGATGTATCCACCAGAACAACTGCCAGGCAATGAACAGAGTCTGCATAGGTCAAAAGTTCAGTTCAGTTCAGTTGTTCAGTCGTGTCCAACTCTGTGTGACCCCATGGACTGCAGCACGCCAGGCCTCCCTGTCCATCACCAACTCCCGGAGTCTACTCAAACTCATGTCCATTGAGTCGGTGATGCCATCCAGCCATCTCATCCTCAGTCGTCCCCTTCTCCTCCAGCCTTCAATATCTCCCAGCATCAGGGTCTTTTCAGATGAGTCAGTTCTTTGCATCAGGTGGCCAAGGTATTGGAGTTGTGGCTTCAGCACAGGTCAGAGGGGAGTGGCGCAAGCACAAAGCACAGTAGGTTGGGTGCTCTGAGGATTGACCCCAACTGACTTCAAGGTGGCTCAACTCAGAGCCATCTGCTAAGAAGCCACAACAGAGCTCCCGAGTGCACCCTTGTATCACACAGCATTATGAAATATGCAGACCAGATGAGCAGGAACTATTTGAAGACTGTTCCTATTTCTTATCATCAAAACACCAAACTGAGGAAACAAAACCTACCCATGGCCCAGTTGAGCCAGGGCCAATTTGACCCAGGGAAAAAAAAACTCAAACATTCAAGTGCATTCTCCACTAGAAATCCCTCTTTGGGATTCTACAGGACCACATGTTTAGAAGATCTTAAGAGTGATTGTAAGGAATGTGAATTTAACACATTTCCTGGGGAGGGAGGGTGCAGAGACATAGGGTCAGGGAAACAGCCTGAGGAAATCAGTGGCTTCTCCAACGCTCTAAACGGCTCAAGACCAGACTAATTCCATTTCTAGGAGCTTGAAAGCCTTTCCCTCGGAGAGAGGCATACTTTCTGTTCTCTCATTATCAGAAACGCTGTCAGGCACAGAGTAAGAGTTATGTAATAGGAAGCAATACTTTCCGGCCTTTCTCCATCCTCCTGTTATATAATAGTCATGCCAAGATGAAGTGCCCAACGTCTAACCGCAGAGATGCAACCCTGTCAATTAAATTTATAGTTTACACTTCCTTTTCTCTTTTTTAGCAAGAGCTCCCTCCCCTTCCCTTCCCTCTCCCTCATGCCTTGCCAACAGGCCAGGCTCCAAGCTGTTTTTTTTTTTCTCATTAGGTGGACCTGCTCCATTCATGAAAAAAAGAAGGCAAAGTTACTTTCCTTCCTTCATTCATTCATTCACTCATTCTGCCAATCAGCCAACAATCAGTTAATAGCCTATTATGTAAGAGATTCTGCAACAAGGAGGAAAGAAGACAAGCGTCAAATTATGGATCTGTGCCCATCAGCTAGGTGACCTGCGATCTGTTAAATGGGCAAAGAAGGGCAACCTAATAGGGTTTGGGGGGAATTAGAAGTAACAGAGCCAACACACCTCTTTATAGCTATTATTCCTTTCCATATTATCATGATTTTGCATCAAAATGAGAAAGATAAAGTATCAGCTCTTAGAAAATTCAAATCTAGTGAAGGAAGATACTAAGGTAGGAAAGGAAAGTAACCATTGTAATCCGGTGCAAAATTTACAGGCTAAAAACTAACAGGGTGCTATGGGAATGATGAGAAAATTGAATTAACTCAACCTGGTCTCTTTCATATCAAGTGATATCAGATCATGTGTGCAATTTTAGGATCTAAAAGAATGTCACCTTATAGCTAACTTAAAAAGGGGGTCAAGACCATGGTAAAAATTTAAAACAGGAGGTGCCAATCAGCCAATCCTAAGAATTCTAAGCTCCTTTAAGATTCAAAATTAATCAATGCAACTCACCATATCAACAGAATAAAGGGCAAAAAAAAAAAGCATAGCTAACTCAATCCATACAGGAAAAAACATTTGACAAAAGTCAAAACTCATTCATGATAAGAAAAAAAACTCTCAACAAACTAAGATTAGAAGGAAATTCCTCAAGCAAAGAGCATCTATGAAAAACCTTCTTTAACATCATCCATAATAATAATGGTTGAATGTTTCTCTCTACATTTGAGAACAAGGCAAAAAAATCTACTGTCAAAATTTTTAACCAAAATTTACTAGAGGTCACAGCAGTGTTATAAGGCTGAAAAACAAAAGGCAAAAATATTGGGAAGGGAGAAGTAAATGTCTTTAGTTATAGGTGGCCTGATCATACATAAGAAAAATCTTAAAGAAATCTACAAAAATAGAAAGGTCACAGTGTAGAAGATCACATTAAGAAAACAGTCATAAATTGTACTTCTATGCATCAGCAACAAGTGAATTTTTAAAATACCATTTACAATAGTATCATAAATATGAAACACATAGAGGTAAATCTAACCTATATGCAAGACCTGTACATACAATTTAGAGAAGACCTAAATAAAGAGAAAGATGTGCTGATTTTCATGGATTGAAAGATTCAATATTGTTAAAATACTCATTCCTCCAAAACTGATCAACAGATTCACACAGCTCTCATCTTAATCCTAGCAGGCTTTTTTATTTGTAGAAACTGACAAACTAACTCTAAAGTCTATATAAAATCCTACATGCCACAACTAAAAGATTGCCAGATATAGGAACAAATATCACAGACTCTACATGCCACAGCTGAGACCCAGCATGGCCAAACGAATAAATAAGTTTTTTTAATGATGCCATTTAAAAACAAAAACACCTTCAAAGCACCTAGAATAGTCAAAACAATCTTGAAAAAGAGCACAGTTGGAGTCTAGCACTAAGTTCAGTAATTATTAAAAACTTATATTAATCAAAACCCATGTGAAACTGGCATTAGGACAGACTTAAAAATCAAAGGAGAAGAAAGGGAATTAATAAATGAATACTTGAGCTGGTTAATCAGTGTTTGACCCAGAAACCAAGGTTATTCAATGGTAAGACTGAAAGTAGTCTTCACAACAAATGGTGTCAGAACAACTGGATATTCAACTGCAGGAAAAATTACTCTCAACATTTACCACACATCATTCACACAATTAATTTGAAATAGATTATAGGTCTAAACATAACACTAAAATGACAAAACTTTCACAAGAACACACAAGAGAAAATCTTTGTAGCACTGAGTTACGCAAAGATTTCTTAGGGGGAAAAAATAAGATATAAGGAAAACAATTGATAAATCAAACTATCAAAATTTAAGACCTCTGTTTTTAAAGATACCATTGAAAAACATGAAAAGGCAATCCTAGAAAAAAAATTCACAACGCATCTATCTGACAATGGATTTGTATTCAGAAATACATAAAGAACTTTGCAACTCAATAATCAGCAAAACAGGGACGTCCCTTGTGGTCCTGTGGCTAAGACTCCACGCTCCCAACGCAGGGGGCCCAAGGTCCATCCCTGGTCAGGAAAACAGATCCCACATGCCAAGACTAGAGTTCATATGCCACAGCCAAATAAAGAAGATGAATTTTCAAAAAATAAGCAAAACAGTCAAACTTGGAAGGAAAAGGCAAAACATTTGAACAGATGTGCATCACTAAAGAAATACAAATGACCAATAAGTACATGAAAAAATGCTCAAAATTATGAGTTGTCATGGAAATGCAAATTCAGATCACCATGGACACTATTACACTCTCATAAGACTGTCTAAAGACCAACAAAACAGACAGTGCTAAGTGCAAAGAAGGAAGTAACCGCTATTCTCCATGACTTCACCTCTCCTAGTATCTCCAAACTCTTTCCTCTAGGCTTCCCGGAAACATACATGAAACCATTACTCAACATTCAAGGCAGTTTATACCTAATACAGCCTTTCTTTCCCTTTCTTGCACTCACTGCCTTCTCATGCTCTCTAGACACACAGATAAGTTCCAGTTGGCCCCTTGATAATAGCTGTCTTTTGAGATAGCAGTCCTCCTTTAATCTAGTTTTATCAAGAGAGAGGAATTTCAAGTAAGTGGCTTTTCCAAATTATATAAATTTTTTTAATTTTTCAAATACAAATTAAATATCTTAGCTATCTTGAAAGGAAGAGTGTCTTGCCTCTCTTGGCTTTGTAAACTGGGGGCCTTAGACGTAATTTTAGTCCTGTTCAGTGACCAAGGGTCATTACTCATTGCATGACTACAGCCAAGGGAATTTACTGACTAATAGCACGCTGCTAGGGCTTCCCAGAAGGCACTAGTGGTAAGGAACCTGGCTCACAATGCGGGAGACAGAAGAGATGCGGGTTCGATCCCTGGGTCAGGAAGATCTCCTGGAAGAGGGCATGGCAATCTCTCTAGCATTCTTGCCTGGAGAATCCCATGGACAGAGGAGCCTGGTGGGCTACAGTCCATGGAATCGCACAGAGTCAGACATGACTGAAGAGACTTAGCATGCATAGCTCACTGTTGCCTTTGCATGAAATGTCAGAAGATGGCCACTTGCTGAGTTTTCTCTGCTTTCTCCTGGTTGGTCAATGTCAAGGTCTCTGGATTTTATGTAGCTTGCTTGAGCTGAATCTTACAGACTTCTCCTCCTTACACTTTTAATTTTCTGTATCTAATCAGCTATGTCTTAGGTTGCCAAGCAAGGAAAAAAAGTTCTGCACCAAAGTCAGAAAGTGCTTTACTCTATGGCCTTTATGATGATGGCTTTGACATCTCCAAGTCTTTTTTTTTTTTTTGCCCGTTTCTTGTTTCTCAGATGTTTGTCCCATAGTCAATGTGGCCAGATAAGTGACCTCTGAATGAGAAAGGTTTCATTCACAACCTATTAAATGAGAAGGTGGATCCCCTAGCTTTGGCTCAGGAAACTGTTCAGGCTAATGTTCACATCAGTTCCCACATCTCAGGGGCATTTTCCAGAAAGTTTCTGTCTCCCCTTCTGTCCTCTTTGCAAAACTGAAATATTACAGGAAACAAACATGCTACAGAAAGAGCAACCCTGCCATCCTGCAAGAAGGGCATTCTTAATCATCCCGGCTTCTGCTATTTACCTGGGTTTACGTTCATGGACCAAACCAAAAAAGGCCTCCACTAATCTGTCTTTCCTGTCAGGCCAGCATGATAATGTGATGGGTAGGAAAGTGTCCTTCCTGGAAACAACATAACTGGATCTTCAGCAAAAATTATAAAGGGAGTTCTTGGCACTAATAACAAAGAAAAGAGCAAAAAATTTTTAATTTTTCAGCATTTTTCAAGATTCAGCTAAAACTTCACTGAATCTCTTCCTGAATCTTCTCTTCTCTCATCTGCAATTAATTTTTCCTCCTATTTGCCCTTGCTGTTATCTGTAAGCCCAACAAAACAACCATGATTCTTTATTGAACTTGTGTATTTACCACAATACTTTGGCTACCTGATGCGAAAAGCCAACTCATTAGAAAAGACCCTGATGCTGGGAAAGACTAAGGGCAGGAGGAGAACGGGTGACAGAGGGTGAGATGGTTGGATGGCATCACCGACTCCATGGACATGAGTTTGAGCAAACACGGGGAGATGGTGAAGGACAGGAAGCCTGGCATGCTGTAGTCCATGGGATCGCAAAGAGTCAGACATGTCTTAGTGACTGAACAACAACAATTTAGCACAAAGCAGGCACTCAAAAATACATATAAATCTTTGGAATTAATGAATCAGTGATGAAATGTAACTTAAGCTTCAGCTGTTGTGGTCACTCACTGTCTTTATGCGCTTCCTCTATTGTATTTTTAAGAAAGTCTCTCTTTGAGAGGATTATCATTGATTACTGCACTTCAATGAATACATAAGAGATTCTCAAAATTTTAGAGAGCTAGGAAACAAGAAAGTTTTCCCTGGTGGCTCAGCAGTTAAGAATCCACCTGCAACACAGGTGACATGGAGACACAGATTCAACCCCTGGGGTCAGGAAGATCCCCTGGAGGAAGAAACGGCACCCCACTCCAGTATTCTTGCCTGGTGAATCCCATGGACAGAGGAACCTGGTGGGCTGTAGTCCATGGGGTCACAAAAGGGTCTGACACAACTGAGCAACTAAACAACAAAGGAAACAAGAAGCTGAATTTTTATCCCATCTTTGCTGTTTATTAGCTTTGTGACCTCAGACAAATGACTTGAAGTCTCAAAGTCTTGCGGGGGAGTTTCTATAAAATGAGATAATTATATCTTCCCTAACCTTACAGAATTGAGAGAATCATATGAGCTAAAAAGTGTTAAAGCCCTGGGGGATATCTAAAATTCTGTAAAGCTACTAGAGGCTATCGCTTTATAAATCATGGAGGAAACTAAAAAGAACCAACCATTTGACCAAGAATGAGGCAAAATGAGGCTCTCCTTCCAAGTCCTTCTCTCTGTCCATAGAATGTACTCTCACCTAGAGCTGTCTGTTGGCGGGGGGAAGAGGGGGAACGTGTTGCCCAGAGGCAGGTTCTGAATCTCACTGCCTGATCTGATACCTGTCCTCCCATGTTCTCATCTTCAGCTAATCTCTCAGAAAGCCATACAACCACGGGGTCACAAAGCGACGCACAAGTGCCATTTCCTCTTCTGGCATGACAGTCACCAGGACCCCGTACATGGGAGAACAACCAGGCTCGGGAGACCAGAGCCAACACAGGTGTGCATGTCCATTCACCTTTCATGATGATTAACTCTTCCATCACAGACCAAGACGGGAGCATTTATCTTCGGGGATTCTTCAGCTATTAGTGCTCAGGACTCTCTCAGGCCATACATCATGGCACTGGAAGCGGGAGGAGCAGACAAAAGTCGTCCCTCGTGTTGATGTGGTGTGAAGAGAGTGATTAATGACAGTCACACACGGCCACTGGCTTCTGACTCACTCGAGCTACTCAGGCGCTGACTTCACTATTTTCCAAGAGCCATCTTCACACCTCTTCCCCACTGCTGCTTTCAATGATAGCTTCAGCTTTGGGAGTCTTATTTTGAAAGGGATAAGGGGAAAACCTTTGCTGTCATCACCGAAATCACATGTCTCTGACAAGATGGTACGCTCCACTTGGGGTTCTCTGCTTACCGCTGCTCTTACAGAATTTTAAATTCCATCACACATTCAATAAATATGGATGAGCATCTCGTCTAGGTGCTGGGGACACCTCAGGAAGGAAAAACAGACTAATACTCTTGCCCTAGTGAAGCTTCCATTCAGGACATGAAGATAGGTATTCATAAGTAAGCTGTGAAGGGTGCTAGAAAGTGGTAAGTGCCATAGGAATCAAAGAGCAGAGAATAGGAGGTGAGTACTGGGGTGTGGGATGGGTAGCAATTTTGATTAGAGTCAAAGTAAACCTCATGGATAAGATGATGTTTGAGCAAAACCTGAAAGAGACAAAGGGATGAGCCAAATTGATAACTGATGGAAGAGGGTTCCAAGGAATAGCAACAACCACTGCGGAAGCCCAAAGGTGGAAGTGTGCCTGAATCTCTCGAGCAGCAGTGAAGCTAGTATGGCCTGGGGGACACGTGTGAGCGATGGATGGAGCAAAGATGCTGGAGACATGGAAGAGGAGCAGGATGTTGTGGGGACACCAGCTTTTTTTTTCCCTTCACAAGACAGAAAGTCATCAGAAGGTTTTTAATTTGTTTTAAAGGAGTCAAATCAAGGCATCATTTGAGAACAGACAATGGATTACCACGTAAGACGGAAGGGGACTACTCCAGAAGCTGCAACAGTCGTCCGGGTGAAACATAGTGGTGACTTTGACCTGAGCATTAACAGCAGAGAGCTGAGAAATGGCCAAATCCTTGCGACACCACATCTCATGAAATTTAAGATGCCAGTTCCTGAGGCACCTTCCCAGTCTGGAGATATTAAAAGGTGACATAATCTATACCTTGATATCAAGGAAATGAGATGTTTTAAAGCTGAACTAAAGGGTTTCTGGCAGGTTAGAGGTGGGGATGAGAGAGCAAGAGGAGCCAAGGATGTCTCCAAGGCTCATGGTCTGAGCAACAGGAAGGATGGGGCTACCCACAGGTGAGATGAGGAGGACCACAGGAGACCCAGGTTGGGGGGGGCCGGGGTGCAGTTCAGGACACGCTGCCTTTAGATGTCTACTAAAAATACAAGTGAAGGAGTAAAGAAGGCTGAGAGACAAAGAACTGATGCTTTCAAATTCTGGTGCTAGAGAAGACTCTCGAGAGTCCCTTGGACTGCAAGGAGATCAAACCAGTCAATCCTACAGGAAATCAACCCTGAATATTCATTCGAAAGACTGATGCTGAAGCTCCAAGATGGCCACCAGATGGGAACAGCCAACTCACTTGGAAAAGATTCTGTTGCTGGGAAAGATTGAAGGCAGGAAGAGAAGGGGGCAACAGAAGATGAGATGGTTGGATGGCATCATTAACTCAATGGACATGAGTTTGAGCAAACTCCGGAAGATAGTGAAGGACAGGGAAGTCTGGCATGCTGCAGTTCATGGTGTTGCAAAGAGTCAGACACGACTTAGCAACTGAACAACAACAATAACAAATACAAGTGAGAATGCCCTGAAGGCAATTGAATATATGAGTTCAGGAGAGAGGCTTGGACCAGAAATACAAATGTGAACATCATGGGATATAAATAATAATGCAGGCCAGAAGACTTAATGAGATCACCAAGAGGAGGAGTACAGACAGAGAAAAGAAGTCCCAAGCATGGGTTTTCCAATTTAAGATGGGTGGGCAGAAGAAAGAAGCCAGCAATGGAGACTTAGAAGTAACCAGAGATCAGAGTAGATAATAAATAATTGAACATGGCCATGTTCTGGATTGGGGGGGAGCGGGGGGTGTAAAATCTGCTTAAAGGCTGCTAAAATAGGTACCATAAAAATGGCTCACATCTGTGCTTAGATGATGCCAAGAGGAATGGGGTTACGATGGGAATACCATAGCAAGGGGTGAAAAGAACTAGAGCAGGGCATAAAAGTAAGGTGAAAGGATTACACTTCTTATTTAATATATATCTTCATAAACCACCTTGCTCTAGAAAGATATAAGGTGTTCATGAGAGATCAGCTTGTTGGTTGCACTGATTACTTTTAGCCTCACAAAGCAATATTACCTCCCATTTCTAAGGTCCTCCCCATCTCTTATTGTCTTTCACCAATTCACTCACTGATTCACTCATGCCACAAATACTTATTGACGACACTGTGGGCCAGTGCTCCCAGAGCTGGGTCTGGATGGCTGACTGGAAAATACACAGTACCAACCTCCTTTTCAACTTAAAATCAGTCTAGATACAAGACTAAGCACTGAACAAACTAACTTCTCAGACATTCACAAAATCCTGTCTTTAAATTCACAAAATGCAGAGAAGAAACTTGAAACATACAAGCCACGGGTCGCCAGGCCAGCAGACCCCAAAACCTCCCAGGCTTGGAGGGTCTACACTGCACTGAACTCATGTGTCCTTCCCAAGGTTGGGGGGGTGGGGGAGAAGTAAGGAGTCACCAGCAATAACAATAGCCAATATACACAGTGCCTTTCAAGTTCAAACTCAATTTCATATCCTGCACTGAAGTTCAACCATATGACCGTGTCTGGAGATGAGGACAGCCGTCATCCTGTCTCAGATGAGAGAGCAAAGGCTCCAGAGATCCAGGGGTTCCAAGGCAGGAAGGGGTTCAGCTGGAACCCAAGTCCAAGTCTCCAGACGGTTTGTAAGCAGCGGCGGGGGAAGCTGAGAACAGATGAACCCTGGAGGGACAGACTCAAAACAAGAGCAAGAGGGCCATGGGCACAGCTGGGCGGGGACAAGGCCCCGAGCAGTAGAGGCACCGGCTCTTGGGGACAGATAGGAAGAGCAGAGCATGTCCTGAAGGCGGTGTCAAGGGAGAGTCCAATCCACACGTCACTGATGGTCAAGAGGGAAGCCAAGGACACGTCTCAGCACCTACGTGGCACAGCAGACAGAACCCAACACACTTGGATGTCAGACTGCCGGGACCCAGGTGTTTACTGGGACAAGGGGCCTTTAGTGCTTTATTTTTTAACTGGAGGGTGAGTGC
This sequence comes from Antilocapra americana, assembly GCA_007570785.1. Taxonomy (NCBI): domain Eukaryota; kingdom Metazoa; phylum Chordata; class Mammalia; order Artiodactyla; family Antilocapridae; genus Antilocapra; species Antilocapra americana. Next base: position 9,055,005 of record ML661883.1, on the reverse strand, counting down.
CTTACCATGTTGTGTTATATCATTTCTGCTGTACAACAGCGAGTCAGCCATAATATATACATCATATATATGTATGTCTACATCCCCTCCCTCTCACCCCCATCCCCCATCCCTGGCTTTTTAATCTTAAAACCCGGCAAATCGTGCAACTTCGCTGGCAGTCCAGTAGTTAAGACACCGAGTACTCAATGCAGCGGGCCCGGCTTCAATCTCTGGTCAGGGAACTAAATCCCACATGCAGCAGCTAAGACCTGGTACAGCCAAATTTTTTTTTTTTTAATTTTTTTTGAATGGGAAAGTCCTGAGAAAATAGGGCACCCTGGTTAGAAGTCCAGCCCAGCTGCTCTTTGGCTGTGGAAACCAAGGCAAACTCCTTCCCCGTCTCCCTGTCCTCCTCTCCACTAACCCTGCAGGTTTGCCATGAGATTTCAGGGCAGTAAGCGAAAACTCCCTAACTTACCATCTGGCACTTGGAAGGCATTCAATTAAATGGCAGCTATGATCATAACTGCGAGGCTATGAACATGAGCTTTTCAACTTACTTTCTTGCCGCTCTGGGAGCGGACATGCAGTCTCCGGAGCCCTCCCGGGAACGGCGCTTCTGGGGGCCCGGCTTGGAACCAGCTGTTTCGGATCTTCATTAAAACCGTGAACGTGGAGAAGCTGAGGCAGCACTCTACAAGGAGCGAGGGAAAACCCAGCCGGCTGCTCTTTGGAAGTTTCTGTAACTTCCAAGATAAAGCGTATCCTAGATAAACTTGACCACTGGAAAAAGTCTATCACTCCAGATTGACCCTGGGGATTACGGGGAAGCCAACCAAGTGACCTCATGACAGCTTAAATACCAGGCACTCAGGGGCTCTTTTTTTTAATTAATTTATTTGTTTTGGCTGTGCTGGGTCTTCGTTGCTACATGGGCTTTTCTCTAGTTGTGGTGAGCAAGGGCTACTCTCTAGCTGCGATGTGCAGGCTTCTCATTGCAGCGGCTCCTCTTGCTGCGGAGCACAGGCTCTGGGGCTCCTGGGCTCTAGAGCAGAGGCTCAGTAGCTGTGGCACACGGGCTTAGCTGTTTTGTGGCATGTGGGATCTTCCTGAACCAGAGTCTGAACCCGTGTGTCCTGCATTAGCAGGCACAGTCTTTACCCCAGAGCCACCAGGAAAGCCCACTCTGGGCTCTTAATCTGAGTCTTTTTATCAGATTTATCCCAGACCTTCCTCCCATCCTCTGGCCCTCCCAGCACACTCCCCCAAAGACTGAAGGGGGTCTTTGATTCATCTGATAATATCCTAGTAACCTCCCCTAGCACACACGTTTCTAAGTACCCCCTCTATGAATATCACTTTAATTTCCAAGAGCATTAGCGGCAATACTCCACAGCTCTTGTGACTAACAGAAAACTCAAGTCCTGTACAAAAACAATCCTTTCTCTCAGTTAAAGCCCTTGTTTTTATTTTATTTTATTTTATTTTGTTGTTAAGGAGGGCAGCTTTTATTTTTTTTTTTTTTTTTCTTTCCTTTTTTCTTCTTCTTCTTTTTTTTTTTTTTTATTGGTTTTGCCATACAATGACATGAAATCGCCATGGGTTTACATATGCTCCCCCTCCAGAACCCCTTCCCTCCTCCCTCCCGATTCCCTCCCCCTGGGACATCTCGGTGCACCAGCCCCGAGCATCAATCCTGGGCTGGCGATTGATTTCACATATGATAATTAACATGTTTCAATGCCATTCTCCCATATCATGCCACCCTTGCCCTTATCCACAGAGTCCACGAGTCTGTTCTATACATCTGCGTTCCTTTTGCTGTCTCACATGCAGGGTTCTCGCTGCCATCTTTCTAAATTCCATATATATGCGTTAATATACTGTATTGTTGTTTTTCCTTCTGGCTTACTTCACTCTGGATAATAGGCTCCAGTTCCGTCCACCTGAGTAGAACTGATTCAAATGAATTTTTTTTTAATGCTGAGTAATATTCCATTGTGTATATGTACCACAGCTTTCTTATCCATTCGTCAGTTGATGGGCATCTAGGTTGCTTCCATGTCCTGGCTATTGTAAACAATGCAGCGATGAACATTGGGGTACACGTGGCTCTTTCAATTCTGGTTTCCTCGGTGTGTATGCCCAGCAGTGGGATTGCTGGGTCATATGGCAGTTCTAAAGCCCTTGTTTTTAAATCTGTATTACGTTGTAGGTTATTTGTTCTTTGGGCCTCAAACACCGTGTTTCTTGCATTGCAATGTAATCCTCTACCTTGGCGCCAGCAGAATTCTTGGAATGTACAAGACATCTCCATGCTTCATTCATTCATGAGGGTGGACTGTAGTTCCTCCACATTCATGTCCCTCCCAGAAATGGGTTTTTTAAAAATCAGGCCAGGTCTCTCTCTGAATCCAGAAATTCTATTAAGCATGCCCAGGATCCCACACTGATTTATCACTGTGGGAACATCTACCAAGCATCAGACGCAGTGAGGTCTCACCCCGGTAAGAGAGGGAAGAAGGAGCTGGGCTCCAAGCACCAAATTGGTTCCCGTGTGCTGTGCCCTCCTGGGGCTGGGAACTGCAAAGAAATGCTTTTCCTTTAAATGTTGCCCCTTTGTGGTTCATAAACGAGTAAGTTCAGACAGCAGCTGTCAAGCCCAGTAACAGAAAAGCCTGCCAGGGCAGCATTCCCAAGACTGCCAGGGGGGAGATGAATCAGGTGAACCAAGAACCCTAAAAGCCCAATTCAAAGGTCTCTAGCGCCACCTACTGACCCACTGTGTATTCTGTTGGCAAAAAGCCCAGAAACCACTGTAGGGTCGGAGGTGGGGGTGGGGCATGGAAAATTGTAGCAATTCTTCCCAGTCATAGTTGAAGGGAATTTATAAACCAATAGGTCCACCCCCTCATCTTCCTGATAGAGTGTGTTCAGTCGCTCAGTCGTGTCCAACTGTGTGACCCTCTGGACTGTAGCCCACCAGGCTCCTCTGTCCATGGGATTCTCCAGGCAAGAATACTGGAGTGGGTTGCCATTTCCTTCACCAGGGGATCTTCCTGTCCCAGGGATCCAACCCGGGTCTCCTGCAGTGCAGGCGGACTCTTTACCATCTGACCCACCAGGGAAGCCCCTGATAGAGAAACTGAGGCCCAAAGTGGCTTCTCTGAGGTCACAACTCTAGCCCACGGGAGCCTGTACCTCTGAGACCCAGCTCTTACTGAGGTCTGCCCCAGCCCACACTGTTCCTGTCAGAAAACACGAACTTGCAGCAGCGAAGCTGGCTTGGAGAGAGGAGTTTCTGGGAGGCACCCATCTCCTCTCCATTTTCTGTTTTCTCCTTCTTCCTTTTGTACCAACAGCCCCAGACAGATCTGACATTCTCCTCTGCTTCTAGAACCCTGATTCTTCTACTGTCCCGCAGTCCCTTTCAGGAAGAAAGTGTTGAACTACTCATTTGAAGGTGTTTTCTTGCATCTTTAAGAATGTGAAGGGCATGGAGAAGGAAATGGCAACCCACTCCAGTATTCTTGCCTGGGAAATCTCATGGACAGAGGAGCCTGGCAGGCTACAGTCCATGGGGTCTCAAAAGAGTTGGACACGACTTAGTCACTAAACAACAACCATCCATCCATAGTCCCGCCTGTTAGAGGTAATTTGTGTTACTCTTTTGGAGTGATGCTAAAACCTGTTTGTTAACATACGAATTCAAAGCACTAACTGATTTGCACTTGGAGATCTGAAGCTTCCAGTCTGAGGAATTCTCAGGTTTCTCTAGGAAGAGGAAGAATACGTGAATCTGGAATGACAACAGCCAAGTCAAGAGGTCCCCTAAGGGCCAAGGTCAGAGAGGTCAGAACCACGAGAGGGTGATCCTTGAGCAGATGCCCAGGATGGAGACAGAGCCAAAGGGTAGAGACCACCCCTCCCCCAGCTGTGGCCACTACAGGAAGATTCCTGAGTGTCACAGGTCCACTAGCTTCCTCCCCATCCAAGTGACTGCTCTTCTACTGCTTTCTGTGAGAACAGTCTTAAATGGAGTCTTTGTTTCATAAATGATGGAACTCTGTAAAAAAAAAAAAAAAAAGAATGTGAAGGGCAGGGCAGAGACCCTGTTGAGTAGGGGGACCCAAAGCCCCCTTGTGATAAAGAAGGAAACTAAGGCTCTGGGAGATCAAAGAGTTCGCTTGGGGCAGTGGTTCCCAACACACCTGACATTAGCTTCACCTGGGGCTCTTTTACAAACTCCAGCACACTGGCTGTGCCTTAGGTCTGCTCCATCAGAATCTCTGGAGATGAAAAAACATACAGCAGAAGTTTCTGAAGGCCGCCCCTCTGCCAGGTGATTCCAGTGTATTCAGACAAGCCTGGGGGCCACTGACTTACGCGCACACAGTTAAGAGGTGAGACAGCAAAGCCCCTGTCTTTCAACTCCCAGGCCAGGAGGAACGGTCTTGCCCACCTTTCAGTGATTTGCATCACTTTAAAGATTTTTGCCAATGACACATTCTAACTACATTATTAATAACATTACAAATGATCCTATTTAACTTATGTCAATGTACTCTTAAAAGAATACTGTTACTAGAGAAAGGTGAGTATCATATGGTATCACTTATATGTGGAATCTTTAAACATGATACAAATGAATGTGTTTATGAAACAGAAACAGACTAACAGACCTAGAGAACAAACTTATGGTTACCAGTGGAGAAGGGTGAAGGGGAGGGACAGGTCAGGTGTTTGGGACTGACAGGTACACAAATGTTATATTTAAAATAGATAACCAACAAGGATGTACTGTATAGCTCAGTGAACTCTACTCAATACTCTGTAATAACCTAAATGGGAAAAGAATTTGAAAAAGAATAGATACATGGATAGGTATAACTGAATCACTTTGGTGTTCACCTGAAACTGACATATAATATTGTTATTCAATTCTACTTCAACAGAAAATATAAAGAATACTATTGCTTTCAGAAATGGAAAAACAATTTCACTCACCATGAAACAAAATACAATCCGAAAAAGAAATACACTTAAATGCAAAAATTTTTTAAACTCACATTCAGTGCATATATATATATATATATATATATATATATGCGTAACTGAATTAATTTGCTGTACAGTGGAAACTAACAATATTGCAAATCAACTATACTTCAGTTTTTTTAATTACATTCTGATAGGCAATTAAGTGATTTCAGTTTCCAGTTTTAGAGCTATTGCTTACTAAGAGCAAAGGAAAGTACCCCCTCTGCTCCTGAAAAGATGAGAGAGATGTGACAGAAATACCCCGGAACAGTGAATCTGTGTGTTCTGTTGGTGCCTCTGTGCGTGCAGTTGACGGCTCCGCTTGTGTGCGCGCCATGGTTTGGTTCTGTCTCCAGTTCAGTTCTACTAGGGAGCTTAGGGGAAACGCCCTTCCAGGATCCTCTGAGCTGCAAGACCCAAGCCCAGGGCCTGTGGGTCCTCAGACGAACTGCTGCGACACCAGCCCACGGTCCTGTCCCACAGCCGAGGCGCTCTGGCTGGCTCGACTGGCCAGCCCACCTGTTGGAGTGGGGCCAGCCACGCTTTGTCCCCCAGCCTGCAGACCAAGCTCTCCAGCCACATTTCCTGCAGGTGAGTGCTGTCCTGCTGCTGGCTCCGAGCACAGCTGTTTGGCAAAGGCGAGCGGCAGATGCAGCCCTGGGCCCCCATGCGCTTGGCAGCAGCATCCCACTGACCCGAGGGCAGCTGAAAGCGGCTATCTTCACTGAACAAAAAGAGGGTTAATCAGCGATTACTGGGGAGGAGACACGATCTCTGTCTGTTTGGAAACTGCCTGCAATGCGGGAGACACAGGAGATGTGGTTTGATCCCTGGGTGGGGAAGATCCCCTGGAGGAGGGCATGGCAACCCACTCCAGTACTCTTGCCTGGAGAATCCCATGGACAGAGGAGCCTGGTGGGCTGCAGTCCATGGGGTCACAAAGAGTCGAACATGACTGAAGTGACTTAGCACGAAGGCAGAAAAGCAATAAAGAAGTGAAAAGCACTGATCATACCAGAAATGCCCCAAACCATAACTAGCCCAAATGTGATGATCCTTCTTTCTTCCTTGTATATCTTTCTTTACATTTTAATACAGAAAGAGTTCATACAAAATGTTACTTTTTTACCTTTTGTTTCCCATAGCAACATACTACAACCATCTTTCCAGCATTCCAAGCACCTATATGGCATCATTTGTAATGATTGCTGAATATTCCATTTACAAACAATTCAGACAAAATGAGGAAAGCAAGAGACCTCACGTACAAGCATCCTCAGATATGGTATCAAACATCAGGTATGATATCACCCATTTTAAAGATGGAAAAATGAAGGCAAAGGAGCAGCCATTAATGGTGGATTGAGTGACTGAGCACGCACACACAGAAGACCAAGGGCAGTGGGGATCTGTCTCTGGCACAGGCAAGCCACGGTTAGCTATGGCTTCTTGTTCTGTCAACACTTTAAGTGGCAAGACTGGGAAGACTGTGATAGATATCTGAACCAGATACCAGAAGATCTGGGGTTCTGCCTCACTTTGTCTGTCCACCAGCCAGAATGTTCTGGCTTTGACACTCAACTGACCTGAGCCCCAGCTCCCTAATCTGTGTGTGCTGGAGGAACACACAGCCCTCCTGCCACGCTCTGAGGCTTCTCAACAACAAATGAAGATAGGAAGAACTCTACAAACCTCAGAGATCCTGACAAATTCTATAATGGATCTATCCATGGTGATGTATTTTAGTTAGTTCATCCAATACTTGAAAATACATCAGAGAATTTTAAATAGTGAAGAAAACTCTGAAGCCAGCTAATTTTAGAAATAGGGAAGCTGACTTCCTGAGAAGTTAGGAGGTTTGCTTACTGTTTCAGAGTGAGTAAGAGACCCAGCTAGTGCTAGAAGCTGGGGTTAGGATTTACAGGGCAATATGCCTCTTACAAGGCCAGCTTTAGAGCAACGAATATTCCAAACATGCTTACAAAAATGTGCTGAAGGCAGTTCAGTTTATTTCCATTGATTTGAGTTCCCAAAATACGAACATGGGCCACTTACCGAAGGGTCATTGAGTTGCACTTCTGATTCTTTTTTTTTAACTGAATGTCTTTCAGCTTTAAGGGTTGTATATTCCTTCCCTAAAACAAGCTGCCTACAAAGAATATGGACATTCATAAAGCAACTCAGGGCTCAAGTTTTTCACATGGTCTCACACTAGATTCCAGAGACAGCTTTCTCCTGAAGCTGACCTGAAGTTGTTTGGTCACTTGATCATGTCCAGGAATTTGGAGAATTGCCACAACTGGGAGAATTAGTTACAGTGTCACAGAGCAGGGCAGATCCATCACGGGAGAGTCACTTTCAGCTTGGAACAGATTGCGAATTTCTGCCTCCCAAGGGGTGTTTCGGATGACTGGGAGCTGGCCTGTTAGTGGGCCGTTCCCAAAGCAGCAGAAGGAAGTCCAGGGAAGCCAGGCTACTTCGACACCCCAGGCCCAAGACTGACCATCACTGAAAACAGGGACCTTCTAATGCTCCACCGAGCCAAGGTGTGACTTCAAGTTTTTGATAAACAAAAATATCAAGCTTCAACCTGCCTTCATCTTGCAACACAGAAAGCATTTGCTTTTCAACCACATCAGGACTCTCCTACCAAAACCTGGAGCTTTTCCGTACTCTCCGTGCTGTACACACAAGAAGGACAGGGTTTCCCATCTGCGGGTCAGAACCTCTAAAGGCTTACTGGGTGCCAAGCACTGTCAAAGTGTTAGTGATATTTGCTCAGTCGTGTCTGACTCTTTGCAACCCCATGGACTGCAGCCCGCCAGGTTCCTCTGATTTACAGGGCAATATGCCTCTTACAAGGCCAGCTTTAGAGCAACGAATATTCCAAACATGCTTACAAAAATGTGCTGAAGCAGTTCAGTTTATTTCCATTGATTTGAGTTCCCAAAATACGAACATGGGCCACTTACCGAAGGGTTCCTCTGTCCAGGCAAGAATACTGGAGTGGGTTGCCATTTCCTTCGCCAGGGGATCTTCCTAACCCAGGGATTGAACCCAGGTCTCCTGCACTGCAGGCAGATTCATTACTGTGTGAGCCACCAGGGAACCAGGCAGAAAGATCTCCAAATCCACTAGTGACTGTTGAGGATCCAGCCTCTGTTTAGTCGGTTCTGAGGCCATTTCGGATTCCCAAGTCAATCACTGCAAGGTTTTACAGGCATAACTTTCGTAAAGTCTCCCTGATGTCAAAAGTGTCATCACCCTTCACTCCCGCCCCAGGCACCCCACCATCCTCCTGATTCCCAAACTCCCCCCTGAGAAGTTGGTCTCAGGCACCTTTCCTATGAAACAGAACCCCTGACGTCACAAAGGGACTACTGTCCAACTCCCACCCTTCCGGTTCAAGTGTAAGCAGTGCTCTTTGCTCTAACATAAGGAAAAGAACAAGCCTGTCCCCTATTTCATGTTGCCCTCACAGTTACAATATATGCCTACATCTGGTGCTGTAAAACATGATTACATTTTTCCTAAAATCTTAGGGCTTGGATGGGCTTCAAAATCTTATCTTTTCCTTCCTCCTGGCTTCAACAGGACCCCCTAAATCAACAAAACCTAGAAACACTCTGAGATCTGCCGGATCTCACCTTACATCCTGCAGGATGCTCAGCAGCATGACTGATCTGAAGTCCGTTAAGAGAGAAACGAGAAGGCAGGCAGAGATCTGAGCAAGCCTTCCCAAACAGCCCTTTTCCATGGCATCGGTGCACTGCTGCTAACTACAAGCTGTAGACGCCAGAAAGGCACATGGGCATTTGGGCACAGCATCTTCTTATAGGCATGAAATTTCACTCCTCTGACATTTTCCGCACTGTGCTCAAGATATAGAGGGAGACAGGTCAGTTGACTGGTGCAGTGGTCAGGAAGCCGGCTGCCAATGCAGGAGACCCAGGTTCGATCCCTGGGTCTGGAAGATCCCCTGGAGGAGGAAATGGCAACCCACTCCAGTACTCTTGCCTGGAGAATCCCATGGACAGAGGAGCCTGGCGGGCTACAGCCCATGGGGTCATGAAGAGCCGGACACGCCTGAACTCACACACTGCTACTTCTACCATTACTACTGCCAGCCCCCTAGCAAGTCCGGTCAATCAGAACCAAGACCCACCTTCACAACAGACTGGCACTGAGCGCCCTCTGTGGGCAAAGCGGGGCTTTGCACGCCGGGTCACTAAGGACAGTCCCATGTTCTCTGAGGTTCCTTCCATTCATGGTTTGCCATAGACTGTCTACAAAGCGAGCTTGAGGGTGAGTCCCAGCCCTGCTCTGCCACCGACCAGCTGAGCGACCATGGGCAAATCACCCCCATGCCTTGAATCCAGGTTTCCTCATCTCCACAACAGGTTAATAGTACATGATAGTGGGTTGGCCGGTGGCTCCCCTCTCAAAAGATACGTCCAAGTGCTGACTTCCAACAGCTATCAATGGGAGCCTAACTGAAAAAGAAGTCTTTGCAGATGTAATTAAGCTAGCGATCTTGAAATCACCCTGGATGATCCACCCATAAGTGTCTTTGTAAGGGACGCCAGGAAGAGATGGGAAGAAGAGATGTCTGTATGAAGACAAAGGTGGAGAAGGAAGTTATCCAGCCACAAGCCAAGGGACGCCCAGGGTCTTCATAACCTGAAAGAGGAGAAGTTTCTCCCCAGAGCCTTCCAGGAGAGTACAGCCTTACCAACGCCCTGGATTTTGAATTCTGGCCAGCAGACCTCTGAAAGATTAAATTTCTAGAGTTTTTCTCAAGCCACTAAGTTTGTGGTCATTTTTTCAAGCAGCCTGAGGAAACCAATTTGTTCCTATTTCATGGGCTGTTCATCGTGAAACCCATCCCAGGGTACATGCTTCATGGTATCGCTGGTGGGATTCTTGTCCTGTGTTCAGGGTCAACTTCAGTCCCTTTTCATTCTGTGGATACCCCCCTGGACACCACCCACCCAACCAAAGAACAAGAATAAAGGTCTTAGCGTTTCATTGGGAGGGAGTAGATTTACCTATTTTCTGCAGACATTATTCGAAAAGCAAGCCAATTCATTGGCAAAGACCCTGATGCTGGGAAATATTGAAGGCAGGAGGAGAAGGGGATGACAGAGGATGAGATGGCTGGGTGGCATCACCGACTCAATGGACATGAGACTGAGCAAGCTCCAAGAGATGGTGAAGGAAAGGGAAGCCTGATGTGCTGTAGTCCATGGGGTTGCAAAGAGTCAGACACAACTGAGCAACTGAATGACAACAACAAATCCCCACACACATCCAGATACAGTTATAATTTGAAAAGACACATGCACCCCTGTGTTCATAGCCACACTATTTGCAATAACCCAGATATAGAAACAATCTAAATGTCCATCAGCAGATGAACAGAAAGAAGATTCAGTATGTATTAATATATACAGATATGCAGATGATATCACTCTAATGGCAGAAAATAAAGAGGAGCTAAAGAGCCTCTTGATAAAGGTGAAAGAGGAGAATGAAAAAGCTGGCTTAAAGCTCAACAACAAAGACCATGGCATCTGGTCCTATCACTTCATGGCAAATAGATGGATTAAAAAGTGGAAACCATGACAGATTTTCTTTTCTTGGGCTCCAAAATCACTGTGGACGATGATCACAGTCAGGAAATTAAAAGACACTTGCTCCTTGGAAGAAAAGCTATGACAAACCTGGACAGCATATAAAAAAGCAGAGACATCACTTTGCTGACAAATGTTTATATAGTCAAGGCAATGGTGTTTACAGTAGTCATGTACAGATGTGAGAGATGGACCATAAAAAAAAGGCTGTGTGCCAAGGAATTGAGGCTTTCAAACTGTGGTGCTGGAGAAGACTCTTGAATGTCTCTTGGACTGCAAGAAGATCAAGCCAGTTAATCCTAAAGGAAATCAACCGTGACTATTCATTGGAAAGACTGATGCTGAAGCTGAAGTTCCAATAGTTTGGCCTCCTGATGCGAAGAGCTGACTCATTGGAAAAGACCCTGATGCTGGGAAAGATTGAAGGCAGGAGCAGGAGAGGGTAACAGAGGATGAAATAGGTAGATGGCGTCACTGACTCAATGGACACGCATTTCAGCAAACTCCAGGAGATAGTGAAGGACAGGGACGCCTGGCATGCTACAGTCCATGGAGTCGCGAAGAGTCAGACACCACTTAGCAACTGAACAACAACAATAATATACACAATGGATAATAATCAGCCCCCAAAAATAATGAAATAATGCCATCTGCAGCAACATGGATGGACCTAGAGATTGGCATATTGGCATAGTACGTGAAGTCATAAAAAAAGAGACAAATACCATATGATATCACTTACGTGTGGAATCTGAAATATGACACAAATGAACATATCTGTAAAATAGAAACAGACTCAGACATAAAGAACAGACTTGTGGTTGCCAAGTGGAAGGGAGGGTGGGGAAGAGAAGGACTGGGAGTTTGGGGTTAGCAGATGCAAGCTATTATATCTAGGGCAGATAAAGAGCAAGGCCCTACTGTATGGCACAGGGAGCCATAGTCAACGTCAATATCCCGTGATAAACTATAAAGGAAAAGCACGTGTGAAAGGGTATATGTCTAACTGAGTCATTTTGCTATACAGCAGAAATTAACACAACACGGTAAACATCAATGAGACTTAATAAAAATATTTAACCAAAATGAAAACAATTTAAAATATCAATAATAGCCCCCCAAATTTTTATTCAAAGGAATCTGAATGAGACCCAAAGAATGTATTTTGAAAACACCTCCATATGATTCTAAAACAAACAAAAAAACATGACTAACGTCCAACCAGTTAACCAACCAGCATCCTTTCTATTCAGTTCGTGACTGGGTCATAATGGGTAAATATTTTGACCCTTGTCCCTGGACACAAGCACTCCTCCGCCATCTCTGTTGACAGGGAGCATCACCGAAGCAGCCTGGGAGACCTAGAAGAGACATTTGAGAGTATCTAGCCCGTGGAGTTTCCATGTTGTCTGGGGAAGCCAGTTTTACACACATGCGCCTTGGGTACATGCCACACAGTAGCTCTGAGGGGCAGGAAAGAGCTTCTCTTTTTATCTGACTCACAAACTTGGAATATGTACACAATTCCTTTTTGTTAAAAAAAAAAAAAAACTTTAAAGCATTCTGATTTTGTTTCTTTTTTTTTCTTTGGAAGATGTTTAAACCACTGGCATGACACATTTATTTTTTAAGCAGGAAAGTGAGATCCAGAGAGCTTGAGTGGTACGACCTGGATCACACGTTGTCCGGGGCCCATCTGCGCCAGCCACCACAGCTCCAGCCACCCAGCTCCACGGCTGAGGCCCTGGAGAGCTGTCATCACGGGCCCTGGTGCTTCTGTTTGGGGTGCAAGAGCCCCCACACCCCTCCAGAGGCACACGCCTGGGATGGCAAAGGAGCCATCAGCCGTTCCTCCAGGGGCGAGCCTGGTCTTCACACGCCCCCAGGCAGACCAGGCTCCTGCCATTGTTGCCAGAGTGGGTGTTTCCCTGCCTGAAGAATCTTCCCACTGACAGACCTTCTTTTCTGCTGTAGCTTTTCCTTCCTTAGAGCGCACCCTCAGGCCTTATCTCAGGTGAGGCCACGTCCAGGGCACAGCGCCGTTGACAATGTTTCCTGGAACACAGTTGCAAGGCTCACGTTTTCACAGAGGAGAAAAAGAGAAGGAGGCATCCAACGATCAGTGAGCTGGTTCCAAGAACAAGCTCTTATCTGCTCTGGTCAAGCTCTGGACCCGGGCCAGGCGTCAGCCTCACAGCTGGTGACTGGGGCAGCCAGGAGAGGCCAAGGCCAGGGAGGCAGCATGCACTGTGCCAAGCTGGAGATGCAGCAAAACAGCTCGTGAGAGCACGGGGACCGTGAAGCTCTAGCCGTGCCAGGGCAAGGTACCACCATGGAAAGGCAATGAGGTGCTGGAAAATCCAAGACCCACACGAGGCTCCTAGAACAGAGAAGGCTCTGGATTGTTCAGTAAACTGTAGTCAAGTGGAGAGTCTCCACCAGGGACACCCCACTGCAGTGAGGACCTTACTTATTGTTTGGTAGACTAAGTCGTGTCTGAGTCTTTGTGACCCCATGGACTGTAGCCCATGAGGCTCCTCTGTCCATAGGATTTTCCAGGTGAGAATACTGGCTGCTGCTAAGATGTTTCAGTCGTGTCCGACTCTGTGCGACCCCGTAGACGGCAGCCCACCAGGCTCCTCTGTCCACAGGATTCTCCAGGCAAGAACACTGGAGTGGGTTGCCATTTCCTTCTCAAGGGAGTCTCCCCAACCCAGGGATCAACCCACGTCTCCTGCTTGGCAGGCAGATTCTTTACCACTGAGCTAAGAAAAGGAGGATGCTGGGTGTGTTCAAAAAGCTAAGAGTCCGTAAGATTCCAATAGTAGTTCCAAGCAAGTAGTGAGGAAAGGTGATACAAACTGCTACATGGTCTACATGGTCAATAACTAACCAGATAAATATTAGAAATCAATAATTACTAGAGTCCAGGGGGAAGTTTAGGCAGGAAGGACTGGCAAGACTTGGCTTAATAATATCTATCATTTATTAAGCACTGAGTACCTGCCAGAGTTTGAGGATTTCACTTTCAAGAACTCTACCAGGTCTGTATAAATAACTCCACTTCCATGTCTTGGCTATGGTAAATAGTGCTGCTATGAACACTGGGTTGCCCATCAACAGATGACTCATTTTATATATATATATATATATATATACACACACACATATATATGTGTAATAATATATATAGTGGAATGTTACTCAGCCATGAAAAAGAACAAAATATTACCATTTGCAGCAACACTAATGAACTTAGTATCATACTAAGTGAAATAAGTCAGAAAAAGACATACAGTATCACTCACATGGGGGATGTAAAAAATCATACATATGAATCTATACATAAAACAGAACCAACTCACAGACATAGAAAACAAATTTATGGATACCAAAGGGGGAAGCAGGGAGGGATAAGTTATGAGTATGGGATTAACAGATACAAACTATTATACACAAAAAAGATAAGCAACAAGGATTTACTACATAGCACAGAGAACTATATTCAACATTTTATAATAACATAATAGAAAATAATCTAAAAAAATGTATATACATATAACTAAGTCACTTTGCTGCACACCTAAAACTTACACAATATTGTAAATCAACTATATATATGATGGATGTATGTATCCACTTCAGAGAACAGGGAACTGAAACCCAGAGGCCAAATGATGTCCTGAGAAACTCAGCTGCGGAACCAGAGTGGCAGAGAGCGTCTATCTGGGTCAAGGCCTTTGCCCAAGTTTCCTTGGCTTTGAACTATAAGGAGGATTTGGATATGGGGAAAAGGAAGGAGAAGTCATTCCAGGCTGGTGAAAGGAGCTTTTGAAAACAGAAGTAGTAAAATAAAAAAAAAAAAAAAAAGAAAGAAAAGAAAAAAATACCACACACGCACAAGGCCATTAACAGAGATAGATTTAGTTGGGATGGAGATTTCTAGAATGAGTAAAATTGATGGAGTACTTGCTACACCAAGTGAAGCTCTAAGAGCTTATCATCAATGAAATGCATCATCTCACTTAACCCTCACGACAACCCTGTGAGGAATGAAGCACAATGATTCCCAGTGTATGACGACGCTATAGAGGCACAGAGAGGTTAAGTAACTCGCCCAAGAGCACACAGGAAGTGGGAGAGATAAGATTTGAACACCATCTAGATTGAAAGTCCATGCTCTCCATCACCTCGTAACACTTGAAAGAGATCCATCCTGATATCCCCAGAGTGCCCAGCACCAAGGATGGCCCCTGAAGACACGAAGCGTGAATTGCTGGCTTGTTGGATGAACTGACTGCGATAAATTACCTCTTTGGTTCCAAAATGTCACTTCTTCAATCCAGCCTTCATGCTGCCTCTAGAGGTGTAATGCTAAAGTATTTGTTTCCTTCAAAAATGCAATCCTTTTCCTCCTTTGAGGCAGGTCTGTCCTCCCTGCTCAGCCCCCCACCCTGGCTCAGAGGCAGAGCCGCTCACTTGACCCCTCCTTCGGCTGCATCCGTATGAAGTTCAAAAGCCATCTCGCCCACGAGTGCTTCGGCACCCCACTGTGACAATCGCCCCCTGTGCTGCTTGGCTGGTCCCACCGCCCTGCACTCGGGCGTGTCCACTCCATTCCTCTGTCTACTCTTTGAAGAGCTGTCACGGCCTTCCTTGTGTCCTTAATAAATGGTGGTGCATGTACACGTAGAAAAATGCATGAATCCATAGATGGGTTGGTCTGTGAATGAATAGATGTGCACAGAGACAAGAGGGAAGGATGAAGGATTGGGATGCAGGGCGTATGTGTTATCCTGTACAGAGTGGAAAACGTGACGGATTCTATGTCAGAGGCTCTGAAGGCTAACCAGAGCTCTATCTGCCTTGCCACGTAATCTAAGAAAAGTCGTGCCCCCCCTCTTGGGTACTTTTCCCTTGTGCTTAAGAAAAAAAATGTCTCAGAAGGCTAGAATTGGTGCAACTCCACATTCTCCAGTTCTGTGAATGAAAAGTTCACTCTCAGACAAACTCATTAACGGATGTTTGAGCCTCCACTCATGAAAAACAGCCACCCTGCTTCCCTAGCGTCTTATCTGAAGCCACCCTTCTCCACCTCATCTCCACCGTGAGCGTTGCTATCTCACCCGGGACCTCCTCTGGGTGTTTGTGAACAAAAGCCAGGGTCTTATCTGGTCACTCTCTCATGCACCATCCTTGGAAAATGTGAATGGGTGAGCAGGGGCCTCTCATAGTCTTCCCATCCCAGGAAAGGTGAGTAAGGCAGCCTCGGCTTTCTCAGAAAGATTGTGCAACTTCATGCCGCTGTTGGGGCTGACACCGAGGCAACTCCGAGCCCCAGACCCTCTGGCTAAGTTCAGCTTCAGGTCAAGTCAGGGGCCCCCAGCAGCTCGGGGGCACAGGATCCACAAGGAAGTCATTCCAGGATGTGGCCAGAAGCAACAACAGCTCCCAGCTGTTCCCAGCCGCCTCCTGCCAGCGAAGGAGTTTGGGGTGGGAGTCTTCACACAGATGCGGCAGGAGGAGGGGTCAAATGAGCCGCTGTGCCTCTGGCCCAGGATGGAGGGCAGGCCGAGAACAGACCTGGCTTTGTTATTGGCGGCTCCTGCACATCACCCCAAGGCCCTCTGTGGGGCCCTCCCTCTCTCTGGTCCCGGGGGATCCTGACATCAGTTGTTCTGATGCGCTGTCCTTGGGCAAAGACTTCAAAACCTTCACTTCCAGCTCTCCTGAGCCTGGGAGCCCAACTCCACAATGCATTTTGGAGCCCATGCTTTGAAACTCTCTTAGTTAAAAAAAAATTCATTTGAATCAGTCCTACTCAGGTGGACGGAACTGGAGCCCATTATCCAGAGTGAAGTAAGCCAGAAGGAAAAACAACAATACAGTATACTAACGCATATATATGGAATTTAGAAAGATGGTAACGAGAACCCTGCATGCGAGACAGCAAAAGGAACGCAGATGTATAGAACAGACTCGTGGACTCTATGGAAGAGGGCAAGGGTGGGATGATATGGGAGAATGGCATTGAAACATGTTAATTATCATATGTGAAATCAATCGCCAGCCCAGGATTGATGCTCGGGGCTGGTGCACCGAGATTTCCGGGGTGGGGGGGGCGAATCGGGAGGGAGGAGGGAGGGGGGTTCTGGAGGAGGAGCATATGCAAACCCATGGCGATATCACATCATTGTATGGCAAAACCAACACAATAAAGTAAAGAAAATTAAAAAAAAAAAAAAAAGATAGTTCTAGAACTGCCCTCCCTCGAGTGGAATTGAACCAACACCTACCTTAGAGTGAGTTTTGCTTGTAACCCTCACCCACCCCCCTTCTCAATCTTTGGCCAGCTCCTTCTCTGCCTTCAGGTCTCACCTGTGATGTCCCCACCTCAGAGACACCTGCCTTGGGACTTCTCTGCTGGTCCAGTGGCTAAGACTCCACACTCTCAATGCCGGGGGCCAGTGCCCCTCAATGCAGAGGTTCGACCCCTGGTCAGGGGGCTGGATCCTGACTGCCATAACTAAGACCCAGTGCTGTTGAATAAATAAGTAAACAAATGTTTTAGAGAGGGAAGTCTATCTTGCTCACTCTCCCAATACCTATTCATGCCCCTCCCCCTTCCCAACACATTTATCCACTTTTCCTGTGTTACTTTTTTTTTCCTTCTCGGAATTCAAATTGCATTTGCGTATGTGTGTCTGTGTAGTGATTATATCCCATGAGTACTTTCATCTCATGATAGGGAAGGATATGTTGGCTTTTTCGTCATCTACCAAAAAACCTACACATTGCCTGGTACACAGTAAGTGATCGATAAATCGTTGACCAAATGAGTAGAATAATGAATTCATTAACATAGAATAGCATTATAGTCAAAGTCCTAAAAGAAAACTTGCAAGAGCTATAAAGCCTTTAATATCTATACATTAACTGTTTGCTTTTATGTAGAAGGATTATGGAGATGAAGAAGGCAGTTGTATGTCATCATGGAGTTCACAGGTGACTGGGGGACCACACATCTGATTTGTAGATTACAACAGTGAGTCTCACTAAAAAATCCTCCTAAGTATTTGAGGCTTGGGGCTGGTGCACCGGGATGACCCAGGGGGAGGGAATAGGGAGGGAGGAGGGAGGGGGGTTCTGGAGGGGGAGCATATGTAAACCCATGGCGGATTCATGTCAATGTATGGCAAAACCAACACAATAAAGTAAAGAAAATTTTAAAAAAAAGAATCCTCCTGAGTAGACGTAAGTGTTAAGATCCACATTTAACCAAAGGGGCTCTGACGCTCAGAGACACCAAGTTCTTGGCTCAAACCACAGAGCATCTGAGTTATCAGAGCTGGAACCCAGATCTCCTGAATCCCAGCACAGAAGGTTTTCTACTTCCGGTCCTCTTACCCTCAACTTGGACGGTTTATTAATTCTTGCACTTGAGAGCAGATGGGGCCAGAGTCCTGGGAACCCACATCATTTGCCAAGAGTGCTTCTGATAAGACCAGGATATGGTCTTGCTTCTGGACCTGTTCCTCTGCTCCCTCCTGCAAGCCAGGGACTGGATCAGTCTGAGTAGGAGGCTTAGGGGACTGCTATCATCCCTCAGATATGCAGCTGATACCCCTCTAATGGCAGAAAAATGAAGAGGAACTAAAAAGCCTCTTGATGAGGGTGAAAGAGGAGAGTGAAAAAGCTAGCTTAAAACTCAATATTCAAAAAACTAAGGTCATGGCATCCTGTCCCATCACTTCATGGCAAATAGAAGAGGCAAAAGTGGACACAGTGACGTATTTTACTTTCCTGGGCTCCAAAAGCACTGCGGATGGTGACTGCAGCCAGGAAATTAAAAGATGCTTGCTTCTTGAAAGGCAAGCTTTGACAAACCTAGACAGAGTATTAAAAAACAAAGATATCACTTTGTTAACAAAGGTCCATATAGTCAAAGCTTTGGCTTTACATAGCCTTCCCAGCTCTAGGAGTTTTCACCTGGTTTGTGCTCAAGAGACTTCCCTTAGGTGCCAGCAACTTCCCTTGGGTGCTTGCATCCATGGAGGATGCAAACTATTAGCAAATGACTGCTCGGTCTGCTCTGCTTGGTTCTCTGGATGTCAGGAAGGAAAGATACATTCTGACTTAGAAAGTGCTCCCTCCACGCTGAGGAAACCAGAATTGAAAGAGATATGTATACCCCAATGTTTATCACAGCACTGTTTACAATAGCTAGGACATGGAAACAACCTAGATGTCCATCAGCAGACAAATGGATAAGAAAGCTGTGGTACATATACACAATGGGATATTACTCAGCTATTACAAAGAACACACTTGAATCAGTTCTGATGAGGTATATGAAACTGGAGTCTATTATACAGAGTGAAGTAAATCAGAAAGAAAAACACCAATACAGTATATTAACACATAAATATGGAATTTAGAAAGATGGTAAAGATGATCCTATATGTGAGACAGCAAAAGAGACACAGATATAAGGAATAGACTTTTGGACTCTGTGGGAGAAGGCGAGGCTGGGATGATTTGAGAGAATAGCATTGAAACATACATATTACCATATGTGAAATAGATTACCAGCCCAAGTTTGATACATGAAACAGGTCACTCAAAACCGGTGCACTGGGACAACCCTGAGGGATGGGATGGGGAAGGAGGTGGGAGGGGGACCCAGGGTGGGGGACACATGTACACTCATGGCTGATTCATGTCAATGTATGCAAAAACCACTGCAATATTGTAAAGCAATTAGCCTTCAATTAAAATAAATAAGTTTTAAAAAAAGAAAGTAAGAAAGTTCTCCCTCCAGAGGTGAGTGAAGGAGTACAATTCCTTCACTGGGAAGTGCAAGGTTTCAGACTCACCCCAAGTGACTAACTGGTGGTCCAGTGGCTAAGACTCCATGTTTCCAATGCAGAGGGCCACAGGTTTGATCCCTGGTCAGGGAACTAGATCCCATGTACCATAATTAAGACCTGGCACAGCCAGATAAATAAGTAAATATATATTTAAAGAAAAAAAAAGTGACTCTGACACCACCTATGTCACCTGGGGCCAGTTACTCCAATTTTTTGAACTTCATCTTTCTAATATAAAGATATAGATCTTCATGGTTATTGTGAAGACTACTTAAGACAAATCATACTTAAGAAGTGCCCATTCTGTGATGGTGCTCACTGCCTTCTCTGGTTTCTAAACCTTCATTTCTTTCCCTACTTCCTAGTCCGTGTCTAACTTTGTCTTGATCTCCTTTTGCTATTTTCTGACTGTTCCTCACACAATCAAGGTCCTTTGGGTTCTGACCATCTCTTCTAGGGAGGAAGTTCCACTGCTCAATGGTGGGCATGCAGAAGACCCCAAAAGAAGGAGCAGTTCTGTTTTCCTGAGAAAAGCGGCACAGAGGAGGTGATTATGACCTCATCACTGAGTATACAAGGTTACCAGGTGGAGCAACGTGCAAGGGCCCCCGGAGCCTGGCCTGGCTGGCACACCCCACTCCTGTCATGAAGCTGAAGCTCGGAGCTGGGCCAGGGAAGCAGAGGAAGCAGAGAGTGACCAGGTCTCATGGAGCCCTGTGAAAGCCCTGGATGTCACCATAAACCTTTGAAGACCATCCTGAGGCTCTGGGTGGGTTTTGAACATGGGAGAGACACAATCACATCTGTTTTTAGCTCCAGTCCACACTAGAAATGAGGGGAGTAGACAGGAGAGAAGCAAAACTAAAGAGTTAGAGACCGGTTAGGAGGTTTTCCAGGCTTCATTGGTGGCTCAGACAGTAAAGAATCTGCCTGCAATGCAGGAGACCCAGGTGCAATCCCTGGATCAGGAAGATCCCCTGGAGAAGGAAATGGCCACCCACGCCAGTACTCTTGCCTGGAGAATCCCATGGACAGAGGATTTGGCGGGCTACAGTCCATGGGGTCTCAAAGATCAGACACAGCTAAGCGACTAACTCTTTTACTTCTTGGGAGGTTTTCCAGGTGAACACAGGCAAGATACAAAAGAGGCCCCAATTAGAGCAAACAGGGGTGAAGACAAGAGAGTGGATCAAGGGACACGCCTAAAATACAGCTCACGGGGTCTGGTTATTGCTTGACTGGGGAAGCAATGGAAAGACAGCATAAGTATGAAATTCTAGCCTGCAAGCCGGAGAAGGCAATGGCACCCCACTCCAGTCCTCTTGCCTGGAAAATCCCATGGACGGAGGAGCCTGGTAGGCTGCGGTTCATGGGGTCACTGAGAGTTGGACACGACTGAGCGACTTCACTTTCACTTTTCACTTTCCTGCATTGGAGAAGGCAATGGCAACCCACTCCAGTGTTCTTGCCTGGAGAATC
This sequence comes from Antilocapra americana, assembly GCA_007570785.1. Taxonomy (NCBI): domain Eukaryota; kingdom Metazoa; phylum Chordata; class Mammalia; order Artiodactyla; family Antilocapridae; genus Antilocapra; species Antilocapra americana. The sequence continues at coordinate 9,034,001 of ML661883.1, read as the reverse complement.
CCAGGGACGGGGGAGTCTGGTGGGCTGCCATCTATGGGGTCGCACAGAGTCGGACACGACTGAAACGACTTAGCAGCAGCAGCAGCCTGCAAGCCAGGTTTCCAGTGTCAGCATTAACAGAGATTTGAGGGCAAGAGAGGCACACCCCAAACAGGGAGAGAGTTGAGATTAGTTTGTGACACGTAATGTTGGCGTTCCCTCTGGGGCATACAGCTGAGTCCCAAAGAGATTTAAGCAAATGGATCTGGAGTGAAACCAAGACATGTGGACTGGGTTATAGTCCAGGGGCCATTTGTCAAAAAGGTGATTGATAGCACTTAGGGGACTAGATGGAGCTTCCCTGAGAGCTCAGTTGGTAGAGAATCTGCCTGCAATGCAGAAGACCCTGATTCAATTCCTGGGTCGGGAAGAGCCTCTGGAGAAGAGATAGGCTACCCACTCCAGTATTCTTATGGCTTAGCTGGTAAAGAATCCACCTGCAATGCGGGAAACCTGGGTTCAATCCCTGGGTTGGGAAGATCCCCCTGGAGAAGGTAAAGGCTACCCACTCCAGTATTCTGGCCTGGAGAATTCCATGGACCGTTCAGATGAGTTCACCATGGATAGAGATCTTGTTTTGAAAAAAAGAAAAAAAAATGCTGAAATATCAGCATTTCAGAGGCATTTAGAGAAGGAGAAACAAGCTAGGGAAAGCATGAAGGAATGGACAGACATTAGGAGGAGGAGGAAGAAAGGCTGAGAGGGGCTGGTGAGGGTGAATGGAGGAGAGAAAGCAGCCGTACAGAGGTTAACAAATTCACACATAGGCTACAATTCACAGCACTGTGCACCAACATATGCCAGTTTTGCTCTAGAATGATTGAAAAACTAAAACCAGTGAGATACAAATACTGAAAAAAACAAAATCAATTAAAGAAAAAAAAATACACAAGTGTCTCCTAACCACAAAGGAAACCCATCTTGACATTTTGGCTTATATCTTTCTTTTTTTTTTTTTTCTTATGCATTTCGACATAGAATTCCCAGGTGGCACAGTGGTAAAGAATCTGCTTACAATTCAGGAGATGCGGATTTGACCCCTGGGTCGGGAAGATGCCCTGGAGCAAGAAATGGCAACCCACGCCAGTATTCTTGCCCAGAGAATCCCGTGCACAGAGGAGCCTGGTGGGCTAGTCCATAGAGTTACAAAGAGTCGAACACGACTGAGAGCATCACATACGTTCTGTTTGTGCAATTAACAAGTCCAAGTGTAACCTTTCCTAATTTACATTACGCTGCTTAAAAAACTACATGTGTTAGATAAAGTGCTGCTGACACAGGGAAGGAGGAGGGAAGGACCAAGGAAGAGAAGAGGGAGGGAGAGGAAGGGGGCCATTGATACTGACCACGACACATTGATCAACGGTATCACAGGGTTTGAATCCAACAGAAGGGAAACACAGAAGAAGCCTGAGAAGACGATATGATTTCTTTCAGATTCATTTTAAATCCTACCTAAAGCTTAGGAGTATACCTCCTTTTAGAAAGCTCCCTCTCCAATTTTCAAAGAAGGGAGGGGCAGGGGAAAGCCTTGCTTGTTTCTTTTCTGGAAAGGAAGGAGGCGGCAGTTTCAAGCCACGGCTTTCATCTCCCCGTGCGTGCAGTAACATTGCCATCTGCTGGACATGGATGACATCGCTACAGAGCAGAAGTCTGGGAGCCCAGGCCCTGCGCCGAAGCCGCGAGTGCGTTCCCCCCCCCCCCCCCCCCGTTAAACACCCCAGCCCCCCCCCCCCCCCCCGGTCACAAAGAAGCAAGCATCAAACAGCACCAGGGAGTAACCGGGAGAACCCCACTGAATGCAAGAGGCGCGAGGTGAGATTTAAGACATCTTATGGCCAAAAGGCAAGTGGATAGGTTGGTTTGGAAATTGAGACTCCCACCTCCCTAGCTGGCATGGTGAGACTCCAGAACTCCGAACAAGATCACGGCTTTGCCATCAATGGAGAAGCGCTCGGGGCTCACATCACAGCAGGGTCCTCAGTAGTGCTGGGTTGCCCAAAAATTTCATTTCGGATTGTAACAGCATATTAAAAAAAAAAAAAAAATCCTGAGCGAACTTTTTGGCCAACCCAATAATTAGGTTGATTGGTATGCCTCCAGTCACAAGCTCCTTTTCTCCATTTCTGTGTAAATTCTAGACTCAAAGTTATGAAAGAGGTATGATTAATTCGCCTCCTCAAACTTCATCAGTTCACAGAGAATATCTTCTCAATAAACGATGCTTGGCCTGGCAAAGCCTGTCGTGGAAGACAAAGGGATTCTCAAGAGCCCACTGGGAGGAGTGATTTGATGTACCCCCTTCTGTGGCCCCCACATATGAGACTGCCTGTCTGCTCACACACAATGAAGCCCTGTGCCATCGCCACACGTGAGCCTCTGGCTGTAGCTCAGAGGCGGGACATGTCCTAGTCTCTCTCTTCGAGTAGATGACCCACCAAGAGCCCTGTTACATGAGACTGGGAGGTTCTCAAACAAAAAAATGAGCTAAGAGCACAACTCCTGGGGTTGGACTTACATGAACACCGAGATTAAAACACTTCTTGGGCTCAGACTGCAGCCTGAGACAGATGTGGGGCTGACCGCTGTATCCAGCAAGCGAGGAGGGCAGGGGGAAGCGAGCAGCTGGCAATGGCAGGGATGAGGAAGAGAAGAGACTGGGGGACCCTGGGTGCCCACCACAGTGCAGATCCATGAGCCTGACCACAACCTCATCCTCCGGAGAACTTCATACTAGGCTCTCTATTCACTGCAACACTACAACAATAGAAACTCCTGGCAAAAGGAAAAAGATTGCATTACCTGCTTACTGGCAAGGTAAGTGAAAACACAATTAATTTAATTCTTAGAAAGGACACTCAGTCTCTCTACCATGCCTGATTCCTCTTCTCTTGCTTAATGATGTCATGTGGAGAGGCAATCGAGTCATGGGGGTTTGGATGTGTTGAGCATGTTTCTTCAGTGCCCACCTTGGCCAGGCACCATATGGACACACATGGGGGATACGACATTCAGTACAACAGACTCAGGCACTGTCCTTGAGGTTACAGCCAAGGGAGGCTCTGGGACGAGACCGCAGGGCTCCAGTGCACCACTTCCTACCTGTGTGATCTGGGGCGGGTTGCTAAGCCTCTCTGTGTCATAATTGTCCTCATCTGGAAAACGCAGACCATAATAGTACTGACCTCCTAAGGCTGGTGAGCATTAGGTAAGGTTGCCGCTAAGAGTTTAAAGCTGGGCCAGAGAACACGGAAAGCATCTAACTAAAGTGCTAGTCGCTTAGTTGTGTTCAACTCTGTGACCCCATGGACAGTAGCCCACCAGGCTCCTCCATCCATGGAATTCTCCAGGCTAGAATACTGGAGTGGGTTGCCCCTCCCTTCTCCAGGGGATCTTCCCGATCCAGGGGTTAAACCCAGATGTCTTGCATTACAGGCAGATTCTTTACCACCTGCACCACCAGGGAAGCCCAAGCAATCAATAAAGATAGGAAATCATTATCACATAACAAGTCCGAAGGGTCTTCATTCTAACGTAATAACTGTACTGAACAGTGCAGATGGCAGGGTTTGAAAGGGAGGCAATTACTCTGAGATTGCACTGACTTAAAATCTTGCTCAGATATCATGGTAAGCAGAATAACGGTCCCAAAAATGTCCATGACCTCATCCCTGGAACTTGTAACTTTATGTGGCAAAAGAGACTCTGAAGATGTGACTCAGTTAAGGATCCTGAGGAGAGGAAATCACCCTGGATTATTCAGGCAGGCCCACTGTCATCACACAGGTCCTAATAAAAGGAAGGCAGGTGGGTCGGACACAGAAATAGAAGAAAGTGGGCTTCCCTGGTGGCTCAGTGGTAAAGAATTCGCATGCCAATGCAGGAGACACTGGTTCGATCCCTGATCCAGGAGCCATGCCATGGAGCCACTAAACCCACGCAACACAACCACTGAGCCTGTGCCCTAGAGTCAAGGAGCGCAACTGCTAAAGACCAGGTGTGCCCTACAGCCCCTGCTCCACAACAAGGGAAGCCACCGCAGTGAGACGCCTACACATCGCAACTAGAGAACAGCCCATACACAACAAAGACCCAGCACAGCCAATAATAAAGTTGTTTTCCTAAAAAACAAGAGAACTAGAAGAAGGCGGTGTGATGATGGGAACACGAGGGAGAAACGGGGATGGGATGAGATTCCTTGGCCACAAGTCAAGGAATGCGGGAAGCCGCTAGAAGCTGGAAAAGCAAGCAAGCCTTCAGAAGGAAGAGAAGTGTGCTGACACTTGATTTCAGCCACTTCAGATTCATTTCCGACTTCTGACCTCCAGGACAATAAGAGGACAAACTTGTGGTCTTATTTGCCACTAAGTGTGTGGCAATGTTTCACAGCAACAATAGAAGACTGACACATATTTGAATAAGAACACCGGTTTATTTCCTTACCGTGTGTGCCGTTGAAATACAGCATCACAGAGCAGACAAAGCACTGGACGCTGGTGGGAACCCTGCCTCTCTGTACATTACTGTATGTCTTCGGATAGGTTTCTTCACCTGAGCCTCATTGTTCCATCACTAAAATAAACGTAACTAGCTCTGGTTTGCGTTGCAAACATACACAGGCAGGCACTCAACAGTTGCATCAGCCTTTCCATTAGAAATACAGAGCCCTCTCCCCTTCTCCCCAAAAGCCGGTAATTTAAAGGCTTCCGCTTTAGCTCAACCCAGTGTTCTGTGACAGGCTAGAGGGGTGTGATGGGGTGGAAGGGAGGTTCAATAGGGCTGGGATATATGTACACTTAGGGCTGATTCGAGTTGTTGTGTGGCAGAAACCAACACAACATCGTAAAGCAATTATCCTCCAGTTAAAAATAAATTAAAAAAAAAAAAAGCTCTAGCCCATTTCTACACTTTAACTAAGGATATTCATTTGAATGCAGGCCACTGTCCATTTCTGAGTACTCAACTTCTCTTTGCTCCTAGAGGTTGATACTGACAACCTAGATAACGTGTGTTTGCCAGAGATAGTATTTTGGTTTCTGTTACCCTGACCTGCAGATAACCTGAGCCCCACCCAGCCCCGCTCTCCACGCCTACTGGTGAGAGTCAGACCCCCTGGCTGACAGTCTGTCCTCTGCTCTGCGGCCCCTTGTCGTCGACATACCGATTCACCACCTTATTTTGGAGCAGTTAGAGAAACAACATCAGAATCTTCACAAGCCCATTGGGAAGACCACTGCTACTATTACTGCTACCAACAATAACGGTGGCCAGAACCTGTTACTGCCACTGCCCTAGAGACTTTGCATAACACCCTGGGGCAGGGTAGGGGGGGCACGGTTTCATCCATCCCAATCTTTGGGGGTTTGGTAAGGAGAAAATGTAGCCTCGATTAACAGAGCAGCATGCCGGCAGTATGCAATAAAGGTAGTCCAGACTGGCAAACAAGAAACTTGGTCTTGTAGATGTCTCACTTCGAGAGAAAGTCTCCGTCCACTTCCCCACCGTACCCCAGCCCCCATCTCTGCCCCCACCTCCAGCTACAAAAGGAGTTAAGGCGTTCCTTCCACCCTAAATTTCATCAAAAAAGAATAAGAAGGCACCGGTGGAAGCAGAGCGTGAATTCTTGGTGGGGACTGAGATGAAGGCGGAGGACTGCCCACCGTGGGGACCCTGAAGAGGATGGTGTTGTCAGGGAGGAGGGACTCCTCCTGCTCCCTCTTGCCCTTTGCCCCAGACTCTCTTGCTGCAGGGCCATCCAGTCGCGTGGTTCTCAGCTTGCTAGTGACCTGCACCTCTCCATCTTCCCCCAGGTGGCAGACAGAGCTAGGACACTCCCTCATGGACCTCATTCACTGAATCCTCATGAGAACCTGTTAGATGGGCGATATCATTCCCAGAGGGGAGATGAAGGATCGACACCAAGGGAGCCTCTCATCCCAGCCTGGATCCAATCCCCCACACCCAGGGCCTGCACTCTCCCCAGGCCTGGCCCAGCCACCGCCACCAGCCTTCACATCCCCTCCCCAGGATGGCCTCCAGAGCCAAGAACATTTCCAGGGCCTCTTCCAGGGAGGCCCAAAGGTCTGGGTGGTCTAGAAACCTTGAAGCAAGCTCCACGCTTTATCCCGGAACAAATGAGAAACGGGAAGGGAAGGCCCCTCCTGGGATGGAAACAGCTGGGCCCAGCTGAGGGGCAGGATAAAATCACCTCTCGGCTCAGCAGGGTCCTTCAAACGGAGGCCCATCGCCCGCGGGGGCTTGGAGGGAGGCCAGGGGTGTTTGCAGAGAATGACATGGCCGGGCCGGGCCGCACAGCCTGGGGAAGGGGTGGTCAGGGATGTGGGCCAGCTGCTGGGGTGGGGGGCCCTGAACAGGGAGGAAATGCCCCCTGCAGTACTGGGCACAGCTGGAACTCAGGCTAAACTGCCAGGGTCCTCCCTGCCCATCGGGAGGCTCACACTTTCCTGGAGCACCTACTGTGCATGGCAGGCACTGCGCTGTGTGCTTTCAGGGATGGAGTCAGAGATAGAGAGCTTCTCAGGGTCAAAAACCCTCCCTAGCCAGTCTGTAGAAAGCTCTCCTCCACTTACGGCTCCGCCTGAATTCAAGTTCAACCCTGTATGCAGTGCTCAGTCGCTTCAGTCATGTCCGTTCTATGCGGCCCCATGGACCGTAGCCTACTGGGCTCCTCTGTCTGTGGGATTCTCCAGGCAAGATTACTGGAGTGGGTTGTCATTTCCTTCTCCAGGGGATCTTCCTGATGCAGGGAATGAACCCACATCTCTTACGTCTCCTGTATTGACAGGCAGATACTGTACCACTAGTACCACCTGGCAAGCCCATGTTCAACCAACCCTATGCTGGGCCTTTTTCTTTGAACTGAACTGGAACACACAGTCCTGCCCCTCCTAGGTTCACGACTGGTTCTAAATCTTCCATGTAGGTAATGATCACTGGTTTTGTGGGTCTAGTTGGGAGACCGGGAACGTATGTGTTTAACAAGCCTCTCCAGGTGACTTCTTTATCTTCCTGCCATAGCACAGGGCTTTCGGGGTCTCAGTTCCCCGACCAGGAATCAAACCTGGACCACGGCAGTGGAAACCTGGAATCCTAACCACTAGGCAACCAGGGAACTCCCCTCCAGCCAACCTTTTTTTAAGATTTTTTAATGTGGGCCATTTTTAATGTCTTTATTGAATTTGTTACAATGTTACTTCTGTTTTATGAAGCATGTTGGATCTTAGCTACTCAATCAAGGATCAAACTTGCACCCTGCTGCAGAAGAAAGCAAAGTCTTAACCACTGGACCACCGGGAAACTCCTCTCCAGATGACAAGGTTTCTAGGAAGGCTGGTCCCAGACTGCAGTTGGAAGACACTGCTCTTTCTCTAGACCATGACCTCTAAGCCCTCCTTTTTCAGATCCCACATTAGCATGTGGTACAACACCCCTGCTCTCAGAACGCCTGGCTTCTTCCTGGACATTCAGGCCAGCTTCCTGCATCTTCAGCACCTCGATGAACCTCATCAGGCACCTGACTGAGCCCAGTCGGCCCTGGGTCACACTAGTGGAGCTGGGCCCACAGTGCAGTGTCTGCCTGCAGGAGGACCTGACTTGAAATGTGTCTTGCCTGGCGGGTGCCTCTCTGCCTTGTGGGACCCCTAGCATCCCTCCCTCCCTCACTTGACTCAAGAATGCCTTCTCCAGGCTCAGCGCCTTTTCCCAAGCCCACCCCAGGCCCCCCCCCCAATCCAGCCTTGGCCCCACAGTCTTCACCAGCAGAGACTGCCTATTGCCCACCAAGGCTCCACAGCAGGGGAGAGGGTCCTGAGGATTCCGGAACTCTTGGGCGTCACGAAAATATGCAGTCTGACAGGAAAGAGAAATAGAGCAAAGAAGTGCTTCTCAGAGTTCGTAAAGGAGGTAGGCCAAGTGGCGGGAGAGGAAAAATAGGTCATTGCAGAAGTCTGACACAGGAGCCCAAATGAGCCCCCTGGGAGGCGGACATGTCTTTGAAGTTTCTGGTCTCAGCTTAAAGTTTAAATGTGTGTGCATTCAGCCCCACCACAGAGCTGTGTTGGTTTGAAGGTACAATTAATGTTTGAAATCAGTTGTGACTGAGAAGGGTGCAGGGGATGAAGAAGTGCGTCTCACGTGGGATGACATGAGAGAAGAACACTGAAGCATACACATTACTACATGTAGGACAGAGAGCAGGTGGGAGTTCAGTGCAGGACACAGGGAACAGGAAGCCATGTGCTCCGGGGCAACCGACCAGGGTGGGATGGGGAGGAGGTGGGAGGGGACGTATGTATACCTGATGCCGATTCATGTCACCTCTGTATGGCTAAAACCACCCCAGTGTTGTAATTATTCTCTAATTTTAAAAAAATTATATATATATATATATATATATAATCATTCTCATGATTAATCCCTGTCTCTGTCTACTGTATAACGGGATTTTAGAAGTTAGGTTTTAACACTCCAAGGCAGTAGAAAGAGTCTGTTTCATTTCTCAAAGGTGCCCAGAATGGGTGAGGAAAATGCACATGATGCAGGAAGAAAGAACCAGAGCACGAAATGAGCCAGGTCTCAAGGCTCCATGACAGGCTCAGGATTTAAAGCGGAAGGCAGTTAGGACTTCCATCGAGGTCCAGTGGTTAGGACTCTGTGCTTCCAATGCAGGGGGCAGAGGTGCAACCCCCGATCAAGGACCTAAGATTGGCAAGCTGCAAAGGGCAGCTAAAAAAACAGGGGGAGGGAAATTAAAGGGAGCGAGGAAGGTGGCATAGACCAGGGGTCCCCAGTCTCTTGGATCTAGGGCCTGAAGATTTGAGGTGGAGCCGATGTAATAACAGTAGAAATACAGTACATAACAAATAAACCGTGCTCAAATCATCCTGAAACCATCCCCACCACCAAGCCCAAGTCCATGGGAGGACTGGCTTCCAGGAAACCAGTCCCTGATCCCAAAATAAGGCTGGGGACCTCTGGCATAGACAACGTGACCTGCATCATTGGTCCTGCTAAGAGACGTGGATGCAGGCTATGAGAATACTGTTCCCCGTGATGAGCACAGAAAGAACTGACCTCCTCACCACCAGAACAAAGAAAACTTTCTTGCTCAGCCCCTTCACTTTACAGATAGGAAACCAAGACCCAGAGAGGAGCAACTCAATCAAGGACCTTGTGGCTCAGCTGGTAAAGAATCCGCCTGAAATGCAGGAGACCTGGGTTCAATCCCCGGGTCGGGAAGATCCCCTGGAGAAGGGAAGGGCTACCCACTCCAGTGTTCTGGCCTGGAGAATCCCATTGGCTGTATAGTCCATGGGGTCGCAAAGAGTCAGACTCGTCTGAGTGACGCTCACTCCACTTCACTTCAGCCAGGGGTCTTGATGAGCTCGGATCTGGGCTGTGGCCCAGGCCTGCACTCCCTCCCCTGTGGCACGCTGCTCCCAGCCTGAGCACCCCCCCTCCGGTACCCCGTTCCCGTCCGTCACCAGGCTTCAAGGGCTTCTGTGATGAGCGGTGCTCTGACCTGAAATAAATCACCGCTGCTAATGGTCTTCTGCTCCCCATGACCGACGGCAGAAGCCCTGCTCTCACTCACTCGTGCAATAAAACAGCTGAGGCCACAGCACGCCTTGAGGGGAGTGTGGGAACCAGGAGATGGGAGAGGCCCCCGGCGGGATCTCATTCCCTTCCCCCATGCCTCCTCCTTCCTCCCTCTCTCCTCCCCTGCCTTCCCTCTTTCTTCCCTCCTCCTGGCATCACACACATAGGGCACTATTAGCTAACAATTTCTTTGTGATGACCCCACCACCTCGGTTGTTGGAAACATCCCCCTATAACACAATAGGGTCACTTTATGATTCGGAGGGTCTTACTCCGTGTGGAAGCTGGTGAAGGGCAACCATAGCGATGACCACCCACCACACAGGAGGCTGCAAAGACTCCCGGACCCCTGCCCCCAAGTGCTCCGGGTTGGGTAGCCCTCTGCTGCTTCTGCCAAGATCCAGCCTCAAGAATCCCTGACCAGCTGCCTCGGGTGGCAGCTCGTCAGACAACCAGCTCCCTCTCCCTCACTTGGATCTCGAGGCCTCCCTGCAGTGCTACATGGGTCAGCACCACTCTGAAGCCTTAAGAGTCCTCTCTGGTCCCCCAACCCAAGATAATCTCCTCCAGGCCCTGGGGGCTCAGCCAAGGACTTTCCTTGCCCAGGAGTGTCCATTCTCAAGATGCTGCTTTTCCAAAGGACACAGACCTAAGCCATTTACCTTCATGGGTCTCAGTTTCCACTTCTATAATAGTACCTTCTCAAAGGATTATTGAGAGATTCTATGAGTTGGTACAATTATAGAAGAGGAAACTGAGATGTAATGTATTTAGAACTCTGGCTCCCATACAATAACAGCATACTAGCAATTACTAGGTCATCAATGGTGTACAGAAGCTGCCCCCACTCAAGAAAATGAATGATTCTTTAGGCTATATTAATGAGACTATAATAAACAGATTGGCAGAGGAGATAGTACTTATGCCATATCCGAAGATCAGACCAACACAGAGTGTATCTCAATTTCAGGGGGAATATTTTAAGAGAGGGCTTCCCTGGTGGCTCAGAGGGTAAAGCATCTGCCTGCAATGCAGGAGACCTGGGTTCGATTCCTGAGTTGGGAAGATTCCCTGGAGAAGGAAACAGCAACCCACTCCGTACCCCTGCCTGGAAAAACCCATGGACGGAGGAGCCTGGTAGGCTACAGTCCATGGGGTCACAAAATTGGACGCTACTGAGCGACTTCACTTATTTTAAGAGAAACTTAGATAAACAGAAAGACATTCAGAGGAGATGGATCCAAATGATATAGGAACTTAAGAAAAGGTCACTCAGTCGTGTCCAACTCTTTGTGATCCCATGGACTATAGCCCACCAGGCTCCTCTGTCCACGGAATTCTCCAGGCAAGGATACTGGAGCAGGTAGCTGTTCCCTTCTCCAGGGGATCTTCCTGACCCAGGGATCGAACCCAGGTCTCCTGCACTGCAGGCAGATTGTTTACTGTCTGAGCCACCAGGGAAGCCATACCCCTCAACAGAAACGTAAGAGTTTCTCTTTTGAAAAGGGTCTGAAAAACTAGAGATGGTTAATCGGAAGTAGAGATAATTTGGAGGAATGAAAAGATGGAGTAGAGGTCAGTACGTATTTCATCCTCAAATATATGAAAGGGCTATTATTCCATCTTCATCTTTGTGTTCCTGGCTCCTGGCAGGAGGTATGGCATTTTGGTCATGTTTAATCAATGTTAGCTACCGATTGAGAAGGCAACCAGGTAATCCACCTGCCAATGAAGACTCTATGGACAACATATGAACAGCCCTCATAGGCAGAGACTGATATGAGAAATGACAGGAAAATAAAATAGACACGAAGAAATTCACATAAAGACATTGCAGAAATAATCTGTACAACAAGTCAAGGAGTTTCTCTGCCCTTGGAGGAATCTCTATCAGTGTTCTTTTCAGGATGATGTGCAGGATGGTGATGCTGCTGAATGAGGGACAAAGGGGTGCAACTGGACACCAACTCCTCCCAGATTTTGTAGGTGTGATCCTAGTTCCCTAATCAGGAACTGAACCTGCACCCTCATCAGTGAAAGCGTGGAGCCCTAACCACTGAAACACCAGGGAATCCCCCAGATTTTACATTTCATGGACCCACTCAAATGTCAGAGGACAGTTTTTCCCACCCAAATGTCAGAGGACCGACAGAGGGTTGCCCATGTTTTGCCAACAATGAATAGAAGAACAAATTCAGCTATCATCTGCTACTGCAATCATTCTGCCTTAAAAAAAAAATGCACATTTACATTTTAACGATTGCAGAGTAAAGGAAACCCTTTAAATTCACAAATTTAGCTCTCTGAAGCCTCAGGCTCATCTCACTGTTCTTCTGTGACCCAGAGAAAGCATCACTCAGCAGGACCGGATTGAGGATCCCCATTTGGGAACGCATGCATGCAGTGACTCCTAGGTCACTTCTTTATCTGTGTGTTTATGGTTCTGACCCATATCTGGAGCCAGTACTTTGATAGATGTTCAATATATATTTGTGGGAAAAAAGACCAAATTTTGTTCAGACATTTGAAATCAGGTGGCACCCCAAGATAGAAATCTCATCTGGATAGACACAAAAGCAAGACACCTGTCCAACACCCCCAAAAAGTGCATGCTGTGTTAGTCCCTCAGTTGTGTCCAACTCTTTGCAACCCCATGGACTGTAGCTCACCAGGCTTCTCTGTCCATGAAATTTTTCAGGAAAGAATACTGGAGTGGGTTACCATTTCCTTCTCCAGGGGATCTTCTCCACCCAGGGATTGAATCCAGGTCTCCAGCACTGTGGGGAGATTCTTTACCATCTGGCCACCAGGGGAGACAAAGATCTTCCTGAGCCAGGGTTCAAACGAGCATCTCCTGCATTGGCAGGTGGATCCTTTACCAGTGAGCTACCAAAAGTGCATGGAGGAAAGCAAATGGATCAAAATTCATGAGGACAGGGGAGGAGGACATCTTGCGCTCTGGAAAGCTATATTCTCTGCAGTCCCTATGTTTCCCCCACCATGAGGGATAACCCTCCTGTCTCCACAGCGTTAGGCGGCTAACCAGACACTGTCACGTCCATTATGTCGTGTATTCATTCATCAAATGTATGGAGCCCTCACCATGTACCAGGCTCTGTGCTAGTCCCAGAAACAGAGTTGTCTGGTGAGCCTTTCCAGACATGGCCTTCCCCACCTCCCACACACAGGGGTGCCCCTGCCCTCAGCTCCCCTCACCGGACTGGAAACTCCTGACAGAGCAGAGGGTGCATCCTTTGGATCTGTGAATGCCCAGCTCCTGGACAGATGGCACGATCAAAGAATGAAGGAACTAAGGCAAGCTCAGCTGTCTCTCAGCTAGGTACTGTAGCTGTCCAGGTCAGGCACATCAAAAATGTCTGATGGGATAAGCCCTGAATGCAGGGAGAGCTCCATCATTTTTGAGGCCTAGAGCAAAATAAAAATTGTTGGACCCCTTGTCCAAGAGGGAAGACAAAAGAGCCCTCAGAGGAGCTGAACATTTTCCTCTTTCATGGTCTCATTTTCAACTAGTGATGGTGTGTTTGTGCTATTTGTCATGACTGTAAGGAATGAATTATTAGCGTGATTTTTAGTGTTCATCTTTATATTCCTCTGAGGCTGGTCTTAGGAACATCTTTGAGCCTAGAAAGGGGGAAAGGATGAAGACAACATTCTCAAACTCAGCAGGACTCAAATTCCCAGGGAATTCCAGTCCCAGTTCCACAAGAAACGTGTCTTGCATACACACTGAGGACAGAGGTCATCGGATCAGAAACAGGGGCCCTAGAGACAGAGGGGACCAGCCCTGGTCACTGGCAGTGCAGTCAGGTGGGTTCCCTTTTAGGACACGGCCCACTCCTAGCCCTGACTTAAGCATTGCCATATGGAAACCTGGGCCACCACCCTTCACCTGTGTGCCTCAGTCAAACCCTACTCGTTGCGACCCCTTGGGCTGTAAGCCTGCCAAACTCCTCTGTCCCTGGGATTCTCCAGGCAAAATACTGGAGCGGGTTGCCTTTCCTCCTCCAGGGGATCTTCCCGACCCAGGGATCAAACACACATCTGCATCTCCTGCCTTGGCAGGCGGATTCTTTACCCCTGAGCCACCCAGGAAAGCCCACCCTTCACCTATGACAGACAAAATGACTGAAATCGCTCTTCAAATACTGAGTAGAACAGTTTCGTATGTTCTTCCCTCTGCTCCCATGTTTGGCATAACCATCTCTTCCTCTTAAATGAGATCTCATTAATTTTGATCTTCTTTGATCACCAGGTCTAAGGCGGTCTCCCAAGGCTTCAAGATGGTAGAAACAATGTATCTCCTGCTTCTCTCTGGGTAGCGGCATCTAACATAGCCATGACGCTCAGTTAGTTTGTGAGTATTAAATGAATGTGAAGTGAAGTAAATATTTTTTCCTTCTGCCCTATGCATGTAATTCTTTGCTGGGTGCTTTGCAAATGCAAATTGTATCTCGCATTAGGACGCAAGCAAGGTAAGCATTATGGATCCCTTTTGTCTACAGCACTCGTATACAACACTCAAGAACTGTCTGATGAATGAATGGCTGGATCACTGAATAAACAAGCAGTCGGGCACTTCCCCAAAACTTGCTGGACTGAACTAAGCCGACCTGCGTGTGCAAAGGAGGCGCCACAGCCTCACGACAGCCAACATGTGTTCTGGATTTGTCACCGGGCTCTCTTACACTCGGCTCCCTCACGTGGTCCTCACCCATCGACCCGCTAATGGGACCATAAAGGGAAAGGATCCAGGGTCCTGGGCTTTCTCAGAGTCATCCGCCCCAAGCCCTTTTAATGTGAGTTCCTGACTCGACTGGGTGTGGAGAGAAGAGAAAAGGTGATGAACGGCCCTGAGACAGGGGGAACTCAGATACCTGACTTTGTTCTTATCTCGGGAAGAAGGCGGCAGCCTGAAAGAGTCGGCAGCAGGCACACTGAGTCCTGAGGAACTAAGAAACTCGAGAATGTCCCTTGATAAATGCTTGCTGGATAAATGAATGGGTGCTTCTGTTGCTTATTACCTTTTAAGTGAATAAGGTCAAAGGTTGGTATGAACCCAAGGCTCATGGGGTAAGAAATTCTTTGTCATCTGGCAGGAATTATTATGGAGGGCAGACTGGGCCAGCCGGTTCACATGGCTAATGAAGGCAAGGTCACAGGTTTGAGGCCCCCTGGAGACTAGTTATCTGCAGGCAGAGGAAAAAATCTGCTTTGCAGCCATACTTGGTGCGCTAAGTCTGGACAACGATCTCAAAGATTCTTGTGTTTGTCCAAGAGGGGAGGAGAGCACATGAGTGGCTTAGCTGAAAGCCTCCATCAGAGGAAAACAAGCGACTTCTTATTTGCACAAGATGTCTTAAAGATGATGACAAGGACCATGTGAGCAGCATCCGTTGAGAAGCTGCTCTGTGCCACACAGTGTGCGTGGATTTTCTCACTTAATCCTTACAAGCAGGTATCACCGTCCCACTTTCCAAAGGAGAAACCTGAAGCATAAAGAGGTTGACAAGACACTGCTTTCACACCAGTTATTCGCATCCTCTAACTGAATCCCCACAGCCCTGTGAGGGGAATTTCATTCTCCTCCTTTTACAGATTACAGAACCGAAGGCAGAAGAGATTGGCAGACTTGCCCAAGGTCTCCCAGCCAGGGAGTGGCAGAGGCTGGTCCCAAACACAAGGGTTCCCAAATCCAGTTCTGCTCTCTGAACCATGAAACCAAGAGGCACTGTTTTTTTTCTTGACAAACAGATTAATAACATGGTCTTTACCGATGCAAAGGGACTAGTTCAAAATCAGTGAAAGCAAGGACTTTGACTGTTACAAAGAAATGCCACCTAAGCATCACCTGGGCTAATCTCTTGGTCCCAAGGCTGAGAAAGGGGGCAGGGAGATGCACAGAGAGAGGCAGCCTTAGAGCCAGGGGACCTTTCTGCAAGTCCCAACTTGACCATTTACTTTTGCTAGGCATGGGGCTCAACATCTCTGGGCCCAGCAAGGCACTGTTCTAAATTGCAACCCTTGGAAATGGGCATTAGTAGTTTTATTCTATGAGTTAAAAAAAAAAAAAAAGACTGAGTCAAAAAGAAGCTAAGCAGCTTTTCCAAGATGATGGTGGTTTAGTTGCTAAATCATGTCCGACTCTTTGCAACCCCATGGACTATAGCCCGCCAGGCTCTTCTGTCCGTGAAATTCTCCAGGCAAGAATACAGGAGTGGGTTGCCATTCCCTTCTCCAGGGCATCTTCCCGGCCCAGGGATTGAACCTGGGTCTCCTGTATTGAAGACAGGCTCTTTACCATCTGAGCCTCCAGGGAAGCCCCCAGTTAGAAAACAGCAGAGTCAGCATTTCAGTCGAGTACTCCAGCTCTAGTGTCTATGCTGTGAACACAGGACTAAAATGACAATAATAATTGCAATAATAATAATACCACCCACCTCATAGGCTTTGGGGATCTGATGAACATAAAGTATTACATGCAAAGTGTCTGGCCTGTAGTACTTATTCAATACAGGACACATTTTATCCTTAAATAAATTTCCCACCTCAGAAGATTCATTCATTTTGCAGTAGGTGCGTAGGACTATCTTGAGAAGATATAGCTGGATGATACACAGATGGTCCCAGACAACCCAGGACTTGAAATTAAACATTCTGTGCATGGGCTGAGCTGCAAGACCTAAGAAGGTGGCTGGCCCAGCAGCCAGACTCTGGTGCAGGGTGCATTCACTAGTGAGGGGAGCTAGCTCAGGGTTTCCACCAGCCACAGAAGACAGAGCACAGCAATAGGGGACTGAGAGAAATTTACGCTCAAGGTACAGGTCTACAGTGAGGAGGAGGGGAAGGAAGTCTGACCTCAGCCAGCAAGACCTCAATCAGTTGGCTGGGCCCAGGGGCTATAAGCCCTGGGGAGATGATTTTCCCTGGACAAAGCCAGGCCGGGAAGTAGCTACACCATGAAAACCGAGAAGGGAGGAGGGTTGGGTAGCTGGTGTCTGGATGGCTTCTTCCCAGTTGCTAGATAACTGGGCTAAGATGGGGAATAGAGGAGCATCCCAAGAGGGACCTAAATGTTAGTTTCACTAACTCCTTGAGGGTTTCTAGAAACACTCCAGCCTTGGGATAGCTGGGGTCCTGAGAGCTCCAGCCGACAGCAGAAGATGCAGCAAAGGCTGGGAACCAGGCAGGACCCCACCAACTGAGCCACCAGTGGGCACGGTCTCAAAGGTCAGGGTGAGATTTTTGCATTCCGTAGAGTGTCGGACCGGACGACCTCTCATATGCCTTCCAAGTCCACAGTCCCATGACTGTAACAGGCTCACGCCCCTGTGCCCCCCCATCCCCTCCTGGAACATCACGTGGTATTATCAGGCTGGACTGAGGCATCTCAGGACTGCTCACATGATAACTACTACTGTTCCAAATACGGAGGCAGCAACAGTTCTCCGAAACCCGACCCTGACAGAGACATCTACCGAGGACCATCTTCCTACAAGGTCAAGGCTCATCCTGAGATCTAGAACTCCACAGTCGTGCATCTGTTTCCCCAGGGGATGCGATGGGAAGGTCGGAGCCCCTAGCGCGGCGCCAGGTCTCTCGAGGAGCAGGGACAGGATGGTACCAGGCATCACTGGAGCTCTGTGGCCGCCAAGCAAAGGGAGGAACGCCCTGTCTGAGGAATGCAAACCTCCAGAGAGCTGAAGACAGCCGCTCTTTGCCATTATGAAACCCCAAACACTCTGGGTGTGGTGGGGTTTTTAAAAGTGGATTCTGCCGCCACTGAGGAGCCTTGGAAATGTGGACAGCATACCAACCCAAGCCATTAAATGCCCAGACGGCTCAGGACAGAGACGCAAACAAGGAGCCAATGAGTTTGGGGCAGAATGTCTCAAAGAAATAAACATGCGGTGAAGGTGTTTCCATAGCCGGTAAATACTGTCTTTCAAGGGGTTCAGGAGGAGACCAGACAGCCTGCCCCCATGATCCCCCCAATAAAAGAGTGACACTGTGTATCGAAGGAGCAGGCAGCCAGGCACAGAAGCCAGCTTTGCCAGCCACCCTTTAATTTATAGGCCGTAAATGATGGAGCTCATGATCTATCGCCCCTGACTCGGGGGGGATTTATCCTGGCTAAGAGCACACACAGAGCCACTGATATAAGCAACGGCCTTGGGTGGAAAAAGGTCGGGCTCTCGCTAAATGCTAAGTAAAGACGTTTGGAACAGACAGTTATATTACTGAGCAACGGCTCTGAATACATCACAGGAAGCAGCTCACACCACCCATCCTGGCTGAGGTCGAGCTAGGGGGGAGGAAAAGCTGGGAGGCTGCATCCCAGGGAGGGGCAGGGAGCAGGGGCAGTCTGCAGCTGCTGCCAGGCAGCCTTGATCCCTAACGACCTTTCTTCCCACTGGGCATCATCTTTTCAAGCTGTCCACTCACCCCAGCTCTGGCCTCATCAAAACCTGCTCTCAGGTAAAGGCTGGTTCCTCTCCTTCATGTGAGTTGCAGGATCACTGCACCTTGAGATCCCAAACTTCATGCATTCCATGATCCCTGTGATGTCAGAGATAGTTCAGTGCTGTCCCAGCAAAGAGGCCCAGGAAGTCTTTATTGAGTGAATGGACAGAAAGTCTGCTTCCATTCATTCATTTATTCATCCATCCTTCCATCAGTCTATCCATCTAACCATCCAATCAGTATTTCCCAAAGGACATGACTGTTGGTAAAGACAGAATACATTTCATGCTCAGCACCAGGCCAGCAAAAGAGGATTTACTCCGGTTTCATTTTCACTGTGTGTGTCAGTCAGTTCAGCGGCTCAGTCGTGTCCGACTCTTTGTGACCCCATGAACCGCAGCCCGCCAGGCCTCCCTGTCCATCACCAACTCCCGGAGTCCACCCAAACCCATGGCCATCGAGTTGGTGATGCCATCCAGCCATCTCATCCTCTGTCATCCCCTTCTCCTCCTGTCCCCAATCCTTCCCAGCATCAGGGTCTTTTACAATGAGTCAGCTCTTCATATGAAGTGGCCAAAGTATTGGAGTTTCAGCTTTAACATCAGTCCTTCCAATGAATATTCAGGACTGATTTCCTTTAGGATGGACTGGTTGAATCTCCTTGCAGTCCAAGGAACTCTTAAGCGTCTTCTTCAACACCACAGTTCAAAAGCATCAATTCTTCAGTGCTCAGCTTTCTTTCTAGTCCAGCTCTCACATCTATACATGACTACTGGAAAAACCATAGCCTTGACTAGATGGACCTTTGTTGGCAAAGTAATGCCTCTGCTTTTTAATATGCTGTCTAAGTTGGTCATAATTTTCCTTCTAAGGAGTAAGCGTCTTTTAATTTCATGGCTGCAATCACCATCTGCAGTGGTTTTGGAGCCCCAAAATATAAAGTCAGCCCCTGTTTCCATTGTTTCCCCATCTATCTGCCATGAAGTGATGGGACCAGATGCCATGATCTTAGTTTTCTGAATGTTGAGCTTTAAGCCAACTTTTTCATTCTCCTCCTTCACTTTCATCAAGAGGCTCTTTAGTTCTTCTTGACTTTCTGCCATAAGGATGGTGTCATCTGCTTATCTGAGGTTATTGATATTTCTCCTGGCAATCTTGATTCCAGCTTGTGCTTCCTCCAGCCCAGTGTTTCTCATGATGTACTGTGCATATAAGTTAAATAAGCAGGGTGACAATATACAGCCTTGACATACTCCTTTTTCTATTTGCAACCAGTCTGTTGTTCTATGTCCAGCTCTAACTGTTGCTTCCTGACCCACAGGTTTCTCAAGAGGCAGGTCAGGTGGTCTGGTATTCCCATCTCTTTCAGAATTTTCCGCAGTTTATTGTGATCCACACAGTCAAAGGTTTTGGCATAGTCAACAAAGCAGAAATAGGTGTTTTTCTGGAACTCTTTTGCTTTCTCGATGATCCATCGGATGTTGGCAATTTGATCTCTAGTTCCTCTGCCTTTTTTTTTTTTTAATTATTTATTTATTTTTTTTAATTATTGTTTTAGCCATACATTGTTATGATATCACCATGGGTTTACCTCTGCCTTTTTAAAACCGGCTTGACCATCTGGGACGTGTATGTCTATGTGTGTGTGTGTGTGTGTGCGCTAAGTCACTCCGCTGTGTCTGCCTCTTTGTGGCCCCAGGACAGCAGCCCACCACACTTCTCTGTCCATGGGGTTCTCAACACAAGAAAACTGCAGCAGGTTGGCATGCCCTCCTCCTCCAGAGGATTGTCCAAACCCAGGGATCAACCTTTGATTTCTTATGCCTCCTGCACTGGCAGGCGGGTTCTTTACCATTAGCACCACCTATAACTAAAAACTACTAAACTAAATCTCTGCGAAGCAGAATCTGATTGAGAAACTGGCATTTCCATGCTGAGGTTTCCATACCCATGGGTATCTCTCAAAAGTTGCTAGAACAGTAAAGATATAGCAGATATGAACAACACTATCAACCAACAGAACCCAACTGACATTTACAGGACACCAGGCGATACCAGTGTGCCACATGTTCTTCCCAAACGTACGTGGACACTTAGCAAGAGAGATTGGATCCTGGCAGTAGAAGCCCTCAGTACATTTAAAGGGATTCAAGTCGTACAAAGTGTGTTCCCTGATCACATGGGTCATGTAACTTCTCTGAGATGTGGTGTCTCATTTGAAAATGGAAAAATAATGGGAACTCTCCTTTACAGGGCTCATGTGAAGCTGAGACACAGTACTAGCTAAAAGAGCTTCAACATAAAAGGCACTCAACAACATAACTATTAAAATACACTATGATAATGCAATTTAACTATTATAAGACACCAAAGCTAGTACACTGGCAGGAGCCAGAATAGAAACCTGAGTTTGACAAACATCAAAACATGTGCTTCTCCCAACATACAAATCAGGGGCCCTCATGCGGATGTGGTGAGAACAAATAGGAGGGTGCTCATGACCACATTTTATAGGCTAAAACCCACAAATTTACTAAAAGTGAGGTTTAATAACTATTATTATTAACACCCAAGACTGTGAATGTATTTATGTTCTGATACTGGGACATGCCACAGTGTTTTCTTTTTTTGCTTAAATTCCTCTTTAATAGGGTACATTTTAAAAGCCAGTAACCTGGTTGTTTTCTGAGCACCAAGATAAAACCACACACACTCACCCCAGTACACATACATCATACATATCACACATATAGCACGTATGAACACACTTATGAAAATTCTAAACTCATAAAATATTAATGCTATTCTGCATTCATATATACATGATTTATTATATATTAGTGAACATACAGACATTGCAGCCATTTGTAATAATGCCACCTTAACACATATACAAACATAAATGATAAAGGCTTATAATAGGGATTTCAGTTTATAGTCATATGTTAACTTACCATTTAGAAAGCAATTTCATATTCATCGCTTCATTTTAGGGTCTCAATTGTCTTACACTGGAGTCAGGATAGAAATCATTCCAGCAAAGCATAGCAGGAAAAGCATGCATTCTAGAATCAGGAGGATTTGGTCTGGAATCCTAGCTAAGTCTGTTGCAGAAGCAAACTCATAGGCATAATGGTAACAAAATGTGTTTAAAGGCAGAGGGAAACTGAAATAGTATTAGGAAGGGCAAGCTCAGGTGCATGTGAGCGACAGGCAGGGAGGTCTTCCTGGAAGAGGTGCCATCTGACTCTTACAAAGTAACTACAGACCATTGGTTCCCAGGGGATCTGGAATACACACACTTGTCTGCAAACAAACACACATGGTAAGAAATCACCTTCACTGGTTCCTCTTCCTTCTCTCAAGTCTTAAACCTGGGTCTACCAACGGCCCATCTTTCTTATACTCGTGCTATGGACTGAAGTGTCTCCCCCTAAAGTTCGTTATGTTAAAACCCTAGCACTACTGTGACTATATTTGGAGATAAGACTTTTAGGAGATCATTAAAATGGGGCTTTCCTGGTAGCTCAACTGATAAAGAATCCACCTGCAACACAGGAGATCCTGGTTTGATTCCTGGGTTGGGAAAATCCCCTGGAGAATGGATAGGCTAACAGGTCCAGTATTCTTGGACTTCCCTCAAGGCTCAGATGGTAAAGAATCTGTCTGTAATGAGGGAGATCTGGGTTTATAGCTCAAATGATAAAGAATCTGCCTGCAATGTGGGAAACCTGGGTTCAATCCTTGGATTAGGAAGATCCCTTGGAGAAGAGCATGGCAATCCACTCCAGTACTCTTGCCTGAAGAATTCCATGGACAGAGGAGGCTGGCAGGCTACAGTCCATGGGGTTACAAAGAGTCGGACACAACTTAGCGACTAACACTTTCAATTTTCACCTTCTTTCAAGATTAAAATGAAGTCATAGAGAGAGTCATACGGAGTGAAGGAAGTCAGACAGAGGAGTAATATCATATGACGTCCCTTATATGCAGAATCTAAAAAGAAGTGATACAAATGAGCTTACTTACAAAACAAACTTATGGTTGCCAGGGGGAAGGGATAGTTAGGGATTTTGAGAAGGTCATGTCCACGTTGCTATATTTAAAATGGAGAACCAGCAAGGACCTACTCTACAGCGCATGAACTCTGCTCAATGGCTATGTGCCAGTCTGGATGGGAGAGAGATTTTGGGGAGAATGGATATATGTATACATATGACTGAGTCCCTTCACTGTTCACCTGAAACTACCACAGCATTGTTGATCAGCTATTCCCCAACACAAAATGGTTTTGGTATTAAAAAAATTAAAGTTCTGTTCAGTTCAGTTGCTCAGTTGTGTCTGACTCTTTGCAACCCCATGGACTGCAGCACACCAGGCTTCTCTGTCTGTCATATACTCCCGAAGCTTGCTGAAACTCCTGTCTGTTGAGTCAGTGATACCATCCAACTATCTCATCCTCTGTTGTCCCCTTCTCCTCCTGCCTTCAATCTTGCCCAGTATCAGGGTCTTTTCAAATCAGTCAGTTCTTCACATGAGATGGCCAAAGTATTGGAGTTTCAGCTTCAACATTAGTCCTTCCAGTGAATATTCAGGACTGATCTCCTTTAGGATGCACTGGTTGGATCTCCTTGCAGTCCAAGGGACTCTCAAGAGTCTTCTCCAACACCATAGTTCAAAAGCATCAATTCCTCGGCACTCAGTTTTCTTTCTAGTCCAACTCTCACATCCATACATGACTACTGGAAAAAACTGTAGCTTTGACTTTACAGACCTTTGTTGGCAGAGTAATGTCTCTGCTTTTTAATATGCTGTCTAGGTTGGTCTTAGCTTTCCTTCCAAGGAGCAAGCATCTTTTAATTTCATGGCTGCAGTCACCGTCTGCAGTGATTTTGGAGCTCAAGAAAATAAAGTCTGTTGCTGTTTCTAGTGTTTCCCCATCTATTTGCCGTGAAGTGACAGGACTGGATGCCATGATGATAAAACCGGTGTCCTTGTAAGAAGAGGAAGATTCACCCATTCTCTCCCTCCCTGCCTCTCTCTCTCCATACACATGTACCAAGGCAAAGCAAGAAGATGCTGCCTGCAAACCAGAAGCCTGAGCGTGCTGGCAGCCTGACCCTGACTTCCAGCCTGCAGACAGCTATGAGCAAATAACTTTCTGTTGTTAAACCACTCAGTCTGCTCTTCTATTACAGCAGCTGGAAGATTAACATATCCACCCCCATGCTCTCGTCTGGTGATTTTACCCACTACGGTTTTGTTTTTAATGATTTCCTCGCGTTTTAAAAAATAGTCTCACTCCTTAGCTGCGGTCCCAAGTTTCCCACTACCAGGCTAGTCGCCCAGCCAGCGCTGGCAACTCAGTATGCCTGCAGTGGGGGTCGTGCCTTTGCCCTACTCCAGATCATCCTCCCGACTTCCTTACTTCCATTAGGACACCACCAACTTAATCATGCTCAAGATGACAAATCTGGGCTTCTCTGGTGATTCAGTGGTTGGGAGTCCACCTGCCAATGCAGAGTCACAGGTTCGATCCCCAGTCCAGGAAGATTCCACATGATGTTGAGCAACTAAGCCGAAGCGCACCACAGCTACTGAGCCCACGTGCCCTAAAGTCTGTGCTCCGCAACAAAAGAAGCCACTGCAATGAGAAGACCACACACCGCAACCAAGAGTAGCTCCCGCTCGCCGCAACTAGAGAAGACCCACGGGAGCAATGAAGACCCAGTGCAGCCATAACTGAAGAAAAAAAAAAAAGATGCCAAATTTTATTGGCTTCTTCCTTCTCTCCTTCATCTGCCGTATTCTTTTGCAGTCTTTCTCAAAAATTTCCCTAATTTCAGTTACTCCCGTTGGCAGCAACATGGATACAACTAGAGATTATCATTACTAACTGAAATAAGTCAGAACGAGAAAGACAGCTATCGTACCACTTAAATGTGGAATCTAAACTGTGGCACAAATGAACCTCTCTTTGAAACAGAAAGGGACTCTCAGACACAAAGAAGAGACTTGTGTTTGCCAAGGGTATGGGAGAAGGATGGACTGGGAGTTTGGGGATGGTAGATGAAAACTATCACACTTAGAATGGATGAACAAGGTCCTACTGTATAGCCTGGGGAACCATATCCAGTCTCCTGGGATAAACCCTAATGGAAAAGAATATTTTTAAATATATATATATGGTGGGGGAAGGTGGGTGTGACTGAGTCACTCTGCTGTCTAACAGAGATTGGCACAACATTGTAAATACTTCATTTTTTGAAAAAAAGAACCAACACCTCGAGGATGGTTCACAGCCAAACATCTACAAATGCTGATTTTGGCAGCTCTGGGATTTCTGCGTAGCTGTCAAAATTCTCGTGCACGCCCACAGGAGTCCTCTTTCCTTCTCCTTCACCAGGAGAGCTACATGATTTTCTCTCTTTCCCATCATGTCATGAGCCCCACTAGAATGTTATGCTGTGTGGACAAGAAATATATCAATCTTATTTATGTCTATCTTACCAGTGTCATGCAGAGTACCCGGCAGATTGTATCCTCAATAAATCTTCATTGATTCAACAAATGAATGAGAGAGGTCAAACATTATTATTCTTGCAGGTCAGGAGCATTTAATCAAGAGACTTGCATATAGCGTGTGCTCGCTAGATGTTTACTGGATTTCATTTACTTCAAAACATGTAAGAAAAGGAAAGTAAGATTTTCTGGTTTGGGGCTCATGCAGATTTGGGGAAGTAGGTGGCTTTGTGTTATCTATCTACCAATATCTCCGAAATGTGTAGCTTTTAATCCTGAAACTGTAGACTATCTCACAGGCAAATAAGCTGAGTCGTATTTTCCGTGTCATTCCCATTTCAATACAAGCGTTGCTGAAGCAAGTGTCAAGGACATTTGAAAACAAGTGTTATCCTTTCTTAGATTGAATGATGTCATTCTTAGCCATCCGTAAGAAGACATACCGGCCTTGTATGCACACCCCTCCCCTGACCCGAGGTAAACTTCCCTCCCTGCAGGGTCTCCCCACCTTGCTGTCCCCGCTGTGCATGGCCAGGTGAGCCTCTGGGCTCAGCCTCCAGTTTCTCTGCGGCTCTAGAAACACAGTGGATTTTAATACCATTGAGCAACTCTGTTCCAACACTCCTGGTGTGAACTGAGAACAAAGCTCTGGTTGCTAGGCAACCGTTAGAAAAGCAGAAGGATTTCCAAAATAAAAAGCAGCCCAGAATACACTTGACTGGGGTACATCTGCACTCTTAATTTGCAATTGGCTGGCGTGCACCCTTACCTTGGTCAGATGGTTTACTTCTTGGTTACTCTATAAGATTTGTTGCTGCTGCTGTTGTTCAGTCAGTAATTCGTGTCTGCCTCTTTGCAACCCCACCAACTGCTACATGCAAGGCTTCTCTGTCCTTCACCATCTCCCGGAGTTTGCTCAAACCCATGTCCATTGAGTGGGTGATGCTATCCAACCACCTCATCCTTTGTTGCCCCCTCCTCCTCCTGAGCTCTGTAAGATAGCTCTTCAAATTTTTAACTAAGCTGAGAATTTTCTTAATTCTTTCTAGAGTCCCAGTGAAGCAACAAAGAGTTAGGTTTCACTGTTGGGATCACAGGCAAGCAGTGGGTGCTCGGTGACTGTTTGTTAAATGAATGAATGAATATGTGGGCACAGCGGCCTGCTTCTGCATTCTGAGGGAATCATGACATTGGTAGATAGATCAAAACATATTTATACATCTATGTGATGGTTTTCAAAGAGTCCACAAATTCTTTGGTACCCCTCACTCCACGAGATGGAGCGTGAATGGGAGTTGGGCTTAAGGACTTCTTTTTTCTTTAATCATTATTTACTTTATGTCTTTCTTAGGTCAGGCGGTGAGAGGCGTGTGGGATCCTAGCTCCCCAACCAGGGATCCCATGCACTCCTTGCATTGGGAGCAGAGTCCCAACCACTGGATCACCAGGGAAGTCCCGAGGACTAACTTCTAACAAATACAATATGGAGAATTCACAGTGTGTGAGTAGATTGTATGAGGTGTGGAAACTTTCTTCTCTCTCTCATCATTCATTCTGGGGGAAGCCACCTGCCGTATTGTAAGGACACTCAAGCCATTCGGGGATTGGCCCACACGGTAAGGAACCAAGCCTCCTGTCAACAGCCATGTGAGAGAGCCATCTTCAAATCAGATTCTCCAGCCTCAGGTAAGCCTTCTGATGAGCACAGCCTCAGCCAACATCAGACTCCAATCGCATGAAAGACCACAAGCCCAAAACATCCAGCTAAGGTCGCTTTCAGTTTCCTGACTCACGGGAACAGGCAAACATACATTAAATGTTTGTAATTTGAAGCCACTATGTTTCGGAGTGATTTGTTACACAGCAGTAGATAACACAATCTTCTTTCCCCTTTTCTGAGATGACAGCTTATAAAATATAAATTCCTTGAAGCTGTCTTATCCTGTGTCCTCAACACCTAGCATCTTGTGTGTGCTCAGTGAACCGTAGGTAGCAGCTCATTTGATGACAAGCTTGCCCTTAACCTTTTATGGAAACCTATATATACATGAGGCGGGCACAGCAACCCACTCAAGTGTTCTTGCTTGGAGAATCCCCATGGACAGAGGAGGCTGACAGGCTGCAGCCCATAGGGTTGCAAAGAGTCAGACAGGACTGAAGCACCTTAGCATGCATGCTTGCATACATGTAAAAGGGCTTCCCTGGTGGCTCAGTGGTAAAGAATCCACCAACCAATGCAGGAGATACAGGTTCAATCTCTGGGTTGGGAAGATCCCCTGGAAAAGGAAATGGCAATCCACTTCAGTATTCTTGCCTGGAGAATTCCATGGACAGAAGCACCTGGCAGGCAACCACCCAGGGCAAAAGAGTCGGACAAGACCTAGTGACTAAAGAAAGACCTCCCCTAATTGGAGTGAGAGGGCACTACATCTAGAAGAAATATTGGGCCTTGGAGCGTCCAAGGTGAGAACAGTGAACAAGGGGCTCAGCCTGAGAAGTCCACGAGAAGGAAAGAGAATCAATGGTCTCAGCTCTTAGATCCCACTTGGGGGTTTTCTTGAAGTTCTCCTGAAGCAAAGTCATCAGGGGCACTCAAGCTTACAAAGACCAGTTGGATGGCTCTTAAGGATTGTTGAAAATGAATACAAATGAATCTAAAATATCTATAATCTAAAATAAACACCAGCATTTACTTCTTGAACAAATCAAAGAAACAACAGAAAGAAATGCCAGTGGGAGGAGATAACCCTTCCGTACCTTGCTGACTTGAGCTGCGGGAACTGGAAGACCCCCTCCTGGCTCTGCTCCCTGTCCGCCTGGGAGAGACGTGGGGTGTGCAAAGTAAACCAAAGAGGAGGACGGGACACCTGCACTGCCCATATTCAGGTTCACATGCTTGCCACCACCATCACAGGATGAGACTACCAACTTGCAAACAGGCTACGCATCTCCCTAGATACAGGGCTCTCTTGTTAGCTCAGTGGGTAAAGAATCCGTCTGCAATGCGGAGACACAGGAGACGTGGGCTCAATTCCTGGGTCAGGAAGATCCCCTAGAGGAGGATGATCAAGACCAGGGACAAGATCATTCCAGTATTTTTGCCTGAAAAATCCCATGGACAGAGGAGCCTGGCGGGCTACAGCCCAAAGAGTCACAAAGAGTCAGATGCAACTGAGCGACTAAGCGTATACACACCACACACACACACACACACACACACACACACACACACACACACACACTCACATACACACACAGATAAGAGAAGGTGAATGATGGCAGCCAATCACTGCCTTGCTTCCTTGGTGATGGTAAGGATGATGCAGATTACAAGCTGGACTTGCCCTCCAGGACACGATGGACTATACAGTCCATGGAATTCTCCATAATGGAGTGGGTGGCCTTTCCCTTCTCCAGGAGATCTTCCCAACCCAGGGATTGAACCCAGGTCTCCTGCACTGCAGGTGGACTCTTCACCAGCTGAGCCACCAGGGAAGCCCTCATGGAGGGCTAACTGTGCTCTAATGAAAAGACCCTGTGATGCTTGCCCTTCTTTTTAACAACTGGTGTGTGCTCTACACATGTGACATATGTGAAACGTGTAAGGAAAGTAGCAGCCAACCTCTAATTCCAGTTACTTCGGGTCCCACTCCGGAGAGAGGGGACATTTTTAAATATGCTCAATTATCCAAGAATACCTACAAACTTTAAATAGCAGTTTAA
Source organism: Antilocapra americana (assembly GCA_007570785.1). NCBI lineage: Eukaryota > Metazoa > Chordata > Mammalia > Artiodactyla > Antilocapridae > Antilocapra > Antilocapra americana. The sequence continues at coordinate 9,005,618 of ML661883.1, read as the reverse complement.
ACATCCCAAAACATTTTTCTCTTCTTTCCCCCCGCTGCTTTTGAGTTTTCCTCACTCTGGTGGCTCAAATGGTAAAGAATCAGCCTGCAATGCAGGAGACCCAAGTTCAATCCTGGATCAGGAAGATCCCCTGGAGGAGGGCATGGCAACCCACTCCAGTATTCTTGCCCAGAGAATCCCATGGACAGAGGAGCCTGGCGGGCTATAGTCCACAGGGTCACAAAGAGTCAAACACGACTGAGCTACTAAACCCAGCACAGGCCATAATACCAAGGATACAGCCTTTAAAACTTCATGTTACTTCTGCCCTTATTTCCATTCATTCAAGGAAATCTTATCGAGTAGTAGCTATGTGCTAGATGCATGATAGGATCCTATACAACTTATTTAATTAGATCCAACAGCAATTCCCTAAGATAAGAAAACTGAAGTTCAGAGAGTTTGAATTCTCCACCAGAGGTCACAAAGCTAGTGGTCTGTCCAACTCCAAACCCAGATTCTTGCATCTGACCCCACCAACCAGTCACAATCACCCTCTAAGCACACGAAGACAATTTTTATTTCCACCGAGACAGTGAATCCCAAGATTTTCACCACCCTCGTTTTCCCATGTGTTAACCAGTGTTCCAAGGGGTTGAAAAAGTTTAATTGCCTGGCTGAATTTCTCTAGAAATAATATTTCCCTGCTTTTTGAAGAGCATGTAAAACTCTCAACCTGGGCTTTTTGTTCAGTCTGAAAACAATCAGATTTACCACAGAATCCGCAGTAATCCCAGCATAAGCAGCTGACATTTTACAAGTCACAGTTTCTCTGAAACACTGAAAATAGCTCCAAGTTCCCCGTGTAATTCAGGTCTTACTCCCCGCCCAGAAATTTTTAAGAGAGCCGTTTCCAATTGATGTCATGTTTAAGAGGGAAATTCTATTCTCAGGATGTGAAAAGAAACCAGTATTAATGCCCTCTGCCATTGCCCCATTTCTCCCAGCAGAGAGGAAACTGGAAGGGGGAAGAGAGAGAAGTGGGGGAGGGCAGGAGGGAGCACGGATGAAACTGAGAAGATCCAAGCCTGCTGCAGTCGGTCCCTCAGCAAACAAGGGCCTCGCGAGAAGCCCCTAGGAGCTTCCAGCTGCTTGACAATGCTGCCACCTCCTGGCATCAATTGGGAATGCGTGAGAAAACGCTGCCAGTCACTGTCACTCATTGGATGAGCTACCAAGACGAGATCCTACATACAAAAAAAGTTAATAAAAACAAAATTATGCTCCAAGGTCTCCCTGGCATCTGCTTAAGCAATAATTCAGTGTAATTCTTTTCTAAAGCTCCTACCATCTAGTGTCTGGACAATTAGAGAAACTTCTTCAACATTCTCCCTATTTCCTTCCAGGCATGGTGGCCCCCCTTCCAAACTATTCCCCCAACAGCAGCCAAAGCTTCCACTGACTCTTAACTTGGAAATGAATTTTTCTTGGAACGAAAGTGTTACTCTAGCCCAGGAGGGATCCCCAGCCGGCAGCCTGCAAGCCCAATTTGCGGCTGCTCAGATGTGTGTGTGTGCGTGTCCAGGGCAGTGCTTGAAATGATTTTATGGGGAGGGCACCTCCTACGTCCTCAGTCTGCTGCTAATCCCCTGTGCATACCTGATACACACATGCACACACACCCCTTCACAGGTTAATTTACCCACGTGGTCCCTGAACTCAGGAAACTCGGGAAGAAATTCACATCCAGATGGACCCTCCCAGATGTGACATTATTTGGGAAATAGAATCTTTGCAGATGTAAGAAGAGGTCATCCTGGATGAGAGTGGACCTAAATCCAGTCTTTATAAGAAAAGACATAGAGGGACTTCCCACTTTCATTGCAGGAGGCATGGGTTTAATCCCTAGTCAGAGAACTAAGATCCCCATGCCATGTGGCTTTAAAAAAAAAAGAGAGAGAGAGACAGACAGACAGACAGACAGACAGACACAAGCCTAAAGACTGTGCGAAGAGGGAGGCAGAGACTAGAATGATCCAACCACAAGCCAAGGAATTTCAAAGACTGTCGGAGACCACCAGAAGCCAGGAGAGGTAAGTTAGGATTCTCCCCTAGAGTGTTTGGAGAGAGCACGTCCCTACTGAGTCCTTGGAATATATTTGAGGAGACAGAGAGAGAGAGAGAGCTAACAGAATATAAAAAGTTTGACTTTAACACAAGGAAGTTCCCAAAGATCTGTGCAGGCCAAAACAAGCATGAGAGTCTAGCTAAAAATAAAGTGGATAATCAGAACAGGAGCATCTTAGAAATAACTAGAAATAATGGAGAAGGACACGGCAACCCACTCCAATACTCTTGCCTGGAAAACCCCATGGATGGAGGAGCCTGGTAGGCTGCAGTCCATGGGGTCGCTAAGAGGGTGGGAATGCAAACTAGTACAACCACTATGGAGAGCAGTGTGGAGATTCCTTAGAAAACTGAAAATAGACCTGCCATATGACCCAGCAATCCCACTGCTGGGCATACACACCGAGGAAACCAGAATTGAAAGAGACACATGCCAGGACATGGAAGCAACCTAGATGCCCATCAACTGATGAATGGATAAGAAAGCTGTGGTACATATACACAATGGAATATTACTCAGCCATTAAAAAGAATTCATTTGAATCAGTTCTACTCAGGTGGACGGAACTGGAGCCTATTATCCAGAGTGAAGTAAGCCAGAAGGAAAAACAAAAATACAGTATACTAACGCATATATATGGAATTTAGAAAGATGGTAACGAGAACCCTGCCTGCGAGACAGCAAAAGAAACGCAGATGTATAGAACAGTCTCGTGGACTCTGTGGAAGAGGGCAAGGGTGGGATGATATGGGAGAATGGCATTGAAACATGTTAACTATCATATGTGAAATCAATCACCAGCCCAGGGTTGATGCTCGGGGCTGGTGCACTGGGATGACCCAGGGAGAGGGAATCAGGAGGGAGGAGGGAGGGGGGTTCTGGAGGGGGAGCATATGTATGCCCACGGCGGATTCATGTCAATGTATGGCAAAACCAACACAATAAAGTAAAGAAAAAAAAAAAAAAGAGTCGGATACGACTGAGCGACTTCCCTTTCACTTTTCACTTTCATTCATTGGAGACTCCCAGGGACAGGGGAGCCTGGTGGGCTGCTGTCTAAGGGGTTGCACAGAGTCAGACACGACTGAAGCAACACAGCAGCAGCAGCATTATTTTTTTAAAAAAATCTCACTTTACAAAGGAGAAAGAAAAAACATCACAAAGTAACTTGCCTGTATCCCTTATCTCTCCTGTGTCTTCAACCTCTCCCTCTGCACTGATACATCCCATGGTTGTGTTTTTTTTTCAATTTGTTTCAATTGTTTATTAACTGACCAGATTACAAAAATAATCCTGGTAGATAACTTAGTTCATCCTTCTAATAAGCCTGTTGATCTGGTCTTCCCTGTTGCCAGCATCTCCACCTTCTACAAAATGGGTGGTCCTTTTCTTCATTCCACCTTGTGGAGAAGACAATTTAAAGGGCCATAGGAAGTGGTTTGCTTCTTTGAAACGTTTTCCAGCAGTATAGATCTCATGAATCAGATCCTCCATGCAGATGATTCCATATTTCCCAAGAGATCGAGCAATCAATGCGTTGTCTGTCAGGGCAGTTCGCTTCTTGTTGATTTTGCCATAACCACGCTTGTAGATCAATTCATTCACAGACTTCAGATTTGGGTACCCCCATGCAATGTATGGCTCCACAGTTCTCAGCATGTTAACTGACGCCTTGTTGAGCTTCACAAAGGCCATTGAAGATCTGCCAGAGGCGAAGGAGCTGCAGCGGCTTTCGAACCTTCGGGCTCACACCATGGATACCTCTGATTCTGATGATAAATGCCAATTTGGGATCCACGGGTACATAGAAGTTGCCGGCTTTTCGTGCCATCCTAGCCATTCGAATTTCAGTTCTGTACATCTGCCTGTATTCCTTGTGGTAATGCTTAGCTTTTTCATAGATAAGCTTCCTCCTTGCCCTTCAAACCATCTTTTAGGCAAACTTCTTTCTCAGGTGCTTGATCTTAAGCTCTGCGAAATTCTTTTGCTTTTTCTTAAGGGTTTCTGGCACAGCAGGAACCTTCTTTTTCTTCTCTTCTGCACCCTCCATGGTTCCAGCTGGCAAAGAGCCCATCGGTTTTTTATTTACTTATTTTGGCGGTCCTGTCTTCACTGTTGCGCAGGCTTTTCTCTAGTTGTGGTGTGTGGGCTTCTCATTGCAATGCCTTCCCTTATTGCGGAGCCTGGGCTCTAGGACGTGAGGGTTTCAGCAGTGGCAGCTCCCCAGCTCTAGAACACAGGTTCTGTAGTTGTGGTGCGGGGGCTTAGATCCCGGGGATCTGCCTGGATCCGGGATCAAACCCCTGTCTCCTGCATTGGCAGGTGGGTGCTTTACTGCCGTCCCCATTTCTTTGCCAACTCTCTGCTGGGGGGGCTCGTTCTCTCCTCCTTAAGGCTGCCAGTTCTGCTTCTCACATGGCCCCTCCCTCATCAAGGTTAGCAACAGCATGCGGAATCCATCGCACACTTGGAATTTCACCCAATTGTTCTAACATCAGGAAATGCTGTTGGAAATGCATGTGGGAAATGCTCCGCTCTCAAGGATGTCTTTGGTTAGGTTAGATCATCAGGATAGCTCTGTGCTTTAAGACCAGTTGTGCCATGTAACATAATCCCATGAGTGAGGTCACAGGATCTGAGGACCATGGCATGGAACCTTGGGAACCATTGCTAAAAGTTCTGTCCACCGTACCACCTCATTTTCAGTTCCCTTTCCTGGTTCAACCTTCTCCAGCCAACCACCTTTACAGTTAGGGAACCTCAGACTGGGTCTCAGGTACCTTCCTCTTCCCTCATAGCTCGCCTGGTAAAGAATCTGCCTGCAATGCAGGAGACCTGGGTTTGATCCCTGGGTTGGGAAGATCCCCTGGAGAAGAGAAAGGCTACCCACTCCAGTATTCTGGCCTGGAGAACTCCATGGACTGTATGGCCCATGGGGTCACACAGAGTCGGACACGACTGAGCACCTTTCCCTTTCTCGAAATTAATAGATCTTCTCCCGCCGCCTGACTGTCGACCATTACTTCTCAAAGCACAGCACAAGCCAGAATCTCAAACCCAGTTGGGTCAGATCCCTTACCCACTCTCGCTCTGTTCTAAATATTCACTCCGTCATCAAACTGTTAAACAATTAAATGGACATTTATCCAAAGGACACTACCTAACTGAACGGGAACCCTCCTAGAAGTGCCTGCACGCCCTGCGTTGACCACTAGGTGGGGGCTTGCTTGTTTGCACGGTTTAGGCCTCAGTGCGAAGAGAAGGAACATTACAGTAAGCCCTGGACCTACCTGAACTAATTTCATCCTCATGACACACTAAAAACGAAAATACTGGGGAGAAAAGGTCAATCATTTTCCATAACACTTGCTGTGTTTCAGTTGTGGGGGAAATATAATTAAAATCTCCCAACCTAGAAAATCTGTCTAGAAAGGTAGTAAAAAAATATTATCATTGAATTACCATTAAACCAGAATATGGTGCATGTCATCAGCAATCCACTAATAGACTGCAAAGACAGAAAAAAAAATTCACCCTTTTATTTACATATAGCGCTGCAATTACAACCAATTGTGTGTGTATGCGTGCTCAGTCATGTCTCTTTGTGACCCCATTGACTACAGCCCACCAGCCTCCTCTGTCCATGGGATTTCCCAGGCAAGAATACAGGAGTGGGTTGCCAGTTCCTCCTCCAGGGGGTCTTCCCGACCCAGGGATCAAACCCGGTCTCATGTATCTCCTGCACTGGCAGGTGGATTCTTTACCACTAGCACTGCCTGGGAAGCCATGTAACCAATTACATGATATTTATTTTCAAGATTATTCAATCACTAAGTCGTGTCCAACTCTTTGCAACCCCAAGAACTGCCTGCAGCACACCAGCCTTCCCTATACTCCACAGTCTCCTTGAGTTCGCTCAGACTCATCTCAACTGAGTCAGTGATGCTATCCAACTATCTCATCCTGTGATGTCCCCTTCTCCTCTTGCCCTCAATCTTTCCTAACATCAGGGTATTTTCCAATGAATTGGCTCTTTGCATCAGATGTTTTTTTTTCAGAGCTTCAGCCTCAGCATCAGTCCTTCAGTTAATATTCAGGGTTGATTTCCTTTAGGATGAACTGGTTTGATCTACTTGCAGTCCAAGGGACTCTCAAGAGCCTTCTCCAACGCCACAGATCAAAAGAGTCAATTCTTCAACACTCAGCCTTCTTTATGGTCCAACTTACACATCTGCACATGACTACTGGACAAAAACCATAACTTTGGCTAGATGAACCTGCTTTTTAATGTACTGTCTAAGTTGGTCTCAGCTTTCCTTCCAAGGAGCAAGTGTCTTTTAATTTCATGGCTGCAGTCACGGTCTGCAGTGATTTTGGAGCCTAAAAAAATAAAATCTGTCACTATTTCCACTTTTTCCCCATGTATTTGCCATGAAGTGATAGGATAGGATGCCATGATTTTCTTTGTTTTTGAATGTTGAGTTTTTTCAAGTCAGCTTTTTCACTCTCCTCTTTAAGCTTCATCAAGAAGCTCTTTAGTTTCTCTTCACTTTCTGCCATAAGGGTGGTGTCATCCGAATATCTGAGGTTGTTGATATTTCTCCCGGAAAGATAAATAATAACTAGTCCTCCAATAAAAAGACTTGACAACATCATTTATCAAATGCAGCTTATCCTGATTTTACCTGGTCATGGTGTGACCACCTGTTAGTTAATTGGCTTTTATCCAAAAGAAAAACAAACCTTTTACAACAGGGAGTAAGTTTGTATCCTAGGGGCAGGTACCTATGGAATTTAGGTCCTGCCCTTCCACAGAAACTGGGAGGGGTGATACTAGGCATTTATATTTCAAAGAACAGTTCTCAGGTCCTAGAGAAAGACATTCCTGGGTCCTAAAGCTGAGATTTCAGAACAATTTGTATACATTTCCAAGAGAGGAGAAAGTGTCTTTTATTTTCTCCCAGGTTTTCTACATTGTAAAGAAAAGGAGGGAAGGGCAATCTCTCCCCTGACTGTCAACTGGGAGAAATAAGCTTATTTTTAATTTGTGTTTGTTCTTACACAGCCTTCCCATCCGTAAAGTGAAAGAGAACTGTTCAGAGTTGATGTGATGATTAGAGAAAGGTGTCCAGCAAAGTGATGGACACAAGCTTATCTTCACCCTCTCCAGGTTACCTGAGTGCTTCCCCAGGACCTGAAGACCAGATTAGGTCTCTGCCAGCTCATAAACCCCTTCACCCAAGTGCCCTCCTCCAGCGATTCCCCTCACCCCACCCACCTGCCCCTCATAGAAACTTTCTTAAGAATCTCCTATACCCTGTGTCTTCACTCCCTCCCCGGCACCCACACCTCAACCCACTGCAGTTGGTCCTTTAGTGAACGTACTCTGGCGCACCACCATGGGCCACACACTTGATCATTCCCTCTTAGAACTCTCTTCTCCCCAGACCCTGCCACACGGTGATCTTTGGGGTCTCCATTTATGGGACCATTTCCAGTCTGCTTTCTTGATGGGCTCTCGTCCTCTGACAAACACTTAATGTGTGGTCTTAGGCAAGACTCGGGCCTCTGTATATTTCTTATATGAAATTAGAAGTCACCCAGGATGATGGCAGAATTAGATACAGACAGGTGAGGAGGAGCTTCGAGGAGAGTAAGGGAACAGGGAACAGGAATACAACCCTAGAGGGCGGAGGGAAGAAGCCGATTTCCTTTCCTTTTGAAGGTAGTATAATGCACACATTAGACTGAATGATGTAACAACCTAATATCATGTCTTCAGTCATGTCTTACTCTGCAATCTTATGGACTATATGGCCCACCAGCTTCCGCCGTCCATGGGATTTTTCAGGCAAGAATACTGGAGTGGGTTACCATCTCATCCTCCAGGAGATCTTCCCGATCCAGGGATAGGACCCGCATCTCTCTGTCTCCTACATTGGCAGGCAGATGTTCCACCCCTAGCGCCACATAGGAAGCCCAGTATCATGTTAGATTGTATACAATCGCCCTGGAGGTGCTTATTTAACATGTAGGCTCCAAGCCACTTTTATGCAGCACTGGATGGAGCTCAAGGACGTTATTCAGACAAATCAGCAGAGAAAGGCAAATAGCACATCATCTCACTTATACGTGGACGATAAAAATACCAAAGTCATACAAACAGAGAGTAGAATGATGGTTGCCGGGGCCTTGGGGGGTGGATGGAATGGGAAGACTTTGGTAAAAGGATACAAACTTACAGACACACCGCAAATGTGTCTAGGGGATCTAATGTCAATTGTCAATAACAATACTGGACTGGACTTCCCTGGCGGTCCTGTGGTTAAACATTTGCCTGCCAACACAGGGGACACAGGTTCGATTCTTGATCTGGGACAATTCCACATGTCGCAAAGCAGCTAAGCCCATGCACCCAACTACTGAGCCTGCACTCTAGAGCCCGTGGGCCCCACCATGAGAAGCCACTGCAATGAGAAGCCTGCACACAGCAGCTACAGAGTAGCCGCTGCTCACCGAAGCTAAACAAAAAGCCCATGCAGCAACGAATATCCAGCACAGCCAAAAATAAATAAGCAAATAAAAATTTTAAAAACAATTGCATATTATATACTTGAAGTTGTTAAGAGTATAGATCTTAAATGTTACCACCAAAAACATGGTAATTATATAAGGGTATGAAAGTGTGAACTAACCTAATTGTGGTAACCATTTTGCAATATACACATGCATCAAATCATCACACTGGACATCTTAACCCTGTATATGTTATAGGTCGATATCTCAATAAAGCAAGGTAAAAAATAAAATGTGAACCAAAATAGAGGCCCCAGCTTCCTCTTCAGAAAGTCTGATTCAATGAAAAGTGTTAGTTGCTCAGTCGTGTCCAACTCTTTTGTGACCCCATGGACTGTAACAGCCTGCCAGGCTCCTCTGTCCATGGGATTTCCCAGGCAAGAATACGGGAGTGGGTTGTCATTTCCTTCTCCAGGGGTGTCTTCCTGACCCATGGGTCAAACCTGGGTCTCCTGCATTGCAGGCAGAGTCTTTACCATCTGAGCCACGAGGGAAGCCAGTGTAAGGTCAGCAATTCTGAGTCTGAATGATCAATCCAAGTGATTCTGATCCCAGGAGTTCCCTGCATCACACCAAGAAAAGCTTCTGCATCTGGCCTGAGGTGGAGTTGGTGAAAGGGAAGTGGGACACTGAGAGTCATTTCCTAGGCAGGTTGATAAGATGTCTAGGGGTCCCCAACAGAGAGGGGTCTGGACTTCTCAAGGAGGAAGAAATGACAAACTTTTCCACCCTCTACATTCCTTAAGATTATGTAACAGTAATATATCTTGCTTGAGGAAAGTCTCTGGAAAAAACCTTCTGGCTAATCCTGTTATCTTAAAATGTAAATTATGAGAGTAGGTCTAGTGAGGTCTTTACAACCTCCAGACATTCTTTTGATTCAGTGTAATAACTAATTTGAGAGTATATAACTCCATTGCTAACACTAGCAGGCAGGTACTCTTTCTTCCCCCTTCTGATGCCTATGTCAGAAGATTTCTGTATCTCCTTTATACTTTAATAAACTCTATTGCACAAAAGCTCTAAGTGATCAAGCCTCGTCTCTGGCCCCGGGTTGAATTCTTCTCCTCTGGAGGCCAAGAATCCCGGAATTTTTTTCGTGGTTCCGCAACAACCTTTCAGCACCAAGGTACAGGGTCGTGAAAGGATCCAGCAAGAATAACCTGGTTTCTTTGCCATCTAGCCATTCTTCTCATCTCAGATTATGATAGGTAGAAAACCTTTGTAGAGAAGTGAGTTTCAGGGCTGGGGGGTGGTTCTCTGCCCAGACCTCGGGCCCTGCTGAACACTGACCTCCATTTGGGGCCAATTGGACCGCAGGTTGTATATTGTCACCCTACATATTTAACTTATATGCAGAGGACATCATGAGACATGCTGGGCTGGAAGAAGCACAAGCTGGAATCAAGACTGCCGGGAGAAATATCAATACCCTCAGATATGCAGACGACACCACCCTTATGGCAGAAAGTGAAGAGAAACTAAAAAGCCTCTTGCTGAAGTGAAGAGGAGAAAAAAAGCTCAACATTCAGAAAACTAAGATCATGGCATCTGGTCCCATCACTTCATGGGAAATAGATGGGGAAACAGTGGGAAAAGTGTCAGACTCTATTTTGGGGGGGGCTCCAAAATCACTGCAGATGGTGATTGCAGCCATGAAATTAAAAGACACCTACTCCTTGGAAGTAAAGTTATGGCCAACCTGGATAGCATATTGAAAAGCAGAGACATTACTTTGCCAACAAAGGTTCGTCTAGTCAAGGCTATTGTTTTTCCAGCAGTCATGTATGGATGTAAGAGTTGAACAGTGAAAAAGGCTGAGCACAGAGAATTGATGCTTTTGAACTGTGGTGTTGGAGAAGACTCTTAAGAGTCCCTTGGACTGCAAGGAGATCCAACCAGTCCATCCTAAAGGAGATCAGTCCTAAGAGTTCACTGGAAGGACTGATGTTGAAGCTGAAACTCCAATATTTTGGCCACCTGATGTGAAGAGCTGATTCATTGGAAAAGACCCTGATGCTGGGAAGGATTGGGGGCAGGAGGAGAAGGGGAAGAGAGAGGATGAGATGGCTGGATGGCATCATCAACTTGATGGATATGGGTTTGGGTAGACTGAGGGAGTTGGTGATGGACAGGGAGGCCTGGCATGCTGCAGTTCATGGGGCCGCAAACAGTCGGACACAACTGAGCGACTGAACTGAACTGAACTGGACAGCCTATGTATCTCCTGAACTCCCACCCATGGATGCTCTGAAGACCCAAGAGAGGCTCAGAACTATCATCAACTGCAGGGCCAGACAGAGGGTTAGGAATGGTAAAAATCCATGAGCAGCAGGAGAGGTAATGGTGGTCTTGGCAATTTGACTTGAAAGACCTCACTGAGAAAGGACTTTGGAACAAAGACTTAAACTGTTATAAGATGGAAAGTGGACCATACAGACATTGTGGGGGGAGATAGTACAGGCAAAGGAATAAGGAAATGCAAAGACTCTAAAGGAAGAAATACTTGGCCTGAAAGCAGGAAGAACAAGGACGAGAATTCATCAGAGGGAGGACAAGTTGGTGCAGCCTACGCTTAGTCATTCTTACGACTTGGTTTAGACTTGAAATAGGATTGGCAGCTATGCAAGGGCTTGAGCTCAACAGTGAAAAAACAAGGCTGCATCTTTTGAGAAGATGCCTGTGGTTGCTGTGTTGACGACAGACACAGTAAGGGCCAAAGTAGGAAGTCTGGTTGGGAGAGGATTACATGAATGCAGGCGAGAGGTGATGGTCACTGGGCCAGAGTTCGGCTCAGAGACTGATATCAAGAGAGCAGATAGGGACCTATGCATCCCACACTGGGACTTGAACCTATGATCTTTCAACTGAGATCATTCCTCTCGCCTCAGGACTCAAGCTCAGGTTCTTGATGAAGAATTCAGTGAGAAACAAATGACAGGTAAGACATGGAATGATTAAGAGAGAAACACACTCCACAGGCAGAGTGTGAGCCATCTCATGGTGTTGGGTAATTCTGTAGGCTAATGAGTAGGAGAAGTAATCCAATTGTTTGGGGGAAAAGGGTGGGGATTTCCAGGAATTGTCTATCACCCACTTGTTGACATTTAAGGATCAGACTTGGCACTGTCATGGCATCTGTGGGTGTGTCATTCAGCTTGTTGATCGGCTACAAGGAGCCTATACTGAGGCTAGCGGAAGTCTCTTCCACCTCCTTGGACCTAGTTGTTTCTAACCAGTTCATGTCATGTTCTATGGCTATGTCATTCTTTTAAAGGTTGTGCCCTGCCCCCTTCCCTCCTGTTTCAGATCCAGGTCTACTGTGAAGGCAGAACCAACAGTGACAAAAAGAGGGGTCTGATTAAGTGCCCACCCTGGTGTCTTAAATATGACACTCAGAAAGAATTGGGAAAGAGCAACATATACATCAGAAAGGTAATTCCAAGGTGGATTGTTTTGGCAATCTTGGCAAAGGAATGAGGTAAGCACGAGACGTTAAGTAAAAGTAGATGCTGAAGAGGCAAGAAGATGAGATGGAGGAACCATGAATCCCGGCAAACAGAGGGGAGCCGGCCTAGAAACTCAGCATAAACTATACACACACTTGTCCATAAATGTGCTTTCAGTGCACTTGTAAGGACATGCTTATTCTCCATCTTCTTTACTTCACCAATTTTAAAATGGGTATTGTGTGTCTCCCCCATAGTAAAGGTAATTGTTTGGAGTCAGGTGCTCTGTCTTACTAACCTCTGTACCCCTAACACTGGAATCCAGACCGTATGTAGAAAATGTAGACCCAGAGACTAGAAATTGTAGCTGGCATGTAACAGCTGTTGGCTGCCTGAGTAGATCAGTGAGGGAGGGCTTTGAGAAACTCAGGTTGCTCTGGAAAAGAAAGGGAAGAGAGAATGTGCAGGAGAGCAGAGGCCAAGAAGCGAAATGGCAGAAACAAGCAAGACCTTGACCAGGAGAGCAGAAACAGGAACAGGAGAGACAGAGACGCAGGCATGAGTCAGGGGTGGGGGGGGAGGAGGGGCTGAGAGGAAAGATCTGCATGAAAACCTCTGAAAAGGCTCAGTGAGAAGATGACTAATGGAGAATTCTCAAGAAACTAACCTGTGTTGCGTAATGCCCCTACCCCACCTCGCCTCCCTCTGAAATCTTCAGGAAATCAGCATTGCTTACTCTTGGCCCTTCCTTGCTGATCCAGGATTGCATTTTACATACAGCACACTTAAGATAAAATGTGAGCCAGGTGTGTTATTATACTCAAAATGACTAATCAATGCACAGATCAAAGATCTGTTTAGCCAGTTCTCTTTGTGCCAAGGAAAGAGCATCACTTCCCAATATCTCTGTCCAATCTGCTACAAGACAGCCTAGTAAATATAGAACCAAGCACTGCCTGATTCTACTCCACAGACTTTTGGCTGATAAGGACTTAAGAAGGTAAGATTCCATGATCCAGAATTCAGCTCTGGCCCTAGTCTCCTGGAATAGAAGAGGGCCCATTGTATGCTTGTTTTTCTAGGATTTTGTGTTGGAAATTGAGTCAGAGACCTACTGGTGGAGAGAAAACAGTGAGTAGAGTCACGTGTATCTACTCTCTGAAGTTTGTCAAACTCTGCTTGACATCAGGAGGTCTGAAGGGACCCTACTCAACTGGCATCTTTTCTACAAGGCAAAACAATACACAGTCTGGTAAGTTCTAACTGGAGACTCGAGGGATGAACAAGAGAAGATATTACACTCTGGCCAGAGACAGAAATGTTCAGGGTAGATTTGTGAAATGAACAGAGGTGCATTTGTTTGGGTTTTTCAGATGGTAAGGAATCTGCCTGCAATGCAGGAGACCTGGGTTCAATCTCTGGGTCGGGAAGACCCCCTGGGGGAGGGCATGGCAACCCCCGTCCAGTATTCTCGCCTGGAGAATCTCATGGACAGAGGAGCCTGGCGGGTTACAGTCCATGGGGTCACAAAAAGCCAGACACAACTGAGTGACTCAGCACAGCACGGTGTGATCCCCAGAGAAGGTACTGTTTCCTCCGAAGTTCTCATCAGTCAAGGAGAATTCCTGATAACAATCTGCAAGCATGTACAGCTCAGGGATGTATCTATGATATATCTTTATCCAGGCCCAGGCAGAGAGAACCCTTTTTTGTTTCACGTGTCTCTCTGTTGTCCATTAAGCCTTTCCAAGGCCCACGCTAGGCAAAACTGAAAGTCACATCAGGGATTTCACTTGAATTGTTGAAAATTCTGTCTTTATTCAACATTCAATGAAAGTTCAAAAAGTGAATTCTATATAACTGGAAAATTTTGCTCCTATTTCCCCAGGAGAGAGCAATGAATTGCTCTCATTCGATGTGGTCTGAAAATGCACTTCACATTTTTGCCTACCCAACTATTAACTATTTATTCATGTCTGCATCATTACTGGGCTTCCCTAGTGGCTGAGCAGTTAAGAATCTGCAGGAGGCCTCATAGAAAGAGTTTGGAAGTATACCTTCCTCTGCAATTTTCTGGAAGAGTTTGAGTAGAATAGGTGTTAGCTCTTCTCTAAATTTTGGGTAGAATTCAGCTGTGAAGCCATCTGGTCCTGAGCTTTTGTTTGTTGGAAAATTTCTGATTACAGTTTCAATTTCTGTGCTTGTGATGGGTCTGTTAAGAATATCTATCTCTTCCTGGTTTAGTTTTGGAAAGTTGTACTTTTCTAGGAATTTGTCCATTTCTTCCAGGTTGTCCAGTTTATTTGCATATAGTTGCTGATAATAGTCTCTAATGATCCTTTGTATTTCTGTGTTTTCCGTTGTGATCTCTCCATTTTCATTTCTAATTCTGTTGATTTGGTTCTTCTTCCTTTGTTTCTTGATGAGTCTGGCTAATGGTTTGTCAATTTTATTTATCTTTTCAAAGAACCAGCTTTTGGCTTTGTTGATTTTTGCTATGGTCTCTTTTGTTTCCTTTGCATTTATTTCTGCCCTGATCTTTAAGATTTCTTTCCTTCTACTAGCCCTGGGTTTCTGCATTTCTTCCTTTTCTAGTTGCTTTAGGTGTAAAGTTAGGTTATTTATTTGATTTTTTCTTGTTTCCTGAGGTGAGCTTGTATTGCTATCTATGAACTTTCCCCTTAGCACTGCTTTTACAGTGTCCCATAGGTTTTGGGTTGTTGTGTTCTCATTTTCATTCATTTCTATGCATATTTCGATTTCTTTTTTGATTTCTTCTGTGATTTGTTGGTTATTCAGCAGTGTGTTGTTGAGCCTCCATATGTTGGAAATTTTTTAATGGTTTTCTCCTGTAATTGATATCTAATCTCACTGCATTGTGGTCAGAAAAGATGCTTGGAATGATTTCAATTTTTTTGAATTTATCAAGGCTAGTGGACTCTGTGGAAGAGGGCAAGGGTGGAATGATATGGGAGAATGGCATTGAAACATGTTAATTATGATATGTGAAATCAATCGCCAGCCCAGGTTTGATGCTAGGGGCTGGTGCACCGGGATGACCCAGGGGGAGGGAATCGGGAGGGAGGAGGGAGGGGTGTTCTGGAAGGGGAATATATGTATACCCATGGCAGATTCATGTCAATGTATGGCAAAACCAACACAATAAAGTAAAGAAAATTAAAAAAAAAAAAAAAGAATCTGCAGGAGGTTCAGCCTCTAGGTCAGGAAGATCCCTGGAGGAGGGTATGACAATCCACTCCAGTATTCTTGCCTGGAGAATCCCATGGACAGAGGAGCCTGGCGGGCTACAGTCCGTGGGGTCACAAAGAGTCAGACAAAACTGAGCATGCACACATACTTCCTTACTACACTGGTAGTAAGTGGTAACTGAAATCAGTGAAATCTCACAGTGGTTTCAGTTACCACTTACACACAGATAATTCAAACACTTGGATCTCCAGGGCAGTTCTTGGCTCTGAGCTCCAATCTACATAATTGCCTGGGATTTACTTCCTTTTTGTGCTTTTTTATAAATCTGTTTAATCCTTTTTCAGATTTATCGAGGTATAAATGACAAAAATTCTGTATATTTAAGGTTTATAACTTGATATTTTGATATACATATATACAGTGTAAAATGGTCACCATAACAAAGCTAATAAACATATCCACCACTCACATGGGCTTCCTTGGTGGCTCAGACAGTAAAGAATCTGCCTGCAATGTGGAAGACCCAAGTTCGATGCCTGGATCGGGAAGATCCCCTGGAGAAGGGAATGGCAGCCCACTCCAGTACTCTTGCCTGGAGAATCCCATGGACAGAGGAGCCTGGTGGGCTACAAGCCATGGGGTTGCAAAGAGTCAGACACAACTGAGCACCTAATGCATTCTGCTTTCACCACCTCACATACTCCCTTTTGTGCGTATGTGATGAGAACACTTGTGATACGTCCTCAGCATATTTCAAGTATACAATACAATAGTGTTGACTTTACAGTCAGCATTCTTTAGGTTAGATCTCCATTTCCTTTCATCTAGTATAACTGAGACTTTGAACACTTTGACCAATGTCACTCCATGTCCCCCACCCCCGACACCATCATACTGTCTGCTTCTTCCACGAGTTTAGCTATTTAAAATTCTCATACAAATAAAATTTTGTTGTAGTTGCCCTTCTGTGTCTGGTTTAAGACCTAAATTCATCTCCTACCATGTCCATTCCTTTGGGGAAAAACATCAAGGATCTATCAGAGGTTGCCCCCTTTCTCCCAAATGAACTTTGTACTCTCCTCTATGCTTCTAGCATCATGCCTTCCCTGTTTGAGCGTACTAGCAAGAATTTGGTCAAAGAGCTTGGAGGCAAAGACTTGAGGCCCATCCAAAACCTGCTGAGTGCCAACAAGTTCTGTCAGCTGAAGCTACTGCGGAGGAAGAGGAAGACCCTCTCTCAGTTCTGGGAACAACCTGATGTTCCAGGTGACCACACCCTCATGGACATCCTGGAGCCAAGTCCTTCAGTCCCAGGTAGTGTCAACCAGTGGTGAGGGAGGTAAGGGGTGAAACACAAGCGTGCTCACAATCAAGCACCCAAGAAACCCCTAAGACACCTGCACAGGTAGATACCAAACCAGCCTTGCCTCAAGGCACAGGGCAAGGAGGCTTGGGTCTTTGAGAATCTAACTAATCTTTACAGCAGCCTCTGAAGTTGGGATTAATAGCTCCATTTGCATAAGAATAAATTGAAATTTACTTCCCTGGTGGCTCAGGCAGAAAAAGCTGCTGCCAGCAATGCGGAAGACCTGGGTTCGATCCCTGGGTAGGGGAGATTTCCCTGGAGAAGGAAATGGCAACCCACTCCAGTACTCTTGCCATGGAAAATCCCGTGGGTGGAGAAGCCAGGTAGGCTGCAAGCCATGGGGTCTCAAAGAGTCGGACACGACTGAGCGACTTCACTTTCACTTTCAAATACAAAATACCTTGTTCAGTTACACACCTGGAAACTGGTAGAACTGGAATCTAAATCGGGTCTGCCTGGCTCTAAACCCCAAACATTTTCTGCTCTGTGTGCTGCCCCATGGGGCTGACGCAGTGCCTGGAGAGATGATGCTCAGGCTCTCCTGGATCTGCGTGCAAGTGACATCATCCCTTCTTGGAATCAGGACATTGTCCCTTGCTATCCAACCCCTGGGGAGATGTATTGCTTGTCCTCAGTAGTAATTTACATTTAAAACTTTAACTGATCAGCTGGCTTCTCCACTGAGATTTACATGAGTAAGAGGGATGGGGTAGGGACTTTCCTGGCAGTCCAGTGGTTAAGACTCTGCGCTTCCACTGCACAGAACTTGAGTTCAATCCCTGATGGGGATTATATATATATATATATATATATTTCTTTTTTTTTTTAAAGAGGGTTAGGATAAAAAGAGGACTCAGTTATTCTAGTTCCCTCACCAGCTGTTACAGAGTGAATTCTTGGCTAAATCTAAGGTCATTTTTTTCTATCCCCAGAGCCTGTAGTGACAGGAAAATTCCTCTTCCATGACAAAATGTACCAGAAGAAGGCAGCTGAGGTGGAAGTGACTGCTGGGCTAGAAGCAAGTGTGTCGGGGAAGGCTACCCAGACCTATGAATTCTTCCTGGAGGTTCAGTCTGTTACCATCTCATCACGTGACTGGGAAGACCTCCAGAAGAGGTGAGGCCAGGGGAGAGGAAAGACAGGTCAGGGAGCCCCGAGCGCTCTCCTCGTGGGCAAGGAGGTGTCTAGCAGAGCTTGTTGCTGAGGTTCAGAATGAAGAAAATGACACCCCATATCATGCTGCTCTTCTTAGATATTCATGCATGCATTCATTCATGCAACTAATAGTCATTATCTTATGCACACTTATTAAAACAGTAGTTACCCATTACTATGCTATTATGTGCTGGGCCCTGAATAATAACAAGGACATAAATATCTCTGCCATATCTTGAGAAACCTGTATGCAGGTCAGGAAGCAACAGTTAGAACTGGACATGGAACAACAGACTGGTTCCAAAAAGGAAAAGGAGTACGTCAAGGCTGTATATTGTCACCCTGCTTATTTAACTTATATATAGAGTACATCATGAGAAACACTGGGCTGGAAGAAGCACAAGCTGGAATCAAGATTGCTGGGAGAAATATCAATAACCTCAGATATGCAGATGACATCACCCTAATGGCAGAAAGTGAAGAACTGAAGAGCCTCTTGATGAAAGTGAAAGAGGAGAGTGAAAAAAATTGGCTTAAAGCTCAACATTCAGAAAACTAAGATCATGGCATCTGGTCCCATCACTTCATGGCAGATAGATGGGGAGACAGTGCAAACAGTGGCTGACTTTATGTTTTTGGGCTCCAAAATGACTGCAGATAGTGATTGTAGCCATGAAATTAAAAAACACTCCGTGGAAGGAAAATTATGACCAACCTAGATAGCATATTAAAAAGCAGAGACACTACTTTCTCAACAGAGGTCCATCTAGTCAAAGCTATGGTTTTTCCAGTAGTCATGTATGGATGTGAGAGTAGGACTAGAAAGAAAGCTGAGCACCAAAGAATTGATGCTTTTGAACTGTGGTGTTGGAGAGGACTCTTGAGAGTCCCTTGGACTGCAAGGAGATCCATCCAGTCCATCCTAAAGGAGATCAGTCCTGGGTGTTCATTGATGTTGAAGGTGAAACTCCAATATTTTGGCCACCTGATGCGAAGAACTGACTCATTTGAAAAGACCCTGATGTTGGGAAAGATTGAAGGCAGGAGGAGAAGGAGACGACAGAGGATGAGATGGTTAGATGGCATCACCTACTCAATGGACATGAGTTTGAGTAAGCTCTGGGAGTTGGTGACGGACAAGGAGGCCTGGCGTGCTGCAGTTCATGGGGTCGCAAAGAGTCAGACATGACTGAGCGACTGAACTGAACTGAAAGCCACTTTTACTTAGTGTAGACAGGCAAAGGGCGGGAGTGAGGAAATAATCAATAAAAAATAAATTAATAAAATATTAATTTAAATGAGACAAAGACTCTGAGACTGTTTAAACAAACTCTGCAAGTGTCCAGTGATTTACCTCTATGCATATAGGCAAAGATGGATATCCAATGAATCTCTAAGAACTTAACAAAGAACTTAAGTCTTTATGCCTTTTAAAAACTGAGATGCCAGTTTAAATAGATTTTTATGAAGGCAACAAAGGTGGAAGCCCATGTTAAAGAAGCAACTTGAAACTCAACAGAAGTTACTTTGACAGGGCGTTGCCCAATTTCTGTCTTCCTTGTGTCTTGCCAGCCCTTATTGGAAATAGCATCTGCAAAGATTGTCTTGCAGGAAAATAACTGGGGTTCTGGAGCTAAGAAAATAAAAACCATTTTTCTCCTTGATGAATAAAGAGAAAATTTCTAGGATAAATTGTATCAGCTAGTTTCAATTAAGATAAGTAAGTCTGAGATCAAAACTTTAAATATAAAAAGACAGTTAGATTTTTAATAAATGGGATGTGGAGGCTGTGATGTGTTTCAGCTACAAAGGTAATCACAGTTTGTGATAGGGGCTCTGAAGCTAAGACAGGAAGAAGTAACAGAGAATGCCTGGAGGGAGGGTAATCTGTTTAGGTCTCTGAGGGGCTGAGTTGAGTTAAGACCTAAAGAATAAAGGAAGCAAGCAGGAGCGGGATGCAAGCGATCCAGAGGAGGGGTTAAAAGCAATGAGGCAGGGCAGAGGTGGATATTGTCAAGATGTTGGAGCGGGAAGGCTTCAGCTTAGCCAACCAAGATGAAGGTGATGGAAAATGAGGCTCAGGAGGTAAGTAGATATCAGATAACCCAGCCCTTAGATACCAGATAAGCAGCTTGAGAGCAGAGTGAAAAAGCTGACTTGAAACTCAACATTTAAAAAAAAAAAAACTAACTAAGATCATGGCATCTGATCCTATCACTTCATGGCAAAAAGGGGGGAAAGTGAAAACAGTGACAGATTTCATTTTCTTGGGCTCCAAAATCACTGAGGACAGTGACTGCAACCATGAAACTAAAAGATGACTGCTTCTTGGAAGGAAAGCTATGACAAACCTAGACAGTGTATTAAAAAGCAGAGACATCACTTTGCCAAAAAAAGATTCATCTAGTCAAAGCTATGGTTTTTCCAGTATGGATGTAAGAGTTGGACCATATAGAAGGCTGAGTGCCAAAGAATTGATGCTTTCAAATTGTCATGCTAGAGAAGACTCATGCGAGTCTCTTCAGCTACAAGGAGATCAAACCAGTCAATCCTAAAAGAAATCAACCATGAATATTCATCAGAAGGACTCTTGCTGAAGCTCCAATACTTTGACCACTTGATGCAAAGAGCCAGCTCATTGGAAAAGACCCTGATGCTGGGAAAGATTGAAGGCAAAAGGAGAAGGGGGCAACAGAGGATGAGATGGTTAGACAGCATCACCAACTCAATAGACAAGAATTTGAGCAAACTCCTGGGAGACAGTGGAGGACAGAAGAGTCTGGCATGCTGCAAACCATGGGATCTCAAAGAGTCAGACATGACTTAGCAACTGAAAAATAAGTGGCTTCAACTTCACTCCAAGGGCAATGGGAAAGCTCAGCCCTGGATCCTCAGTGACTCCCTCCACTGAAAAGCAATCTAAGAGTTTCTCAGGCTTTCACACGGCTGTTTTCCAGGGCACCAACCCCAGCAGGGGCCTTGCGTGGAATCAGAGATGAGTCTCAGAAATGAAATGGAGATGAAATTTGTCTTCAGGACTTCACACTGCTCACATCTCCCATTTATTCACATCTCCTAAACTTACATCTTCAAGCCACTCCTACACACCTACCAAGAATGTTCAATCCATAAATACCCACCTATGCTAGTCAAGAAAAAAATCATCCAAAATCCTCTCAGCATCATCACAGTTCATCCGTATGCTCCACATCCCACCCTCACTATGTCTCTGGACAAGGATGGGTGTGGAGTTTCCCCAGGTTTGACAGCAGGATCTCCTAAGGACTGTTTTCCACCATCTATACTTGTCTACTTCTGGATCTTCTGGTCAGAGGCCCTAGAGCTGGAGTTCTATAAACTGCCCTCTAAAAGAACTAACATAATTTTGGAAAAGCCTTAAGGGGATGGCTTGCATACTGTCATAGCCATCCCTCCATAAGAGAAGGGGGCCTCTCCATCATGCACACCAGAGACATCCTTCTTAGCCTATAAGCCAGTACCTTTCCATCATTTAGGGCTCCACACAGGCTCTGCGCCCTTCAGGTCCTAAGGAGAGAAGTAATGTGAGAAGCCATCTCTTTCACACTCTGACCCTCCTCCTCGTTTATCCGCCCTAGGAAAGTGTTGGATCAAGAGCCATCATTTCTGAAGGAGTGCCGGACCAGAGGGGACAACCTATATGTGGTCACAGATGCCGTGAAACTGATCAACGAAACAGTCTTGTGGGACTGCAGCAGTATGAACGCCATGGGCAAATTCTCTATCCCTTGGAGTTTTTATGCCAAGGTATTGTGTTGTCCTGAAGTGGGGTGGGGCCCAAGAGCACAGCCAGCCCAGCGTCCTTTCCCAGGGACTCTGGACCCTCTGAGGACCTGATTTCAGGGATGGGGTGAGTGGGGTCATTATTCCCCACTTCTCATGTGCTGAGGAAGCCTGGCCCCTGACCTGAGAGCCCATCTAACATCCTCCCTTTAATATTTCAGTACATGGATTATTCCATACTGATAAAATGGGCAATAGATTTAATTATTTGAGATTATATTTTGCTTTGGGCAAATGATAGAGCCTTGAAATTACTAAAGTGTAGTCTCTGTACTATATCCTTGTGTGGTTTGCTAGAGGAAACAAGCAATTATTGTTTAGTCGCTAACTCACGTCCAGCTCTGAGACCCATGGATTAGAGCCTGCCAGGCTCCTCTGTCCATAAGATTTCTCAGGCAAGAATACTGGAGTGGGTCACCAGTTCTTTCTCCAGGGGATCTTCTCAATCCAGTTAGGGATCAGATTTGTGTTTCTTGCATTGCAGGTGGGTTCTTTATCACTGAGTCACCTGAGGAGCCCAAGGAATCATTAACACAAAACTTTGGCAGTTAAAACACCCTAAATATGGTGATGTCTGAAGCAGAAAGTTTATAGATTCAAATTTAAATACATTCAAACACATATGATGTACACAACTCACGATGGCCAATTATAATCTTTTAAATTGATTTAAACAAATTAATATATCAAATATGTATGCAATATTGGCTAGGATTCACAGAGATAATGAAAGTTTGTGTGTGTTATAACATGTTTTCTATGCAACATACTTTGTGTAAGCTGTCCTCATTTAAGAGATTTAGGAACTAAAAACGGAAAAGAAAAACAGCCTGAAATATGAACTAACTTTCCCCAAATCAGTTAACTTGTCCTGCGAGGCCAGATTCCACCTGCGTCATTGGATTCCAAAGAAACCTGAAATAAATAAAACATGACTCCAATCTGAAGGGCATTTTGATGTTCAGCTTTTTTCTATCTGCTTGGGCTGGGCAACTGGACTTTGCGAGAACAGGAGGAGAAAGCCCAGTATCCTTTCACATAGGACGCCTGCTCACAGGGTCCAGAAAGGTTCTAAGTATCAGCTCCTGGGCTGAGATGTTGCTAAAACAGCTTGCTTCTCACCCTGGTTCATGGCCACATCAGTTTCGCCTGGTACCGCCTGTGTTTCGATACGTCAGAGCTCCCTGTGGCACTGGTCTACACTGGACTCTCTCTTAGGAACTTGAAGGTAGGAGGCATCCTGGGGGATCCAAGTACAGATCTGATTCTGGAGAGCCAGTGACTCATGAGGCTGCCTGAGGACATTCTGTGTGTTTCTGGGGAATAGTTCCCTGATCCAAAACATTTCAAATAATAGCATCTACGAAGAGTTTTTGCTGGTACATTTTTTTACTGGCATGTAATCGCTTTACAATGCTGTGTTCGTTTCTGCTGTACAATGAAGTGGATTGGCCATATGTACACATTTATCCCCTCCCTCGTGAGCCTCCCTCCAGGCCCCACCATCTACGTCATATGAGGATATGTTAATCATCATTCAGGTCTCCTAGAATACAGGAATAACTCTATGTGACGGTTAGTTTTATGGTTTAGCTTGACTGGTCCACAGGTGCCAATATACATGCAACAAAAACACAACATTGAGAGACGTGAAGGTAAATACTGGGCCAAAGAAGAAAAAAAATGGGTAACTGGAAATCAGGACCAGGATGGGGAGCGAGAGGGCAGAGGACTGCTGGGTCCTCGGCTCGTGAGCTTCCGGAAGCTCATGCACACATGACCGTATTGCCTGGCTTCTCTCCCCAGAGCACAGCAGATGGATCGGGTCTCAGCAAGAGAGAGAGGACGCTGACTGTACCCCAGGGCACCGTGATGGCCTATAGGAGGAAGCAGCTGGTGTTCCGGGAGAATGGCCGAGGTGAGCAGGGCCTGAAGGGAGTGGGTAGTGGGAGACCACCCAGAGGCCACCTTGGCTTCCCTCCTTGCTGGGGGAGGGGAGAAGCACGATCTCTCAGGCTCCCACAGCCACCTCCAAGCCCACAAGACTGAACCATGACCACACGGAGACCCAGAGGCAGTGGCGGACACAAGGGGCGCCCAACGCGGGGTATCCTTACCACCGGGCAAAGAGCAGCCCTGACCCCGACCATGTCTATGCATTCAAGGCCCTGCCGCTCTCGGCAGCTCACCTGGGGGAGCCACAGAGCTCCCCACTTTCCCATAAGCCCAGGTAAAGCTCATAAGACAGTGGCTCATCATAAACAGAACTGCAGATGTAAGGCTATTTCCTCCTCCAGGGGATCTTCCCGATCCAGGGATCGAACCCAGTCTCCCTCATTGCAGGCAGACTCTTTACTATTTGAGCCACCAGGGAAACCCCAACAACAGAACATAGGAATTTATCTGTTAATACATCTTTCTCTCACTAGCCTTAGAATGCACAACCCCCAATACGCACACCCTCGCTTTGGATTCTGATTTGACATCAGTGAACCAGTATCATTAAACAGCAACCACACACCCAGGAGGAACGGTGAGCACTGGGAATACAGCTCAGCATCCTTGGCGCCCCCTCTCTCCCCTCCCAAATGCTGAGACCCAGCTGGAGGCCATCCTGGCACAGCTGAGGTCCAAGGGGAGAGGATGCCCTCAACATTCGTGCGCGCGTGCGCACACACACACCTATAGCACCCTCTCTGTAACATCTCATCAAGGCCGGGTGCTGGCATCAGTTGCCGCCTGGCAATAGCAGTAGAAAAGAGCTGAGCTTTCCAGTCTCATGCGGTCAGAGGACCTCAGCTTCCGGAAAAAGGGCCAGTCCTACTGAGAGCAGAGACAAAGATGGGATTCACAGCTAATTTAGAGAGAGACCAGAGACTGTGCAGAGGGCATCAGGAGATGATAGTGATCGTGGGGAATGATAAAGTGTTATTTATTTAGAAGGGGATGAGAAGGAGCCTCATTTTCAAAACTCTGTTTTCTAAGTACCAGCGGTGGGAGGCCGAAAGACCAGCGGAGAAAGAGCGTCGGCACAGCCCTGCCTGCAAGTCGCGCCCTGGCCACGAGGGGGCGTGCGGGGCCGCGCACCCCTCAGGCCGGGGGCGGGGCGAAGGTAGAGGGCCGAGGGTGCAGGCGTGGAAGAGGAGCCCGCAGGAATAACCTGGGCTCTCCTGACCTGGCTTCTTCCCCTTGCAGCCATTCTTCTCATCTCAGATGATGACCAGCGGAAAACCTTCCCAGAAGATGAGTTCCTGAGCTCGGTGGGGTCTCTGCCTAGACCCCGGGGCGAATGCTACATCAGCCCTGCAAGGCACTCAGTCCTACAGGGAAGACCCCTCCAGTCAGGTCCTCCACCACCACCTAGTTTCTTCCCCTGCCCTTGACCCAGACACAGGCCCCTTGGCCCGGGAGACAGCCACCTTTCTCTTCTGAATCCTAAAGTAGAGTCCTAGGGGCGGGGGGTGCGGGTACTTGCCAAGGCTCCCTGTCTCCTGGCATTGTGTCAGCTGAAAGGTGAGAAATAAGGGGGGAGCAGGGAGGAGTTAGAGAAGCTGGGAGGAGGAGGGAGAGGAGACGGGAGGGGAAAAAAGCGCCTGAGTGAGCACGTCTGTTTCTCCTTCCAGAGGAACTGCAGAAGCTGCGGGTGTCACTAGGTGAGTGAGGCATTTTAGAGCCGGGAAAGTGGGATCGGACCCCTCCACCAGGAATAACCTGGGCTCTCCTGACCTGCCTTCTTCCCCTCCAGAAATGCTTTCCATCTCAGATGATGACAAGCGGAAAGCCTTTTCAGAGTTCCTCAACAGGGCAGGTTCTCTGCCAAGCCCCCAGGCCCTGCTGAGCCCTGACCCTCTCTGGAAGCTAATGAGAGCCGTACAGGGTGTTTAGCCCAGGTGTTAGTCTGCAAGGCAGACCCGGAGGGAAACTACCCTCCTTCCTCCATAGCCTGCTATCTTTTCTGCCTTTGACAAGCCATAGACCTTTGCGGCCACAGAGAAAGCCACTTCTCTCCTTCGAATGGGGTAATGGGGGGGGGGGGGGGGTGTTGGTGTTGGGGGGGGGGGGTTAACTCTTGGCGCATGAGCCCTTCTGCTTATCTTTCCAGGCAAATTGCAGATGCAATCAGCGATGGGTGAGTGGGTGATCTTGCAGCCAGGAAAGTGGGCTCCGATCCCTCCCATCACAACCCAAGTCCCATGTGGTTGCCTTTGCTGTCCTTACCCACGGCGCTGGCTCTGGCGCCCTGGACAAGGGGAAGGGGTGGACAGAAAGCAGGGGGGGGTGTTCAGGGAAGTAGGGGGCAGAAGTTCAGAGAAATCGCGTGTCCTCACAGACTAACTCTTGGATGAGGAATTTAATTTCCCTTCTAGGCACCATAAGACGTTCCATCCTCCCCAGTGGTGAGTGTGTGTTTGCTGGGATGGGGGTGGGGTCCCAATGATACATACACGTCTGGAGAGCAGAGCAGGTGCCCTTGTCTTTGCCACCACTGCCCTGGCCCTAGTTTCTGTGCAGTGGGAAGGGTCTGGGAAGCCAAGGAAGTAGAGGGGTGGGCTCGAATGGGGGAGGAAGAGTTTAAGCAAAACAGAGGAGGTGTGAGGAGGGCAGAACCCTCCAAAATATCTCAAGAGTAAACCTAGGGGGTGAGAAAGGGAGATGATCTTTTGTGACTCTTTCCAGGAAGAATACAGGAACCCATTTGCCAAGGTCAGTATTTATGAAGAAGAAACTTGGGGCTTCCTGGGTGGAAAACTGCAAAGCTAAGTGCCCAAAAGTTGATATGCACGCAACTTACAGAACTGAGCTTTACTTCCCAGTTGATGCTTTGTACAGTCCCACTCATTCATTCGTGGATGCATGCATGCACGCAACAAACCCTTGCTGAAAACTACTTGAGCAACAGGGATTATTCTGAGCAGTGGGGATGCAGCCATGGACCAAACAGAAATTCCCGCCTCACTGGACTGCTCCCTCTTAGCAGACATCTGGAGGCCACCTGAAGTCTCCTAGGAGAAGCAGAGAACCCCCGACACCATGCCTTGGTTGTGTCTGTGGTCACAGATGATATAGGCAGTTACACGATGAGATGGATAATCTCTGCGTGCCAGGTGCTACCCGCCCCCACGCGTTTAACACCCCACCCAACACATGTGGAAACTGGGCCCAGAGCACCTAGCGTTCTCATCTCTAGAGCCCATCACGAGAATCCACGTTGTTCTAGACATGACCCAGAACTGAGCGCTTGGTCATTTTCTTCCACATCCTGTGACCTCTTTCCAGAATCTTCTTTCTCGCCTCCCAGCCTTCTACTCCCCCACTCCCTACTCCCCGGCCCCTTCTCAGCACGAGGACTGCACATCTTTCTAATCTATTATGATAGCTTCATCCTCAGAGTTCTAACATGCTGTCCGCAGAAATGCTTTTGGTTGGCAGATAAATGGGATGGATAAACAGATAAACAGCTTATCAAACCACAAACCTTCTAATCTAAGAATTGTCCCCCATTTTCCGGTTGATGTTGATGCTGAGGACAGATTTCAAGTCCCTAGAAAACGAGGTTTCCAGGGAAATGGAGGCAGTGGCCGCGCTCCCCAGGGACATTCAAGATGCTCTTTTCCATACTATCCTGGCCAAGCTCAAGGACCAAGGGGCTCTGCAGGACTTCACAGACATGGTGAGAAGGGGGTCCCCCTGATCAGAGTTGTGAAGGGGCAGGTTTAGGAGGCCGACAATTGAGATACCAGGGAAGGAGGGCTGAGGAGGGACCCCAGACACAGGCCCAGCACAGTGACCAGGTCCAGGGCTTGCAGCCCAGTTGCTGCAGCTGCTTGGAATCTCCTGGGGGAGGTGAAGAGCCCTCACCCTCCTACCTGGGTTAATCACTTGTAAACTCAAAAGATACTGGCAGAATTGTACCATAATATCTATTGCTATTACTATTGTTGTTGTTGTCTTACTACTAATATGGGTCTCTTCTAGCTGGATGGGAACCTTTGGGATCATATGGGCAGCTTCCTAAGTGAGAAGCAGGAAGACTCAAGAAATGTGTGGCTTGAGTCAAGACACATCATTTACCTTCTTGAAGCCTTACTGGGTAAGAGTGACTTGAGGGAAATGTGGAAACATCACAGATTTGGCCTCTGGACCTAAAGGAAGGGATTAGATGCCATCTGCCACCTCTCCAATGGGGGCTTCCCAGGTGATGCTCATGGTAAAGAACCTGCCTGCCAATGCAGGAGACATAAGAGACATAGGTTCAATCCCTGGGTGGGGAAGATCTCCTGGAGGAGGGCATGGCAACCCCCTCCAGTATTCTTGTCTGGAGAATCCCATGGACAGAGGAGCTGGGAGCGCTACAGTCCATGGGGTCACAAAGAGGTGGATACCACTGAAGCAACTTAGCACGCAAGCACACACCTCTCTAAAATCTTTCTAAAGACCTTCATCTCACATCATACGTCTCTGCAAGGTCAGGAGGGCTCAGTAAGATAAATTTACCATAGGATATAGAACCAGCCCAGGATCTAGACAGACCAGCCCAAGTCCATCCAGCCTATCACTGGGTGTGGATGATTCCAGGCTCCAGTCTGGAGCGTGTTACAGAGCATCCTGGAGACCATCCCAAGAGTAGAAGGAGGGAACCTGACCTTCACGCTAACGGGTTTTATTCCTCTGCCTCAGGGTTGGGTTCTCCTCTCTTGGGGCCCCCTAGTTCACAGTGGGAAAAAAGCACTGACTCCTCACTACTCTCTCTCCCCAAATGTCCCCTTGTCCCCAGTGCTGAATGACATCCAACATGAGCTGCTGGCCTGGTCCATGGAGAAGAGGATCCTGCCCCAGCAGCGGGAGCTGGTGAGAAATCAACCCCCAGGGGCCAGCGTCCTGGGATGAGGGCGAGGGAACGGGGGATAAGAATGATCCTGAGGAAAGAGAGGTGACGTAAGGTGCTGCTGGCATTGGAGACAGCCCGTGTGGCTGTTGGAAACTCCCTGGCTGCCTCTCCCTCTGGGGAGCAGGCCCAGGGGATAGGGTCTACTTCAAGAGGGTCTCCATCTCTGTGGCAACCCCAACAGAGGGTGCTCACAGTTCTAAAAGAACCACACGGGAATGCACGTTTGGGGGCTCGTGCTTTTCTCATATGGTTACCATTTGCAAACTGTCTTCCTCTACATATAAGTACATATGTATACAGATGTATGCACATACATGCATACATTGCACAGACACACATGTACACATGTAATTTCAGATAACACTATTTAGCAAGGTCGATTAGTATCACCATTTGGCAGCTGAGGAACCAAAGCTCAACAATTTTCAGAAACATATCCAAGCTCACCCTGAGGAGTTTTGGTCCCCTTGACTCCATCGCTCTCCTTCTCCCATGACCCCGAGAGGCCCTGGCTCTCCAGATAGAAGGTCTTGATTCTCGACCTCAAAGGCTGGCCGGCAACAACTGACCCTGTCTCGTCCAGGTGAAGAGCATCCTGGAGCCCAGCTTCCTATACCTCTGGAACATTCCCTTCACCCTGGATCCCAAGCTCCTCACCTTGCTTCCAGAAGAGGGGTTGGCCGTCACCTTTGGCCTGCTGCAGGAGTGCAGCCTGAGGGTGGCACCCGACAACCCCAGGGGAACTTGGGACCTGGAAGCCAAGATGCCCCTGTCTGCCCTGTACGGGTCCCTCTCGGTGCTGCAGCAACTGGCCAAGACCTGAGCCCTCCCTGGGGGCGCTGAGTCCAGAGAGGCCTGGCTGCACCCCAGTCTAGCTGTGAGCATCCTCTGTGCTCAGGGAACATGGAGCCCCAGTTTCTGCTATTCTAGTTTGGGTGGAAAAAGATGGATAAAGACTGGAGGGAACATTCTAGGGTAATGGAAATACTCTAACTCTGTATCTTGCTAAAGGTTTATGCATTTGTCCAAACTCAACAAATAGCATCTAAAGATCTGAGCATTTCACTGCATGTTAATTTTACTTCAAAGCACTGTACGCAAAGATTGAACTCTCATGAATAAGTATTCTAAATTGCATTGGGTAAATTGTACTGACATCTGTAACTTACTTGGAAATATATCAGGAAATAAGGTGAATTGATGGATGGATAGAGAAGCATGTAATCAAGGAAATGTGATAAAATATTTAAAACAGGAGTTCCTTTTCATTCCGAAGTGTTCTTGTATGTCTGGAATTGCTTTAAACTTATAACTTATAAGTTTGCTTATAAGTTTATAAATTGCTATAAACTTTAAACTTATAATTCCCCCACAACACACACACACAATTATACCTGTGCATCCGTCAGTCAGCCTGGAGTTTTCAGACAGTGCCTTCTGAGCTGTGGGTTCAGTTCTTCCTTCATTTAAGGAAGATTCACTCATATCACTAAACACATTACACATTCTGTTTGTTAAATTCTCTATTTCTCAGTCACCAAATGTCTTTGTGCTGTGCTAAATCCCCTCATTCGTGTCTCTTTGTGACCCCATGGACTGTAGCCCACCAGGCTCCTCTGTCCATAGGATTCTCCATGCAAGAATACTTACGTATTCATGTCTCTTACGTCTTCTGCATTGGCAGGCAGGTTCTTTACCACTAGCCCCAACTGGTAAGCCCATAAATGTCCTCTGGGTCCTCTAAATACATTTTACCTTGTCTGTTATAATCTCTCCTTTTCCCTCTTGCATTCTCTGAGATCATGGCAGGTGTTTCCTCAATGTCTGTAAGTCAGCCCTCAATGCAATCACCATTCTATTGCTTTTCTAATTTCTTAGCTCAGAAACTGTCATCCTGATATTCAGTTTGGTCTCTTAGTTTGCAGTCTCCCCTCTGGCTCAAGTCTTGTTGTCTCTTCTCATCTTTAAGGTCTTGTTTCACTGAGATTATTTCACTTCAATACAAAATAATTAAGGACACTATGGGCTCTCCTTTATCTTCTCTACCCGAATGGATTCTGCTGCTGTCTTTCTTTCCTCTAGTGTTTGCATAGATGCCATGTAACCCTTTTTTATTCATCTTTCTCGTCCCCAGGCAGGATGTGAAAACATGGGATATTGTCCCAGATAGCCAAGATGCATATGAAAGGAATGATTTCAGTGAGCCCAGACTGCATCTTCCCATAAGTAGAAGAAGCACTAAATTCCTTAACTAAATTCCTTATCTGGTCTCTTTAATTAACAGTAATCTTCTGATGTTCAGACCACCTACACTTGGTCGCAAACCTCCTATATATGCTAGCTCCTCCCTCGCCTCCTCGGAGCAGTTTCTCAGAGCGGTCTGAGATGTGTCTCCTGGGCTGCAGTCCTCACGTTGTCCCCAAATCAAACCTAAATCGCGACTCTCACCTCGTGCAAACTGTTTTCGACACCAGCATGAGTGCCTCTGTGCAAACCCCCTCTCTGCACAAAGATGGAGGGTAGGAAGTTTTTCTTTCTTCCACACCACCTGAATTGAGACCTGTGTCTCTTCCAACACAAAGGACTGTTTGGAGCCTGCTTCTACTGGTGTGAAAAAAAGAAAGGACTTACCTGGGCTCTGAGAAGTCCTGCTCGGTGGGCCTGGACTCTGTCCTGTCTTGCATACACACAGAAATCAACTGGGGTGCTTTAAAAAATACTAATGCTGGGTCCCGCCCCCACAAGTCTGATTTAGTTGTTTTGCAGTGAGAACAGGTATAAAGCAGTTCAAGAGCTCCCCAGCTGATTCTAATATGCAGCTAAGCTGAGCACACTGCTGCCCGCCAGTGAAGCTCCGTCACTAAGCTCCACCCACCGCTCAGAGCTTCCCGTCTGATTTTTGATGCTCCTCTGCCAAAGTGGGAGTGGACATGTATCATCAGATATCTGAGAAAGAGTTGAGGCCAAAACTAACAAAAAGCAACCAGGAGGGCCATTCCCTGGTGGCTCAGTAGTAAAGAATCCACCTGCCAATGCAGGAGACACGAGTTCAGTTCCCAGGTTGGGAAGATCCCCTGGAGAAGGAAAGAGGACGCAGGGCTGCCTGGAACTGACAGCCGTGTCACAGCTGTACCTAGTTATTGCCAAGCAGGAATGTGAGACCCACGGCACCGTTTCTGTTTCTGTGATTTTCTCTTTGAGAAAAGCTAAAACTTGGATTTTGATGGCTCAGTCAGTAAAGTATTCACCTGCTAATACAGGAGACCCGGGTTTGATCCCTTGGTCGGGAAGATGCCCTGGAGAAGAAAATGTAACCCATGCCAGTTATCTTGCCTGGGAAATCCCGTGGACAGAGGAGCCTGGCAGGCTACCAACAGCAGCATCGCAAAATAGCTGGACACGACTTAGCAACTAAACAACAAAATTTTAAAAGAAACATTGGGAAAATAGAGCTCTTAGAAATTAAAACTATTATCACAGAAATGAAATTCAAGACTAAAGGATAAAGTTGAGGAAATTTCCCAAAAAGTAGAGCCAAAAGCCACAGGATAAAAATGAGAAAAGAAATTTGGAAGGGCATTTTAGGAAGGTGAACATTTGGATAAAACAGGTCCCTTCTCCCAAAAGAGAACACACACACACACACACACACACACAGGGAATCATCAAGAAAACAATTCAAGAAAAAAACCCCATAATTAAGACACATATTTTGAGATTTAAAGAGCCCATTGAGTGCCTAACACAAATATTGATACGGGAAAATCAGCTCATACCACAAAATTTCAGGGACATTTCAGAACGTGTGGGACAAAGTGAAAATCCAGAGGGAAAAACAGGTTATTTGCAAAAGATCAGACAAGAGAATGCCTTTAAAATACAACCACTGCAGACTAGAGGCAATGGAGCAAAATCTTTCTAAATTTTGATGGAAAATTATTTCCAATTTAGTAGTCTCTATCATGAAGGCAGAATAAGGATATTTTCAACCAAAATTGTTTTTTTTAAATAGTCACTGCCCGTGTTTCCTTTTCAAGTAAGTTGTAAGAGGATATGATACACCTAAGTGACAGGAAGCCTTGGGGAGAGATTTCTCCAGGAGTATGAAATTGATAAAATACCTGGAATCTAGGCATAAGAGGAAGAGATTTAAGCATTTGGTGGAGTTCGGATTTAATTAGATAAAAGTACATAGAAAACAGAAAAAAAAGAAAAAAAGGATAAGGAGAAAAATAAAAAATAATTACAGTTTATTAATAGCTGAGTAGAGTTTACAGAATCAAAGTAACAGTAAAGAACAAAGAGAATTATAACTCCAGAGGAAGGATGGAACTCGTGTGGGTATAGAGGTAGAGGGGACCTAAATTCTCATTTTCCCTGATGTAAGTCCATGTTTAAAGCCTACAGCTGACAGATACCATAGACCACATCTTGTATTATCTCATTTATATGAAATATCTAGAATAGGCAAATCCATAAAGCACATTAGTGGTTGGCATGGGGTTCTTGCCAGGGAGGGTGATAAAAATGTTCTAAGATTGACTGCAATCATGGCTCCGCAATTCTGTGAATGTAGTCATAGTCACTGGATTGGACATTGAAGTGTGTGTGAATTACAGTGAAGTGTGTGTGAATTACATCTCAACATAGTCCTTAAAAAGAGAAGTGAAGTGAAATGAAGTCGCTCAGTCGTGTCCAACTCTTTGCGACTCCATGGGGTGTAGCCTACCAGGCTCCTCCGTCCATGGGATTTTCCAGGCAAGAGTACTGGAGTGGGTTGCCATTTCCTTCTCCAGGGGATCAAACCTGGGTCTCCTGCATTGTAGTCAGAGGCTTTACCATCTGAGCCACCAGGGAAGACACAAAATGAGTTCAGAGTGATGTCTCTGGGGAGGAGCTGGGAAGTGGGTGGGGGGGTGGCATAGAAGGGAGCATGGAGGTTCTTTAAAAAAAAAATTACACCTCCCTGAGGAACCGCTGACGAGATGCAGTCGGACGATGTTATCTGGGATACACTAGGAAACAAGCAATTTTGTTCTTCCAAAATAAGAACCAAGACTCAGAGTTTCTGCGGAAATGAATGTAGCCTGACTGGACTATGTAATCGGTCATCCTGTCCCCTGGCAAACAGTCCATACGCCACTATCAAAGAAGAGAAAGGACAGTGCTACTTGTATATGAAGGTTATGGGACGAGCAGCTTTCCCCAGGCGTCTCTGGGAACGGGTCCGGCTTCATAGAAACTATGAGAAAGCGCTGGAGCAAATAGATGAAAACCTAATTCACTGGCCCCGTTTCATTCGACACAAATGTAAGCAGAGATTCACCAAGATCACCCAGTACCTAATTCGAATTCGAAAACTTACACTTAAGCGACAGAGGAAACTTGTTCCTTTGAGTAAGAAGGTGGAGCGGAGGGAAAAACGAAGAGAGGAAAAGGCATTAATAGCTGCTCAACTGGACAATGCCATCGAAAAAGAGTTGCTAGAGAGACTGAAACAGGATACGTACGGTGACATCTACAACTTCCCCATCCACGCTTTTGACAAGGCCCTGGAACAGCAGGAGGCAGAGAGTGACTCTTCAGATGCTGAGGAAAAAGAAGATGAAGAAGATGTGGGAAAAAGAGAGTTTGTGGAAGATGATGAAGTGGATGAAAGTGACATAAGTGATTTTGAGGATATGGATAAAGTGGACGCCAGCAGTGAAGATCAGGATGATAAATCCTCCAGTGAAGAAGAAGAAAAGGCCCTTGATGCCAAACACAAAGGCAAAACACCTCTGAAAGGGCCTTTGAGGAGGAAAAGAGCCTATGTAGAGATAGAGTACGAGCAAGAGACGGAGCCCATGGCCAAGGCCAAAACCACGTGATTTCCCTTCAGACATTTGTAAATAGGACTGAACATCTTCCTTTTTTTACATCTTAAACACATAACACTTCTCAAAAAAAAAAAAAAATTACAAATCTGGAAACAATTTGATTCTTTAAACTACATTAAAGAAAAACAGCATGCATATTAATATTAGTATACATCCATAGCACCCTTGTTGAAAGCAGGAGACTCACCCCCATGGGTCAGGGTCAGGGGTCAGAGGGAGGGGTGGGAGACTCCGTGACCCCCAGGGGCCATGAGCTGGGCTGGAAACCCCGGTGGTCCAGGGTACAGCCTGGGGTTCAGGAAAGTCACCCCCATTACTCGGAGCCTCAGGTAGGGACTGGGGGGCCAGGACCTGGGTCCTGGGGGACAATGGGGTTGAGCATGAGGGGGGTCCTCCGGCGACCCCCTGCCCTCTCCCTGCACCGCCCTCCCTCCCCGGACCCCTCTTCTTCAGAGAGCCTCTATCACAGTCTCCCCATGAGGCCGAGTCCCTGGCTGGGGCAGCCCATGTCGCACGCTGTCCCCCCAGGGTCCTCTCAACAGTCACAGCCGAATTCTCAGATCCCCTCGGGCCCAACGGCGCCCTTCCCAGCGCTCGGGTGGTGCCCCGCTACAGGCCCAGAGCGGACCGTCTGCAGCCGCCCTGCACCGGCCACGTAGTCACCTTCCTCCCTAAAAATACTAAAATTGGGAGCAGTTTTCTTGGAACCCACTCCAGTATTCTTGCCTGGAGAATCCCATGGACAGACGAGCCTGGTGGGCTCCATAAGTCCATGGCATCAAATGAGTCAGACAAGACTTCAGTTCAGTCGCTCTGTCCTGTCCAACTCTTTGTGACCCCATGGACTGCAGCACACCAGGCCTCCCTATCCATCACCAACTCCTGGAGCTTGCTCAAACTCATGTCCATCGAGTCGGTGATACCATCCAACCCTCTCATCCTCTGTCTTCCCCTCCTCCTCCTGCCTTCAGTCTTACCCAGCATCAGGGTCTTTTCCAATGAATGGGTTCTTCGCATAAGGTTGCCAGAGTATTGGAGTTTCAGCTTCAGCATCAGTCCTTCCAATGAATATTCAGGACTGATTTCCTTTAGGATGGACTGGTTGGATCTCCTTGCAGTACAAGGGACCCTCAAGAGTCTTCTCCAACACCACAGTTCAAAAGCATCAATTCTTCCATGCTCAGCTTTCTTTATAGTCCAACTCTCACATCTATACATGGCTACTGGAAAACCAAAGCTTTGAGTAGACGGACCTTTGTTGGCAAAGTAATGTCTCTGCTTTTTAATATGCTGTCTAGGTTGGTCATAACTTTTCTTCCAAGGAGCAAATGTCTCTTAATTTCATAGCAACTGAGATGTTGCCTCCCAGATTCAAGAGTCCTTAACAAGCCCACCAACCCCTGCCCCAAAAAAACCCGTAAAATTACCATTTAAGACTGCATTGGCCCACTCCCAACCATAAGTTACATTTCTCTTTGGCCTTCAATGTATTTTTATACAGACGAATATTCTAATATTAAGTATTATCACATTCCTTGAGCATTAAAAATTTCTTTATTCTGATTTTACATAAATTAAAAATATTTTTGTGGGGTCTGGGCACCGTGTCTAATGAGGGAGTCAGCCTCTTGCCTCCCTCCACCTCTTACACTCTCTCCCCCAGACCCCAGCAGGGAACAAATCTGTCCTGCTGGTTTGGAGCCCATGGTCACATCCCTTAGATGTAGTTATAAGCTCCTCAAGTCTCCCCTTTCCACTCGGTTGTGCTCCCGGCTGGCCAGGCACTCCTCCTGAAACTCACGCGCTGGTGTGCAGGGCCGCTGTCCTGCTTAGAGCCCTCTGTGTCTTCCCGGTGCCCTCCGAGGTAAGGTACCCACCGCCATGGCAAGTGTGCCAAGGCATGGCATGACTGAGCAAAACGCTGCTGCCCGCACGTGCTCACCCCCAGCCCCCCTCCACGCCAGCTTTGGACCCTGCCTGGGACCCTCCCAACTAGGAGAGTGGGCTAGACCCCCAAGGGGACAGCTTATCAACGTGTGCCAGCACTGTTCTAAGTGCTTTACAAGCAACTCGTTAGTCCTGGTCACAATCCCCAAGAGGAAGTACTGTTACAGACAATAATAACCTATAAACATGGGCTTCCCTGGTGCTCATGCGGAAGAGCTGCTTGGGCCTGAGGACACAGGCTGATCAAGTGGAGACCCCAACAGGTGATGGCAGACGCAACTGGAGCGGGAGGCGCGCTGGGTCTGGTGCAGCTTATGTTGGCGGCTGTGGGGGCCCAAGGATGTTTCCGAAAGGGGGCCCCTCCATGCAATTCAGGGGTTAAAGGATGAAGAGATGGGTGGGTTTCCAGGCAGAACAGTGTACGCAGAGCCCAGGGGAAGCTCTGTGTCAGGCAGAGCATGCCTTTATGTGTTTGCCTCTCCTTCTTTCCCTGGTACACAGTAGGCACTCAGCATTTTCTGAGCACCTACTGCATACGAGGGAGAGGAGCCCTGGGAGCGCTGGAAACCACAGGCCCCAGGCAGTGCAGGGAAGGGGGCTTTTGAGGGGCACATCCTTGGAGCCCCAGTGCTGTAGGGAGCAAGGCCCCAGACTCAGGTGTGGTGGCGGGGCTGGGGTGGGGCGTGGGGGCCAGTGATCAGAGGCCCCAGGCTCCCACCCTCAGGGCGGGTCCCACTGCTTCCAGCCTTGGGAGACCTGTGTGTTCACCCCGGGTGATTCCTGGCAGGTGGCGAGCCTCTTAGAGCCAAACTACAACCCGAAGAAGGAAACATGCTTCTCGCTGCCCCCAGAAGTCCTCTCCTGGCTGCCCTTAGGACACGGCCTAAGGACATGGCCCTCACCCAGAGCCTGGTGGAGAGCTGTGGGCGGCTGGAGCTGCGGGGCCCTGGCCTCCCAGTCTCCTGGGACCCTGAGGTGGTGCCGCAGCTGTCTGCACTCTATGTGTCCCTTGCAGGGCTGCAGCTGCTGGCCGACCCCAGCCCCGCGGCCCTCCAGGCTGATGTCTGAGGAGGGTGCTCCATGCTCCCCGAGGGGCCCCGCCACCTCAGCTCCAGGGAGCAGCTGGCCCAGAGCCTCCACGCAGGGTCGAGTGCAGCCGCCCCTCCAGTGGCCCCCAGTGACGGTGGGGCTCCACCCGGCTCAGCTCACACCCCTCTCTCCTTCTCAGGACCAACCCCCAGACCTCAGTCGCCCATCCAGGTCTGGGGCAGCGGGGGCCCCAGTTAGGCTAGAGTCCTACCTTGGATCAGGATTCTTCCAGGAGGGCCAGTAGAGGCGGTTCCAGAACACCCTCCCCATCGCCGACAGCTGGGTAGCTCTGGGCATATCCTGCCGTCTTTGTGCTTCTTTTTCCTGTAAAATCACCCTCCCCCCATAAAACAGGTGATCAGAATTCCTACCTCGTAGGATTGTAGTGAAAAATTTTAAGTTGTAAATAAACTGTTCCGCACAGTGCCTGGGTGTTGATTACTGTGCCATGTCGTTGTTAAGAATGGTATCGCTGTTGTGGAAGAAGCCGCCTGACCTCTCTCCAGGTTCACAGAGGACTTGGCCAGCCTCCCCTTCATTTCAGCTCCCTGCCGCTCTCCTTCAGCCTGTACAATGAGAGCGGTGGGCCAAACTGCTCTGTTGTCACCCAGCTGCACTGTTGAGGGATTTCACTACGGACTGGGGTGCAGGCTAAGGGCTGTGAGTGTGTGCACAGTGGGGACTGTGGGTGTGCACATGTGTGTGTCAGGCCATTCACGGCGAGCAGAAGAAGAGCCTAAGGCCAGGACCAGGTCTCCCCACTCCCAGCTCTGTGCTCTTCCTAGCAGAGCCCACCCAGAGGGAAACGAGTAAGCAAGCGCTCAGAGGCAGAGAGATCACTCAGCAGGAGCACTTTATATATTCTCTTCTACCCATGAAACTTGTCTGACAACACAGTGGTCATTGTAAAAAAAAGTTTCCGAAAGGAATGAAGAACATTTTAATCTCCTTAATTCCACTTCTCAGAAATAACCAACATTGACATTCTGATGTTTACCCTTTCAGTATTTTTTCCATCACTCATATAAATTATCTTGCAGAAAAATTCAGTAACTTCGTTTTATACACTTACTTAAAAAAACAGAAAATGTAGTATATTGTGTGCATGCCATTAAACAGTCTCCATAACCTGAGAAGTGAGGTTTCAGGCAAGAGGATCTTCGCAGACCTCACACAATCCCTGGGAGGCCCTCCTCTGGAACCGGTGCACCAAAGTCAGCTCTCACCCCATTTGAGCAGCCTCAGTTCTGTCTGGAGAGTGTGGACAGGGGCGCCTCCTTGTGGGGAAAACAAGAGCACACACCCCCTTCACCGCATGGCCAGAGCTGTCCAGCCCGTCAGATAAATCAAGCCTCTAGGTTCGAGTTGTTGCTCTGTGGGCTCAGGGAGGCCCATGTTTCAATAAGTTAATGAGCCACAAGTAGTTTAAAAGGGATTAATGTTTAACTCACATGTGTCTTAAAGATCATTAAAGGAGTCCCATATACATGACCTTCATGGAAATCCTTTCTTTCCCTCTCTGAACTTCATCACACAAACTGGCCAGTCTTCTCTCCCAGCAGGAGTCTTCCCTTTTGCAGGGGAGGGAATGGATGTCCAGTGGCAACAAAAGCCTTCTCTCTTGTGGTCTGGTGGGCACATAATATTCTTCCATCACACATATGTCTGTAAGTTAAACTTTCCTGAAAAGCAGCTTTTGCCTCAAATGAGAGGTGGTCATAAATGAACCAACTGCACACTAATTAAATCAAACTGGTTCTAGTGTAGAAAGTGGGAGAGGATTCTATCATCATCAAAGTTGGAGAAAAATAATATAACGCTGAGCAAGGGCTCTGAAGCCAGTAGATTTCGACTGAAAATTGGCTGTCAGTAGCTGTGAGACCTCAGGCAAGTTTCTTCACCTCTCTGAACATGTCTTCTCATGTCTGCGCCCCTTGAACAGCAAGCTTACATACAGTGGTCTCCTCCCTTTGGAGGACCACTAGCAAGCCCACCCACCAGCCCTCACAGGACAATTCTTATCTGAACGCTCCTCTCAGCAGCTAACTCCGGGGCTCCAGGAGCTGTTAGCTTGGGGCCGGCCACAGAGCTGGGACAGGTGAGCCTCCCCGTGGCCCTGGGGGTCTGGGCACAGGTGCCCCCTTCACCTTTGACCATGGGAGCAGCTCTCCCATCTCAGGACCCCAGAAGCCAGTGTTGCCTCAGCTGCTACTCCAGGACTGAGGTGGGACCACGGAGACTGACTTTTACAGATGGGGAAGGTGGAGCCCAGAGAAGATGTAAATTGTAAAGCAAGAGAGAGGCAGAAAGGAATCGAACCTGCAGTGGAGACCAACGGATGCCAGATGCTCGGGACAGAAGCCCTGCCTGGACCAAGGAGCCGGTGATCCAGGACCTAGAATCCCCTCACTCTGCAGGGCACGTTCCCAGCACCTGCCCCCAGCCCCTTCCTCCCAGGTGCTCAGGCCCCAGGCCAGGATGGCCCTGGACTCTTCTCTCACACACCCACATCCGGTCTGTGGAGGGTCCCTGGGGGCTCTGCCTTCAAAACATACCCCAGCTCTGGTCCCTGCTCACTGGGTCCACTCAATGACCTGGCATCATTTCTGCCTCAGTTACTGCAATGGCTCACCTGGCCTCCCTGCCTCTGTCCTTGCTCACCTCATTCTGTTCCTGGCACAGCAGATGGAGTGAACCTTATCAAATACATCAGATCCGGTCCCTCCTTCGCTCTGAGCCTTCTGATGGCTAGACGGAAAGCCGGCCTTCCAGTAGCCTTTACAGCTCTGCCCTCCCCACCAGCTGCCTCTGCTCCCCACGCGCCCTCTTCTTACACCCAGAAAACTGCTGCTCTCCTCCACAACATCCCCACCCGGCACCCACCTTCGGTTCTAGGACACCATCTAGGCGGGCTGTGAACAGGTACTAAAGTTTCTGGCACCAGAAGGCGCTGTGGGCACTGCTGGAGTTCCCACTAGACCCGAGCGCAGAGTTCTCAATAATTATGCTGCTGGTTTGGGTTTCAAATAGGCAGTTAATTGCCTGCCCAGTTAGAGGAATGCCACTACCTCACAGTTTCAGTATTTTTGCCTGGAGAATCTCATGGACAGAGGCTCTTGGCAGGTTACAGTCAGTCTATGGGGTCGCAAGGGTCAGACACGACTGAGCGACCAAGTGCCCACACACAGTAAGTTCTGGCTTCCCAGGTGGTGCTAGTGGTAAAGAACCTGCCTGCCAGTGCAGGAGACCTCGGAGACGTGGGTTCAACCCTTGTATCGAGAATACAAGGGGGAGGAGGAAATGGCAACCCACTCCAATAATCCTGCCTGGAGAATTCCATGGACAGAGGAGCCTGGCAGGCTGCAGGCCATAGGGTCACACAGAATTGGACACAACTGAAGCAACTTAGAACCAGCACACAGCACCACAGTTAAGTTACTATTGATCAGTTACAGGATCTCTAAAGGATCATTAAAATTGGGCATCTTTGCCCAATAATACCCTCCTAGGCTGAGGAAAGTAGTCAGAACCGGTGCTGGGGACAACTCTGGGGTAAGTGGAGGACCACACACGTTCATGGACGTGACACCTGAAATAGGCTACAATACAAACATCACGACGGTCACGACAGGCAGGCAGCATTCCTGGTGCACACGGACAGTGCAGCACCAGCAACTACAGCCCCCAGGGCCCCCGCAGAAGGGCAGGTATTTCAAGTATTCCATTTCATAAACACGGACACACAAGTTGAGTCTCAAACGCAGCTCCACCACCTCGGGAGTCTGTGTTGTAACTGTTCACACGAATGCAGCATTTGGCAGACAGTATAGATGAGACCTGTACTGTATGACATGGAATCAAATGTTAGAAATACTGTCTCCATTCTCATTTTACTGACTAGGAAGATAAGAGTCCCAAAGAAGCAATATGGCTGGGGTTTCCCAAGTTTTAATCTACAGATCTTTCCATTGCCATCTTCTAGGATCACCATGTAGACTGTGAAATATGTGAAATAAGGGATAATTTTGTTAAGAATTTATGGAGTAGCAATTACTGCCATCTCAAATGGAATCAGTATGGCATTTCAACGTTAAAGACCTGGGTTTGAGCACAAATGCCTTAAGTCTAAAATACTTGGAGCAATTTTAAAATGGTCCAGCATGTTTCTTAATCCAAATCTCTCAAGTGGGAAAACAGCCAAGTGAAAAGTTCTATGCATCCAGAGATAGGTTGAGGGCTGCACAAACAGGATGAAGAACACATCATGAGGGCTGTCGCTGGTGTAGGACACGAAGCAACACTTTATCCCGTGAAGGAAGAGGCACTGGGGCTGGGGCACCGGATGAGTAAAGCAGTAGCGACTGGGCGGTTTTAGAGGTCAGGAGGGGGTAAAAGGCTTAGAGTGGTAGGAGATTCACCTGCACAGAGCGGAGTCACACCTCCCTTCAGCACACCGGGCAGACCTGCTTATTAATCCTGGTCCTCTTTCCTGATGAGCCCATGGCCAGTCCCACAGTCCTTCATTCTGAAGACAGACATGAATAGAGATCAGACCTGGCGGACCTTACCATCTGAACATAAATACTAAACCAAACTAAACCTACTTTCTGGAAGCAGAGATGGCTCCTTATAAAACTATGCAGCATCATGCTTCCAACAGCCTCAACTTCTTTGAGGTTTTCAAAGACACCTGCTCTTGGAACTAGAGGAGAGATTGGTCAACTTTCTCAGGGCCATATGGCTTGCCACAAGAATTCCATTTTGCTGTTGTAACGCGAAAGAAGCCAAAAGTAACGTGTAAACAAATGAGTGAGGCTGTGTTCCAATAACATTTTATTTATGGACCCTGGAATTTCAATGTCATGTATTTTACACATGCCACAAAATAGTTTTGACTTCTGCCAACCTTTTAAAAATGTAAACTATTCTTAGTTCATAGGCTGCACAGAAATAGGTGTCAGGACTGGCTCGCAGAGGCGTTAGCTGAGGTCTGGTCAGAGGTTGAGAGAAACTTGTTCTCTGATGCTGAGACCACAAACTACATTAACTGCAAAGGCCGCAGCAGTATTACTGTATCTACTGCAGCTGTGACATGATTTTTTAATTTATATCCATTCAAGCACTTACACTTGGCACCTACTTAGATTCAGGTACCGGGCAAAACCCTTGGGATGCTGAAGGGACACCAGACGAAGCTCTGAAGTTCTCAGGGGATGAGGAAAGAGGTCCAGTGAGACGGCAGCAGTGTTGGATGAGACACTTGTATGAGCTCTCATGGCTGCCATGACGAACTAGCCTCAACTGCGTGGTTTAAAACAACTTTATTCTCTTCCAGTCCCGGAGGTTGAAATTCTGAAACCAAGGTGTTGGCAGGGTTGGCTTCTTTGGTGATGCTCTCTGGGAGAAAGCTCCCCATCTTCCGGTGCTGCCGGCGACTCTGGGCCTCGGTTTGCAGACACACAGCTCCCTTCACTCATGCCTCCATCTTCACACAGCCTCTATGTCCGGTTCCCCTTTTATCCTCTTATAGGGGGTTTAGGACCTCATGTAATCCAAGATGGTCTTATCTCCAGATCCTTGACTTAACGTCAGCTGCAAATACCCTTTTTTCCCAATGACGGGGCATCTCCAGGTTCCAGGTGGACCTACCTTCGGGGAAGGGGGACTATTTAATTTTACATCCTCTTTATTGGAAGGTGGCTTGTGTTATCCCCAAGGCTTCATCAAGGAGGCGACACAAGCTGATCCTCCAAAGACGAGAGCTGCCATTCCTCAGACAAACGTGAGGGAGGAAAGGGGTGACAGGCTCAGGGACCAGCAGGATCCAAGTTATGAAGTGTGATACCGAGTGGAACAATCTGAGCAGCACGCAGTTGAGCCTGGCTGGGAGCCGGCTGTGGGTGGCAGAGAGGTGAGCAGGGATTCTATCACGACAGGCCATGGGCATGGTCATCTGGTGCTAGTGAGCCAGAGACATGGGCGGAATTTTCTGGGATTTTCTCCCAGACAGCCCTTAACCCAGCATGGGTGGACGAGACAAACTTGAAGCAGCTTCTCCCCATGAGGACCCTTTATGGTTAAGATGTATGATCTTAAAGTAATAAGCACACGAAGTTTCCCATC
This sequence comes from Antilocapra americana, assembly GCA_007570785.1. Lineage (NCBI taxonomy): Eukaryota > Metazoa > Chordata > Mammalia > Artiodactyla > Antilocapridae > Antilocapra > Antilocapra americana. Next base: position 8,962,006 of record ML661883.1, on the reverse strand, counting down.
ACTAGCAACACTGTGGCCTTCAGTTCTCCTGGGAAGTCCCTCGTACACTCACTCTCCTCCCAGGATTCAGGACTGTTCCTCCCTCCACACACTATTTCAAGTTGCCACCTTCCAGCTCCTGAGAACTGCCCTTCGAGAAAAACTGTGTTTCCCTTCTGTTGCTACATCCACGCAAGAGTAAATCAAGGATAAAAGTCAAGTATGACAAGATCACTAGGTCTTATCTTTTCCGGTGGCTCAGTTTTGGTAAAGAATCCACCTGCAACGCAGGGTTCGATCCCTGAGTCAGGAAGATCCCCTGGAGAAGGAAATAGCCACCCACTCCAGTATTCTTGCCTGGAGAAACCCACGGACAGAGAAGCCTGGTGGGCTACAGTCCAAAAGGTCACAAAGAGTCGGAAAAGGACTTGGTGGCTAAACCACCATCACCATTAGTCTTGTGGTACTCATCAAGATTTTAAAAGCAATTAAAGTAATAAAACAGATCCAGCTCTCCCCTAAAAGGGGGAAAAATGTACTGTACACATACATTCCAAAACCTACACATAGGGAAAGCTCTAAAGACCTAGAAACAAAACATCAGTAAACCAAACCACACTTAGAAAAATGAAAGCTGATTTTTATTTTATCAACAGCCATTCTTTAAACATGAACATGCATACGTAATATTCTACGCACACATCACAGTTTTTAACGTTAGTTAATAAAGGTTAAACACACAACATACATCCTTACAAAAAAAGTCAAAATGCAGACTTAAAACTTTAAACAAAAGTCTTACTAATTTAAAAAAAGTGTGTGTTGGGTACCATTTGTACAACACAGTTAATTTAAACATTTTTATTTTGGCTGCACATGAAAAAAGCGGCAGTAGAAAATAAAGTCATTGAGGGTTTTTAAATAGCAGAATAGGCAGTTTTGCCATGCAGGAGAAGCAATATTAAATATTAGTTTTCAAAAAAAATCCACATTTAAAAATATTTAGTTCAAGTCACAGAATTTTTCTCAGTAGAGACCCCAATGCGATGCATAATTAGCTGCCTTAGGTGGCCTGTTTGAAAGGACAATATCCCTTCAGAGTATAACTTTACTGATTTTGGCACAGAAAAGAAGTCTTAAGATCAAGAACATGATTAAAAAAGAGGGAGAGGAACAGAGGAAAGAAATAAAAAGCAAGAGTAAATGAGATAGTAATTGCAATCACTAAAAACTGTGCATTCTCAGTCACTGCAGAATACTGTCTTCTGTCTACAGCAGGTGCTTTTCCAGAACTGTTATTGCAGCATGGATTTAATCTGCTTGGAGGTAGTCTCATCATTCAAATGTTTCGTTGTGTACCTATGAGGGGAAAAACATCCATTTTAGAGGGTTAAAAAAACCGACAAACACAACCGGCCCCAGGTCCTATAACTACAGTACGAGAAGCAGCTGGCCAGGAGGGCCTTCTCAGTCCAGCTTTAGCTTTACCCCTGGCTCAGGTCCCTGCTGGCTGATGCTCCTCTTGTCTTTAGACAGGATACCCAATGGCTGTTTTACTCGTTTAGAACTAACTACCTCATTGAAAAGGTTTGGTTAGATTCTACAGTAAACAATTATCCATAACTTCCCTCTCAAGGGAAAAACACCTGTCCCAATATCAAAGTCTGGGAAATTATAGCCCATACATCAAGTCCAACCTACCATCTATTTTTTGTATGGCCTGTGAGCTAAGCATATTTTTAAATGGTTGAGAGAAAAAGTAAAAAAAATAGTATCTCACATTAATGTGGAAATTACATCAAATTCAAATTTCAGTGCTTATAACATTTTACTGGAACAAAGCCATGCTGATTCACTTAAGTATCATCTATGGTCACCTTCCTGCTACAAGGGTAGAGCTGAACAGCTGTGACCGATGCCACAGGGCCTATAAAGCCTAAAATATTTACTTATTCTCTGGTCCTTTACAAAAACAGTTTGCAAACTCCTGTTCTCTTTTGTATTTAAGATAGTTCATCCTCACATTTTTATCAAGAAAAATAGTATCTGATACAAGTGAAAATAACATAATGTATATGTGAAGATGAATGGCATTATTTCACTTTACACATAAGCACAAAAGTCCTTTTCCAAGTGCATCTGACTTTTCTACTGAAGAAAAGCAACTACTAATACTATTTAAGAATAAACTTAATAGATTAATAAAGAAGGTAATTATCTAGCACTGAACCTGAACTCCCAGCTCTAGTTTTCTTTGTTTCTCTTTCTCTTATGATCAAAGAAACTTGGTTCCATTTCCCCATCTGTAAAATATAGACATGGCTGGCTGCTTTCTCCTCATTGCACAGTGTCAGTTGGAGGGGACTATATTATTACTACAGAAAACAAGCAACCACATATATATATGCGCAACTATATTATTTAAAAGTTGACTCCGAGGAAAAGCATGGAGCAAGCATCTGTAATAAATAAGCTATTCACTTAAAAAAGAAAATAACGCAGCAAAAATGTGTTCTATTTTGTAGAGACAGAAATAACAACACTTGCACAGCACTTTGGGGATTCCAAAATGCTTTCTTAACAGTATCTTCTCTGCTCCGAGTGAAGCATGTTAAGAGCTAGGTTGGTTTAGTTTAAGCTGTGTTTCTCAAAGTACCAACATTATCCACAACACACAGGGTGCTTATTTATAAAGTGAGGTGCCTGCACCGCTGCCCCCTCTCCCCAGACCTAACGAAGAGACTGGACTCTCTGGAGGTAGTAGCCTGGTAATCTGCACTTCCTTTCCATCCAGATGATTCCAAAACACAATGATTAATCTCAGAGTAAACCTACAGCTTGATGATGCAGTATCAAGTATATGGGATTTTAAGAATAAAACCCTGAATCTGAAAATAAGACTCCAACATTTATTAGTTGTGTCATCTTTAAGTCTCTCAAGAGCTTCAGGTACCTACTGCAGGATGGAGACATCCCCACTGGCCCAGACCCACCAGCTACTTCACTAAGCTGTGGTGAAGAGGCAATAGAGCCCAGACATGAAACTGCCTGGTCAGTGTGCAGTGATATAAAACTGTTACTAATTATAACCACTACTACACTGCAACAGGAATACTGGTCAACCTCACAAAGTCTCCCAGAGCGGGAGAGAACCACCAGACACAGAATATGTGTTTCACCATGAGTAAGAACAGCTCAGGAGCTATCTCTGCAGCAAACTTTCACGATATCATTTAGAAATGAAAACTGCAGCTGCCAGGTGCTCTCGTCTCACCTCAGAGAGTGAGTCTTCTCCCCCTCTTTCTCTCAAACACAGCCTGTGTGGGGTGGACGCCAACACCTCTGTACTCTCACTGCCACTGTCCTCCCCTGACCCACGCCAAACTACCTTTACACTGTGAAAATCAGAAGTGAACTCTGCGTTTTAAATTACTGTTGGAAGCACAGTCCCTTCAGGGTAAATAAATGCTACACTAAAACTTCCTAGACCTCTGTTACTTCTTACCTTAGGGAAAAAAGAGTTCATGTCACGTGCTGGCTTTGGAAGAGCCTAACTCATCAGAACGACAAGGGCTTGGAGAGAGCACAGGCTGACTACACGTGGGATCCTCGGAAAGGATCAAGCAGCAAGAGTCACACACCGCGAATACGGCTGCAGTCAGCGACAAGTCTCCCGAGCAGGGAATTCAAAGAACTTCAGGTTTTCGATAGGCTTATGGTTGAAACAGTTCGACATCAAGGATTTTTTTTTTGGTTGTTATATTGTGTTCCTTAATCATTCTGGTTTTCACTTAGAATACATCTTTTTATTTTTTAGTGGAAGAATAACTGCTTTACAATGTAGTGCTGGTTTCTTCCATACAATGAGAATCATACATTATATATATTACTGTACATATAGTATATAGATATATCTCTCCCCTCCCTCTTGAACCTGCTTCCCATTCCCACCCCCAGAATAGACCATCTTTATTTAGACAGTCACTGCTTATAGAAGACTTTTCATCATCTTAATAAAATAATTTCATGGTTCCACTCAGCTGAAATGACAGCCTAGATTCTGCTTAATGGTGCACCAGATGTGACTAAGTGTCCAAAAAGAATCAACAATCTGTCTTGCTCACGAAACATGTGCAGAAGGTAATACTCTACTGGAAATCAGTTTACTCTATTATGTGAACTACAATGCACTACAATGGCCTATGACTTCAAAAAGTCACTGAATAAATATCTGCGTTCACAGTTTCTGTGTTCAAACCCAAAACAATCAAGTAACAAGCAAATCATCTTTTACATTAGGGAAATGACAACTACCAATTAAATCTCTGTAGTCAAGCCTATAATGGGTTGAGATTTTCATTTAATAATAGTCCAGGATTCGAAGGAGGTTTAGTAACTTAATCAATAAGTCTAAACTGAGAAGACAGACATCAAATAATGACTAGACTGCTTTATTTTCATTATAAAAAATGCACACAAGTAATAAAGATCTATAGTATGAACACAGAAATATACTATACTAAGGGAAAAGTACAGCTATAAAACAATTTGTACATTATTATTTTGTAAAAGGTAACTTTTATATAAAGCTATGACTATATACAAGTATTTTTAAAAAGAAACTCTGGAAGGATATGTATCAAAATGCTAAAAAAAAAAAACAAAACACCTGGACGGGTATATACCAAAAAGTTAATTGTGGTTTATTTCAAAGTAGTGAGGGTTCTGTATTTTCTTCTTAAAATTTTCCTGTTTTCTGAGTTTTATACAATTGCTTTTATGAAAAAAACAAAAAAGCAGTCCTTCCTTTGAGGCGGGACAGAAAAGTGAAAGCCACACTCTTCAGCAAAGAAATGAAGCCACTGTTTTCAGAGGGACACATATACACACACATTCTTCATTATAAAAAAGTATTGTGACCAATATTTGAAAGCAAGACTACCAATAAGCAAAATGAGATCTTCACACTTCTGACATTTCTGTGTACTCACACACGGGAACATCTCGCTAGCACGCTCGCCCTGCCCACGTGTGCCTGGGTGCATACCCACCTGAGAGCATTGAGAAGGCCTTCCACACTGTTCGGAGGCTGGTCCTTAAGAACTTTGATGCAGCCTTTCATCTAAGCAGAAAGCCAAACAGAAAAGGTCAAACACTGATTTTCCAGCTAACATGCATTCTCAAAACAGTTAATACTAAACCAGCTCCGTAACTATGACACTCATGAGAAATTACACACTAGAAATGTCAAAACAATTATTCTTAGAACAGGGGGAAAAAATCTACCCAAGTGTTATTTTCAGTTTGTCAATCAAACAAAACTTTTTGGAAACCAAATCAGATGAACAGAAGCACCAAACACACTAATGAGAAAAGGTTGACTAAAGTAGGACTTTCTGGAAAAGGTGTTGAGTAGCCTTTTAAAGGATGGAATGGACACACTGGTAAAGAAAAGAGGCACCTTCTAGGTAGACGAACCCTATGAAAAAAGTAAGAAAGCTCATCACATGCAGAGGGCTAAGGTGAACTGCACAGGGCAGTTCAGAGGGCCTCAAAATTCAGGAGGACTCATGGGGAACTGACGGGGATGGCAGCAGACTTGTCACATGCTTCACAAAAAGGGAACAACTCAATGAAAATGATGTGCAAGGAAGATGAGCCTGATTACTCTGAGAAAGCATAGCACGGCAGAAACACCACAGGCTTTGGAAACCATGGAGATGTGGGTTCAAAATCCACGTACCATTCACTAGCAATTACATTAAGAAATCTCTCTAAACTTTATTTCTCTGTTAATACAGGGGAAATAACACCTACATCCCGAGTATTTTCAAAGTTAACTGAGAGAACAAATGTTACAATTCCTGGGACACAGTAATGACTCAGTAAATGCTGATGTGTTTCTTTTTACATAGGCTAGATGGAGACAAGAAGACCGGTCATCAGCCCTCTATACATGAAATGCTGAGAGTCCGTCAGAGGGTGACTGCAAGACAATTCTCAGTAAACACGGTTAAAATTCTCACGAACCAGACCTGAGAGTGAGGCGAGAAATCACAAAGGAGAGAAACTCGGGCTACAACCACAAATTACGATGACTGGAAGGAAGAGGAACAGTATATGGTCTTCAACTTCCTTCACTGGGGCACCTGTACTGGCTTTTAATACATACTTGAAAGTAAATCTTTTGTTTAAAAATGGGCTTCGGTAAAAGGAATGAAAGGATACAACAGAAGATTTTTTATGTTTCATTATTTATTTACATATACTGCCAAATATGTGCAAGTACCACTTATGAATGACGCTTCCCCACAAGAATTTACTCTAAAACAGTGCAGCTACCTTTGGTCATTCTATTCCACCTGTATCTGGGCTATAAGAAATACCATGGGAGAGGAGAGAAAAAGAAAATCTACCATTATCACAGACTGTAAAACTCAATTCTGAGACAGAGTGTAGCCCGCCAGCTCTTTAAATAAAAGTCTATGGTTTCTACTTATGTTTGAAATTACTGGAAATTCCATAAAAAACAAATATAACTTACGTCAATTTTTGAAGTTTTGGCAAACGCTCCCACTGGATGCACATGGTCATAGAGTATTATGACGCCCACCATTACCCTCAAGCAGAATGACACTGTCTCTTCATTTGTAAACCTGCTTCTGTATTCCCTGGAGGGTAGAAAACATAAAAGTGGATGAGGCCTATCACAGACACATGAGCTGGCTGCTGCTCAAAGCTGTATCCTGCTGATGTATAAAAGGGACGCTGAGACCATACCCTCACCTTCTCTGCAACAAGATCCCCAGAGAAATGAGGGGGTGGAACAGTTATCACTTACACCTTCTGGTCTCTCAATGCATGTTGGTATCTTGCCCCTTCTGCTCAGCGGAGATCAGACAATTTTAGAGACATTAAAAGTAGCCCCAAAGTAAAAGTTTGGGGATGGGTGCTTTGAAAGGCTGTCGTCATCAACGTTTTGAGAAAAGCCACTAGCTTAATAGAGAAAGTATTGGCATTTACAGATGCTAACTTGATCTAAACATATTACTGTATTGCAGAATTTTAATATTCTAAAATTCAGTCACATTCTTCTCTCAAATGCGAAAGAGGAAACAGCACTTTTGGTCTACAAGGAATTCAGCATGGCCTAGCAGAGAGAGGAGACACCCGAGCACGAGTGTGAGGTCAGCCACCGCGCACAAGTCCCTGCACTGCCCGGGACCCTGCTCCCCTAGATGAGATGACGACGCCAGGAGGGTAAGCAGTTTCCCTCTTACTTCAAAAGGTTTTCCAATAAGATGAGTATATAGTACTGTTCTGGGAAATGAAAAGCTCCACAAAAACTAAAGTTATATAATAAAGCCATATACTATGCAGGAATTTAGGAGGAATTCTTTCTGCCTGCTGACAGGAAAATTCAGACAGAGAACATTGTGGTATATGCTACAAATGGCTTGACAGAGAGGAGAAACCCAGAAGAGAATTTAGGTTAGTGTTGGAGAGAAAAAAAGACTGAGAACTAATAACTAATGTAGAGAGAAAGGGATAAGCGTTTAAGAATATTTCTAGCCCTCTAGCAAAAAGGCAAAATACTCTTTGGAAATGAAAGAGAATATCTGAGAGGCATAACCAGACGAGCTTTAAAGTTCTCCCGCTATCCCCTCAAAAGCACACAAAAACCCTATTCTGAAGCATCTGACTCGTCTGATGAACCTGAAAACCAAAGGTACTTTATACATTTAGCCAGGACCTACATTAAGCTGTGTAATTATTTTAATTTTCTTATTACATACTTGGGACATATTTAATTCCACCTTCCAAATATGACATATTCATATCTTTGTCAACCATTTCAACAGGACTCTTAAGGTGAAAAAGTTCAGCAAATACTCACGGTGTTTCAAGCATGACTCTGCACACACTAGCCATGGTGCTTAGACAATCTGTGGTATTTTCTATTGGTAAATTTTTATTCTGTAAAAGTATACAGAGAACAAGCATGATGAACAGCTATTATCTAAGAAAAATTTAAAACCGAGCATAGCATGAAATATTATCAACCTGAAAATCTGATTCCTCTAAATTTTGTTTTAAAAAATGCACTAGGAAAAAAAATGCACTAGATTCTAGGTACTGTTCTAAGCTCTGAGGACACGGCTAGAGCAAGACAGCTTAGATCCTCCCATCTCTCAGAAGCCCCATCTGAGAGCTGGGTGGGAACAGCCACAACATACAGACAAGGCCCCAAGAGACACACGATAAGGGGATTTGAGCCTAAGGGCCCTGTGAAGTCACTGGAGAGCTTTCCCCCCTCCAAAACTTACTTGTTTTTAACTGAAGGAAACTGCTTCACAACATTGTCGGCCTCTGCCACATACCAACACGAGTCAAGCCCCAGGTGTGCATGCGCCCCCGCCCTCTCTAACTTCCCAAACTGGAAACCTTTTACGCAGAGGAGGAAGGGGACGCGGTTTGGGTCTTAAGAAGACTGCCTGGCTGCACTCAGGAGACAGGCCCACAGTGTCAGAGCATGAATGCAGAAGTCCAAGTAGAAGAGGTGGGGTACTCCGGAGAGGGAGCGCGAGGTAGGAAAGGGTCAAGTTCTCAGACTCAACCAGTAAGACTGCCTTATCTGATGGAGTGGACGTAGGCGTGAGATAAGGAAAGGAACTGGGGATGATAACCTTGAGTTACCTGGCTGTGCAGTGTCAAGGCCTCACTGTGGTCAGGAGACCGTGGTGGTGTCGACTACCCATCCTAAAGGGGACTGCCGACAGGCGGCAGGTGTGCACACGTGGGCCAGCGGGAGGACCAGACGTGCACGAGGCGCACCGTCAGCTCAGAGGGCCTGTAGTGGACTCGCCGAGCCCATCCTACCTGCACACAGGCTGAAGAGGAATGACACAGAGAACACCTTCCCAGGCAATGCCTACCTCTGATACAAACTTCGTTGTAGCATCACTTAAGGTTTTCAGCATTGGGGTTGCCTCAGCATAAAACAAAGACATTCGATTTGCCAATTCATTATTTACTTCATTTTCTCCTTCTGCCTGTGTGGAAAACAAGGACACTTAATATCAGCTCCTAAGTTATTAAAATAATATTATAAAAGGACCTAGGCAAGGTGCCTATCTAATGCTTGCTAATCTATTAATAATAAATATGCTTACATTTTAGCCCTCAAAGGTACACAAGAAAAAGATTAAAATATAAAGAAATTCTTCTAAAGATTAACTTCTTTAAAAATATTTTAAATGATATTAAGCCATTAAATGCAACTTGAATGGGCTGCCTGCTCTATAGAAGAGACCATCTAAATGCCACGGAAGACAGAAAGATAACTAGGACATCATAAACTATTAGGAGCAAGCAAGCATCCACGTACCTTATCTTAGTAACATGCTAAGAGATGAGAAATAAAGTGGGGGATGAGATGAGGACTAAGACTGGAAGGAACTAAAATGGATGCATGGAAGGGTTAGGCATTGGCAGGTGTTGATGGGCAGGTACACACAGCATTTCAACCAGTCAGGGGGCAGAGCATGCTTTCAAATGACATGGCAGAGTGTAAATTCAATGAGGTCAGTGTAATAAGGGACAGCAACCAGTGAAAGAAAGCTGGAAGGGAAAGCTGGGGTCAGACAAAATCTTAGCTTCAGGTCATATTTTTCTTCTGTAGGTAATGGGAATTACCTACAGCCACTTAGCATTAGAAGAAAGGAGTAACAATTAAGCCGATCTTCAAAATAAAGTTACCAACCGATGGCAGACTGCACCAAACAGAAAGAGATAGTATGCCAGAAAATAAGCTGTGCCGCTACAGAACGGCTGCCGAAGGGGGTGAGAATCAGGCCCTCAACTGGGACACAAGTACTGCAGAGATGGGAAGGGGGGCAGTGAAGAAATCTGAGGAAAATGGCACTCAGTAGCGAATGAACTGACCTATAATTACTGAGAGCAAAAGGGACTACAAAGATGATTTCAACGCCATTGGTCTTGAATGATGGCAGGATGGCTATAACAGTAAATTGGGTCATTTTACTTTATTTTACATAGTGACTATGAAAAAGACGATAAGGTCAGCCTCACAAAATAAACTGGTCTATGCAAAACCAAACTTAATATATATAACAGATGCTTCATTAAAAGAAATCTTTCTTCTGATCCAGGCCTGTCTTAAGGGCAAAGAATTCATAAAAATATTTACTCAATGGTCTCCTTTTTGTTTTTTAACTGGAGGACAACTGCTTTACAGTATTGTGTTGGTCTCTGACGATCCTTTGCTTTTTTTTTTAACTTTTTATGCCACTTAACACTCCTTACAAACTTACATAGTACTTCTTCATTAAACTATCTACTTGAGGCCAGGGATGATCCTAGAAATTTTCTCTGTTTTTCATACAAATTAGCATAATACAGGTCTTCAAAATATCTACAGAAAAAGATAGTATTTTTCTCACACTTAAGGTTGGCATATGATGTCTAGGAGAAAAGAGTATTAAACAGCTTAAAATGAGATGTCGAGAGGCTAACAAGCCAGAAGCGATGCTATGCTCGCCGAGCAACGGGCTCAAAGCCATCTTCTCACACAGCAGTGTCAAGAATGAACTGGCTGGATCTCCTTGCAGTCCAAGGACTCTCAAGAGTCTTCTCCAACACCACAGTTCAAAAGCATCAATTCTTCAGAAGTGCCTGAGCTCCAAGACCCACTCCCCCTCTTCCTGCCAGGGCTAGTGCCGTTCCTATCCAGGGTCAACCTCTCCCCAGGAGTCTTCCAATCTAAGAACACGGGGACAAACAACTCATAACCACTAATTCATGAAACTTCTCTGCAGTTAAGATGAGAAAGAGAAATTTTGTATTTATGTTATAAAGACAAAAAGCAGTTTTACTGAAGTAGCTGTGGAACGAAGAACCAAGTAGAAAAATAAGTTAATACCACATGGTTTGCTACATTTTGCTCTTTCTTCCCATAGCTGTGGATGCCATAATTATTAACTTTACTACTATCTTTAGCTTTATCTGAATGAGTGAATGAATGAATGAGTGAAGGATTAAACTGAACAAATCGAGATCTGAATTATAATTATCACGCCAACTTACTGGAACGTTATTAATCCTCATGCGACTCAATGTTCTTCTGTAATAGCTGAAGTCATTCTGTATGGCAGGATTTGTCATCTAAAGAAAACATTTATGAAAGAAAAAGTTATTTGCTAAAAGACAGTATAAAAATTAAATGAAGTATCTACTAGAGTTGTAATTAGTTAATTAACATTCTCAAATTTGTAATACCACTTTAAGAACCAAAATCATTATCATCCAAGATGATGATCTGCACTTAAAATTATATAACACTGTGCTTACTGCACTATTTGCTAAGTCTCATGATGGACACAGAAGACTGTGCACACTGGTTTTCAGTCACAGTCAGTACACTGTCCTTCTTTCTTCTTGTTAATTTCAGGTAACATATGAAAAGGCTGCCCACCAAAAATGGTATTACCAAATAGACAAAAACAAAAACGAATGTGTAGCCACTTATTGTGGGTTATTACAATTAATATACAGGACAGTCATCAAACAGACTAAAGTTTTATAAACAAACCATTTGTGTTCAAAGTATGAATAAAGAAGAACAGCTGTCTATGATATAATATTAATAAAATGCAGGACTTAGGAATCCAGCTCTTCCATTTTCTAAACAAGGTACGTGAGGTGCTGGAAAGTCAGAGGACCTGCCTCATCATTAGTCACTATGATAGAGTCTAAAGTGGTATTAAGGTCTCCGGATATGGAATTTAATGCTTGTTTCTTTACATGCACTCCTTCCAGCAAAAAGGATATTTATAAGTAGATGGGGGGAAGAAGAGGATGTGAGAAAGAAGACAGAAGAAGGGAAGAAGGGAAAGAGGGAGAGGGGTAGGAGAGAGAAAGAAAAATCAATATTTTTATATGTTAATAGAAGAATGCTGGGGGAAAAAAAAATTGGGGATGAGCAGTAAAGAAAAAGATATTAGAAAATGTCAATATTGTTGTTTCAGAGATACTTTTTAAAATGAAGTGAAATGAAAACTGAATATTTAGCAATTTGCTATTTGCTATGCTACACCAAAAAGCCTGCATAATTTTTAAATATGGCTTTCCATTTTTGCTAAGGAAGAGCAGACGTCATTCCACCACATTTTAATAAGGGCTCCAAGCATTTCCTCCTAGTACTCATTAAAAGACGCATGATTTTCCTAACAAGGAGGACCAGCAGGACAATCCTACCTTGAGTTCATCAAACCGGAGTGTAAAATGAAGAATTTCTGCAAACTGTTTAGCAAGAGCCTGCTCTCGCTCTAGATGCTGGGTGGGAGAATATGGGGTACTTGTCAAGGCTCCCAGAAGACCTCTTAATGCTGCTTCTAAAGAACAAAACATTAAGATATTGTTTGTATCTATTTATTAAAAAGTGAGCATTTTTAAAATGTCGATTTCAGTTTCCATAAAAATAAGGTCTCTTTAAAAGCTAGATTATCTAAACATAACACTCAAACTGAGTATTGTTTACTAGAATGGAAACCCTGAAGTGACTAACTCAATTTCTGTAAACCCAAATTCAGAATCATGAAGAATGTGAATCTGAATGAAATATCAGGATCAAAGGACAAATCTTACAACATTATTTTCACATTCTACACAGTATTGATTTTTATGAAATGGTTAACTGTGACTACATCTTTTTTCATGAAACTATGGTAAGTCATAACTGTATGTGGGTATGAATGAATTACCAACTTCACATACTTTGTGCTGTTTATTTATAAACACAAACTACCTTCTTTTCACTATGAAATGAAAAGAAACGAAATATGTGGTTTAATAATTAGCTTCCTGAGTGTTATACAGCTTGCTATCTCAGAGCCATAATATAAATATTCTAATTCATTACACAAATAAAATTGTCCCTTGAAACAACTGCTACTTTTGGAATGCCAGACTAATAATACTGTGTTTAAAAGGGAAATACTTAAAAAAAAAAAGAAATACTGATTTCACTTCAAAAAAATCCCAGAAATCAAACTAATACTGTTATATACTATAGAATCAGACAAGGCTAGACTCTATTCAGAGAAAACAAAGTTTATAGAGTTAGATGGTGGTCTACCATTTATGAATAAATGCTAGATTAATAAAGATATTTATTAATGAAAAGAAATTTAAGTCATATCATCAACATTTAAAAAGCTGAAAAAATTACCAACTCTACCATTTATTTGAGACCCAATTATGATCTAATATCCATATTTGTGAACTTAACCTAGTCTGTCATTAAACTTTCACTATCAACTATGACATAGGCATTACAGATGGATAAACTGAGTTTCAAAGAGGTCAGACCCCCAAGGAATATTTCATAAATGCCAAGTGCTTCTAACTTCACAGCCCTATTATTTCCACCATAATAAGCTGTTTCTCATATAAAACGACATTCTAACTAGCCTTCCATAACCTTATAAAAGATTAAATTACTGATTAGTACCAAGAGTAAGTACTCTTTATGCATCTATTATGTGCCAGGTACTGAGCTAGACATTATTTGTAATCCACACAGTAACTTCAAATGATAGTTATCATCCTTTTTTAATAGCAAGTTAAAAACTGCATTGATGGTCTAATTCCTGTCAGGCACTGGGTAAGCAGATGAAGATGGACACACCCTACGCTCACACAGACTAATTATACAGAGAGAAGACAGACAGCTTACTACAGCCGGGATATGTACTAAGAAGGGTATGGTACCAAGAAAAGGCATAAAAATGGAGCTTCACTCAGTTGCAGACTCAGGGAAAGACCTGCCTGAATACATGACACCTAGACCGAGACTGGACCATGTGCTAAGAATGAGCAAGAGTCTGCAAACAGACAGGGCAGGGAGCCCAATCCTGAAGTGAGAGGAGCATGACCGAGTAGAGAAACTGCAAGACAACAATCCAGGTGGAACAGAGAGGAACCTAAGACTAAAACCATACGCGCATCATGTGTGTGCCACACGAAGCACGCTGGCCTTGTGACCTCAGTGTCCCTAGAGAAACTAAGCAGGGTAGTGACATCAGATTAGCATTTAAACTCCAGTTTGGACTTCCCTAGTGGTCTAGTGGTTAAGAACCTACCTGCCAATGCAAGGGACTCCGGTTCAATCCCTGGTGTGGGGAGATTCCACATGCTGCAGGCAACCAAGCCTGTGTGCCACAACTACTGAGCCTGTGCTCGCCAGCCTGCAAGCCACAGCTACTGAGCCTGTGCTCACAGGGCCTGTGCTCCACAGCAAGAGAAGCCACTGCAACGAGAAGGCGCTGCAACTAGAGAAAGCTCAAGCAGGAACAAAGACCCAGCCAAAAATAAAAAAGCAATTAAAAAATAAAAACTCCATCTGCAGCATGGAGAACAGACTGTGGGAGCATGGATGACTTATTGAATGGAGAAATAATGACAGAGCAGGCCACAAAGTAGATCCAGAATGGGGAACACGGCATGACTAGGAAGAGGAGGCTCCCTCAGAGAGCAGAGCCATATATTATTCTCTTACCAACTGCCAGCCACTCACTGTCAAAGACCAGTCTGAACCCTCAGAAGAGAACCTGAAGGACATGGACTGCAGGGGACTTGAAACAGCCAAGAGAGACGACCACCATTACTGTGGGCACTTCAGAACCTTCTGAATAGGTTTTGGTGAATTTAGCCCACTGAAGAGCAGTCAACGTGTTGGACAGGCTCACTCACTATGATCCCTGGAGCTGGCCGCTCTAAGCCCCTGGAATGGGAGGAAGACTAAGGAGACACAGCAGTTTGTGTACTGTCTGCACACATAACCTTCCCTTAGACAGCTGCCTCAACTGGGAAGGCCTCTGACTGAAACAAGCAAGTACAGGATGTTTCTTAGGTCAGCAAGGTTAAACCATGTTGGCAAAGCCAGTATCTTCTGAATTAGTCAAGTGGTCCCTCTCTTGGATCCACCCCATGGTTGATCTGTGGTGCTCGAGCCAAGCAATCCTCTTTGAAATTCTCAAGGACCACATGCATCTTCACGGCTTGTGTGGTGCTCTGTGTGATGCTTCCTCATCTCTGGCTCAACAGCGAGGAAGAAAAGAGACAACAGAGGTTAAGTGGATTTAAAGCAGAGGGTTCAACTCACTGGAGGTCCAAGTAGGACACTGAAGCTCACAGAATTTAAAAGATGGAGCCAAGAGCACACAGCTAATAACCACCAACACCAGAATTCAAACACAGGCCATTAGGCCTTGAAAGCCTCAAGTCTATTATTATTGCTTCTCCTAAATACCTAACAAATATTTGATACATCAGATGCATGTATTCATTAACCCATCTCTCGCTCACTCGCTCAACACTGAGTTCCTATCACACGCAAACAAGGATATACAGCCTGTCAGCAAGGAAACTGGAAACATGAACGCATTACCAGCCAAGAGAGGAGGAGTAAACCACCAGATCTTAACTTTGTACTTTGCTCACACCTTTACAGAAGTCCAAGCCTACACAAACAAGGTTCAAGGCTTCCACATGAGAGAATGAAAAACCGAGAGCTTTTTGCTACTACCTGTGTTACTACAACCTCTGGTGGATGGAACACAGAACTTGTGCCAAAACACACACCATTCACCTGATGTAATTCCAGCCGTTAAAATATGAACGTGTAATCCTGCCTGGTTTGACCTATTTTATGATTATTCTTTTAATTGGCAAATGCTGAGAGACCAATATGCACTAAACATGCCAGCAAATTTGGAAAACTCGGCAGTGGCCACAGGACTGGAAAAGGTCAGTTTTCATTCCTATCCCAAAGAAAGACAATGCCAAAGAATGCTCAAACTACCTCATAATGGCACTCATCTCACACGCTAGTAAAGTAATGCTCAAAATTCTCCAAGCCAGGCTTCAGCAATACGTGAACCGTGAACTTCCGGATGTTCAAACTGGTTTCAGAAAAGGCAGAGGAACCAAAGATCAAATTGCCAACATCCAATGGATCATCAAAAAAGCAAGAGAGTTTCAGAAAAACACCTATTTCTGCTTTATCGAAGCCTTTGACTGTGTAGATCACAATAAACTGTGGAAAATTCTGAGAGAAGAGAATACCAGACCACCTGACCTGTCTCTTGAGAAACCTGTATGCAGGTCAGGAAGCAATAGTTAGAACTGACATGGAACAACAGACTGGTTCCAAATAGGAAAAGGAGTACGTCAAGGCTGTATATTGTCACCCTACTTATTTAACTTATATGCAGAGTACATCGTGAGAAATGCTGGACTGGAAGAAGCACAAGCTCCAATCAAGATTGCCGGGAGAAATATCAATAACCTCAGATATGCAGATGACACCACCCTTATGGCAGAAAGTGAAGAGGAACTAAAAAGCCTCTTGAAGAAAGTGAAAGAGGAGAGTGAAAAAGTTGGCTTAAAGCTCAACATTCTGAAAACTAAGATCATGGCATCTGGTCCCATCACTTCATGGCAAATAGATGCAGGAAGAGTGGCTGATTTTATTTTTCTGGGCTCCAAAATCACTGCAAATGGTGACTGCAGCCATGAAATTAAAAGATGCTTACTCCTTAAATGGAAAGTTATGACCAACCTAGACAGCATATTAAAAAGCAGAGACATTACTTTGCCAACAAAAGTCTGTCTAGTCAAGGCTATGGTTTTTCCATTAGTCAAGTATGGGTGTGAGAGTTGGACTACAAAGAAAGCTGAGCACCGAAGAATTGATGCTTTTGAACTGTGGTGTTGGAGAAGACTCTTGAGAGTCCCTTGGACTGCAAGGAGATTCAACCAGTCCATCCTAAAGGAAATCAGTCCTGAGTGTTCACTGGAAGGACTGATGTTGAAGCTGAAACTCCAATACTTTGGCCACCTCATGCGAAGAGTTGACTCACTGGAAAAGACCCTGATGCTGGGAAGGATTGGGGGCAGGAGGAGAAGGGGATGACAGATGAGATGGCGGTATGGCATCATCGACTCGTTGGACATGAGTTTGGGTAGACTCTGGGAGTTTGTGATGGACAGGGAGGCCTGGTGTGCTGCAATTCATGGGGTTGCAAAGAGTCGGACACGACTGAGCGACTGAACTGAACTAGAGACCAATATGAATGTGAGAAGGATCTATGCAGCATCGAAAGCATTTTAACTTCAAAAACAGCTGGGAACTAGTAACACACAAGAAAACTCTTATTTAAAGTAGTAGTGATACTTCTAATAAGTAGAACTAATTATTTTAAATAGCAGTGAAGATAACCAAAAGGAAAACACCTAGGCTCCCTGCAGTTACAAAGCTATGGATTACCTAAGACACTTGACTGAAAGAACTGACTGTTACACTTAAGGAAAATAACTTATAATTCTGACTTCTAGTAAGAAAAGGACAGTTTACACAAATGCTTCTATATCAACTATTACTTGTAATTACTTGCATTTGACAGCGTGTACTGCATCTAAGGAAAAAGAGCAATTCTCATACTTTTTAAAAAATATGGACATTAAAAAAAAAAACAGAACTTCAACTTTGAAGAAGAGGTTGACACAAATGGCCAAGTAGTTTAAAGCCATAAAGAGAGCAAGATATAAAAACCCAGGGTAAAGGAGGGACCCACTGCAACTACAAAGCACATGCCTTAACTAATGGACACAGTCAGTTTGCCACTTAGCTTCACCAACTGAGAGGAAAGATCAGTTCATCAGTTGCTGCCTAAGCTACTGATTTTTCCAAAGCAACCAAAGACTGAAGACACATACACACAAAACACAAACAATTACCAATTTTAAAACGTGGCAACTAATTAGGAATTTTTAAAAAAACCACGTGGGCAAAACAAATCACATGGCAGGTCTAAATTTAGCTTATAAGCCCCCAAACGGTATTACCAACTCAATGGAGGTGAGTCTGAGCAAACTCCAGGAGATGGTGATGTACAAGGAAGCCTGATGTGCTGCAGTCCATAAGGTCACAAAGAGTTGGACATGACTAAGTAACTGAACAACTTATCTTACAGTACTAGTTTTATGAAATTGTATGTACTCATTTAGGATATATAACATATTTATATGATTCAAAAAGTAAAACTATATAACACATGTCAAAAACTTAAACTGAAATGTTTCAGACTTCTGACACAATCTACACCAGTTCCCACCCCATGCTCCCAACTTCACAAAGTAAAAGCTCTTCCAATTCACACAAGCAACTAAATGGCTAAATCTTACCTGGTGTCTCTTCATTCCTTAAGAAAAAGAACTTCAATTATACTTATTCACTGCATTAAAAGCACAACTCCAATCTTGGAATAATTTTTCCCATGTAAGGGAAAAAGAACACGGTTCTGAATTCTTTTTATTTAATAACTCCCTTGGTAACTTCACATATACCATTAGCTTCCTAGTTCTCATTGTGTACAGTTTTAGGTACATGGATTTGATTGATCTTAGGAATACAAAAATCTAAATCACCGAGGAGACTGAGGATTAGTTCCCACACATGGGAAAGGATCTGCTTCAGAGCTGAAAAGGAATTCTACCAGCAGTTCTCACAACAGGACACTTAAGGTTGCAAAAATAGGAAATCTTCTCATAGAAGTTTTAATTTGTTGAGGAAAGTCATCTAAATAACTTAAAAGACCTAGCTGAACAGGAAGACAGCAACATTAAGCTATAATCTTACAGTCTACCAAGATGCTTTACCTATGAGACATACATTTAGCAGTGTGAACACAAAATCTTGTAAACAGCTTCCAGTATCAATAGCTTCCTTTTTCACTGAGGAAGTCGTAATGATAAAACTTTCCACTCACCTAACCTCTGAGAAAATTCATAAAATTTCTTTAATTTGCCTACTAGTGGAACAACTGCACCCCACGCCTTCTCTTGCAACTTCTCGTCTGCTGGATGCTGGATTGCCTTCAAAAGCCAAAGAATAAAAATAATCAAGATTTATTTAAAAAAAATCACAACAGTATTATTTTTACATTAAAATATAGGTTTTGGCAAATATAGGAAATCCTGATATAATCTATGAAATTCAGTATAATGGATCCAGGAGAGCTGAAACTGGCCTTCTCAACTCCAGGGGTACTTTAAACCTAGGATAATACAGTTCATCACCCTTACAATGGACATAGATAGAAGAGAATAAAAAATGACACAATGTATGTTTGTCAGGTATATTATGCCTTGATACCTGTTAGAATCTAAAATTTAGACTCTCAAATTTAGAACCAAATAAAGATACCATTTTATATTGCTTCCCATATCACAAACAAGCATTCTTAGAAATTCTTTAAGAATTGTTTTAGTGGGATAAAAGGAACCAAAAAGTCAGGTGATAAATGAAATAAGACCCAATTCTAGGGAAAAGACTAATAAACTCTCAATAACTCAAATTCCAAGGTCTAACCTAGCTTTAAAAAAGCTATCAAACACTGAAGAACCTAAATCAACCTGAAAAATGTGATTTAGAAATTGTCACTTATCCCTTCCCTATAACTAAAATCCTATTCTGGAATCTAAATTTTTTTAGGTTTTTCTGAAGAAGGTGAAAAAGTTTCAAATGTGCAAGGGGAGAAAACAAAACATAATCTAGAGACTCTATTGTAAATATGAATATCCTCTTTCTCTGCCCAGTCTTCCAAGTCATTGGGCAATCATTTGTAAGTACAGAGGGCTATTCCCAAAGAAATGTATATTATTGATTTCATCTTCCTTTCGCTTATAGATGCTTTTCTTCACCTTTTTTCCATAACCTGGTCTGCTTTTTCTAACATCTTCACATGAGCTAAACATTCCATCTGAAAGGTGAAGCGCCTGTTTACATTATTAGAAGATAATGGCACAGTCAGATTTTCCCAAGACACTAGTACTCTTGACTCCATCCATACAAAACCAGAAAGAAGTAAATAAAACTGAAACTAGATAGATTTAGATGCTTCAAATAAATTAGTGACAAGCTAAATAAGTGGGCTATATACATTGTTTAAGCAAACTGCTTTATAAGCGTGTCATATTCAATCTTTTTTACATAAACAAATAGGAGTCTGAAATGAACCTCACTTATATGACTATCTAGAAATAATGTTATGTTAAAGAATACTGGACTTTACAATATGTAACAATCCTTATTTCACATTATGTTAATATGAATATTTCAAAGGGACTGTGATATTATTCTGATGTGCACGAAACAATCCTTTTAGCCTTTAAGCCAAATGTTAATGGTTTTATATCAAGTAGTAAAAATTTGTTCATTTTATTATTCGGGGAATAAGCAAACAGATAAAAATTTTAAATCGATTTTCTTCTCTTCAGAAGCCTATCCAATCTCTCTTACAAGGATTTAAACATGATTTTCTAAATACCAACTCATTCTCATAATATTAAAATGCTCCAGCAAATGTCACCCACTGTCAAGACTGTACAGAGTTAACTATTTCCCTGGTGTGCCTTGCCTGGATTTAGAACCAAAGACACTGGCTGCTCTTCTATGACAACTGTTTGTGGTTCTCCTTATACTTGCGCCTCTCCTCTCAGATCAGCTCCACTGCTGTTAGATAACACTTCTGACATAGCACCTATGTCACAGTCCAATGTGAAAAAGGGCACTTACTGAGATGTCAGTGCTTTAAAAAAAAAAAGTGATGGCTACCTTAAAAAAAAAAAAATAACATGCAAAGTGCTATGGCAAAAGAGTCCAGGGAAATAGATTACTGGGATTTGAAGGAAGGCTAGGAACTGAGCAGGAAAAGAAAAAAAGAAGTACCATGTTCCAGACAAAAACAAAGGCAAGGAGCTGTACATGCGTAAGACATTAGCGAAACAGGCAGTCCAGTGTAGGAGAGGTGAGAAGAACAGAAGAGGCGAGGTGTCATCCAAATAAATAAAATAAGGCATTATAACGCTTATTTTCAAAAATGTTAAAATGTTTGATATATCAAAACATTAGCAGAAAGCTCTTATTTCCCTCTCTAGTGGTTTATTCTAGAGAAGAAGCTTTGTTTATTTAATAGATTCTTTTAAAAAAATTATCTTATTTATTTCTTTGACTGCATTGGGTGTTAGCTGCAGCACACGGGATCTTTGCTCTTAGCTGTGGCATGTGGGATCCAGGTCCCTGACCTGCGATCATACCCAGGCCCCCTGCACTGGAAGCATGGAGTCTTAGCCACTGGCCTGCCAGGGAAGTCCCTAGATTCTATCTTAAATCAAATTTTATTCACCTTTAGAGTCATGTTTAATAAAGTGCTATTTAAACAAATATATAAGTCACATCATTAGCATAGTAATAACAGTAAACTCACAGTCTATGTTATGTGTCAGCTTCTACGTGTCTCTTCTGATAGATTATCTAACTTTATCCTCAAAACAACTCTATGAATTGCTTCCAAATTTTTGCTATGATGAGTAAGGCAGCCATAAAGATTTTTACATTTACCTCCCCCTTGAATGATAGCCCTCTGAGTATTTTCTAAAATTAAGTATCTGACAGAAGAGTACAGATAATTTTATAGATCTGATTTTATATCTTGTCAAACTGATCTCCAAAAAGACAATGATTCTACAATGTCACTTGCATTGACTAGGACTGTTTCTTAAAAAAAGAAAAAAACAAAAAAAACCTGTTTCTTCATAAACCAACCTCCATTAAACTTTAAACACTTTGTTATTCTATTGTGTGCCTTCTCAAAAGGTAGAAAGGTTGTTCTGTTAAGTCAATTAAGTCTTCACACTGACCTATGACAGTTTCAGTAGTCACGTCAGTTCTTTATTCAGGAAACAAACAGTCCAGGGTAGGAGAGGTAAGAAGAATAGAAGGTCAGGAAAAAAATGAAACAACAAAGTGTGAGCTATGCCTTCAAGAAACATAATGAGAAAAAAGAGACAGAGGGTCCAGAGGCCAGGGAGTTTCTTTGGGTAGTACAGGACACCAGAGTGTATGTGTGCATGCGTGGGGAAGAGCTCAGTAAAAGGAAAAGATGCAATTAAGAGAAGGAAACTAAAAGAGTAAAGTTTCAGAGGAGGGTGGAGAACAAAGGTAGAGAAGTTAGTCTTGGTAAGAAGTAGGGACACAGCTGCTTCTGGGGAAAAAAAAAATAAAACAAAAGAAATGGAAAAAGAGATGGATGAAAACCTGGATAAGTTCAAAGGTTTGGGAGAAGAAAGCTGAGGGAGACCACACCCTACATTTGCTCTCTGGCGGCATCAGACACAGTTGAGCCGGTCCAGACCACAAAGACGGTGTTGGCTTTCTCCTAGGAAGCTTAGGAGGAGCCGAAAGATGGACTGGCAGAACAGAAAAGCCATAGAATGCTGGATGCTCTCCCCTCCAAAAATAGTATGAACAGCACCCCCATGGAATTTCAGGTGAATTTAAATTTCAGGTACGAGAGTAAACCAAAAGAATTCTCTTTAGTATATATAAATTACATAGTTATAGAACCTTGTCTCTGTTTACCCTTATATCACTGCAACCACTTCTGAAATAATGCAAGCGATCTTCCTTTAAATAACTTTGACTATGCAAATAGACAATACAGGAAACAATAAAGATTAAAAAGAGGGACAGTAATTTTCACCTCTCGTATTTCATGGCCAGCTCCTCTATACGACTGCAAGTCCTCCAGGATGCCTTCTGCATCTTTTAGAACCACATTCACCTGGTTATAAATTTCCTTCTCAGACTCTGTTGGCTGGGCATCTAAATAGCAGGAAAGCACAAGAAAATTTACAGTCACATGATTTTTTTAAGCACATGTATAATAACTCAAGTATTAAATAATTCGATTTTCTAAAAAGTTGGTTTGACTTAACATTTTTTCCAACGCTAACTTCACACTTCTTAGAAAAGACTGATCATTTTCCCATAGTTCTACATTTGCATAACTAGCCTCAAGGTGGTAAATATCATAGAGAAGCAAGGTACAACAAACATTACTATTCAAGTTACAAATCATGACGTGTTATATTAAACAAATGAGAGTTATAACTCAAAAATTTTGTCAGTGTATACTCACTGTTTCTACTATATTCACCACTAACAGTAATGACTGTAAATGCATAAGTAACTAACTCAACAGAAATGAAAGGCCAACTAATGTACCTGGCTCATCTACAGTTTAAGACATAAACTGTTTTCCTATACGGTTCACTTAATGACTGAGTTTTGATATAAAAAATTAGAAACTAAGAAAAAAAGACTTCAGTGGTTCTAAAAACCACTTTATACTCTGACCAATGAACTTCTCTGCTGACGAACAAAAGGTGCAGACTCCTATGCAGAGGAGTCTGGGTTAAGAAAAGGCTCCAGGCTACTAAAAACTAGATACTTTAAGATACAATATTATCACTGAAATTTTGAAATACTAATGCAAAAACTGAGTTCCTATATACCTGGGACTGAGTGAGAAGAAAAATGAAGAGGGAATTATAAAAAGCATCGTTAGGAACATAAACATATGGGCACTTCCACCATGTGTGGCGTTAGCCACAACACATAGGTTTTAATAGATGAGTAATTTTGGATTTCTCTGTTAAGGCCTGAGGTGACAAAAATCCTGTTTTTAATATCTTGATCATTTGTTTCACTAAGGATAAACCTTTTTTATTCAATACAATTGATTTTTGGTGGGGGGGGGGGAATGGATGTTCTGTGAGGAATCTGAGTTTTTCATAAATCTTTCCAACTAGACTATATTTAAGACTACAGACAAGGCAAAAAGCACTTAAATTAATAAACATTATGATTACCATAATGTTTTAAAGAGCAATTGTGGGGTCAGAATTCCTCCATGTTAAAATTTCCTCTTACACTCTGGAGGGTAGGGGAGGCAGACCAAATTTATAATATGAATTAAGAACATTTCTCATAAATATCATTCACCAATCATATAATACTAGTACCTAGACTTTTCTGCACATACTCCACCTCACCATAAATACACAAAGATCTATTTATTCCTTTCCTTAAAATTTTTTTAAAAACTTAGTTCACACATGAAACTAGGAGTCCAGGTGCCTAGAACCTGGAACTTTACTTTGTGTTACGGCAAGTCACAATTCAATCTCATCTGTTAAACTTGCCGACTAGACAGAAACATATCACTTATATTTTTAAATCAATAATCACAGTGCCAAATTTTACTTTCAACATATTTAAGACAGTACTACAGCAACAGTAACATTTACATGCAAAGCCAACTTAAGAATTTGTGTTCTCAAGTCTGTTTCCTTATTGTGAAAATCTCCTTTCAGAAATCATGTATTTTTTTTTAATGAAACTTAATGACAAATTACACAAGAGTCTACTGAAAAATTTAAAAGACTCTGTGTCCAAAGCTATAAATGTATTACTAGGAGCAAATACTAATATTATAGCTAAATGATTTTTTAAAAATCAAAGTCTGTCATTTAGCAGTAATATTTTTTCATTTAGCCAGACCATATTCTCCAGTCATAATCAGACACACACTAAAAAAAGTACACCTCAGTTATAATTTTTATACTTACACCAGATGCAGTAGAGAAAAATTTTACATGCAAAAAAGAGCAGTTTTATACTTTCCATATGAAATTATGAAACTACAGACATAACATCAACAGTAGACACGTATCATAGTTTGAATTCATGAAGTGGGAATTCATGACAAAGGACAATATTTTGACTATTATATATTAAAAGATATCTGTGAAGTTTGAAAACACTAAACTATGTATTTTGGGTGTGGTAACTAGCTGTTAACAGAAAAATATGACACTGAGAATTATATACAAAAGAAATATTATCACAGAGATTTAAATAGACCTTGGAAGTGGTTAATCATTATTAAAGGTTTAATAAGTACCAAGAAATTTAAAAATAAAGGAGAAGATTCCAGTTTCCCTTAAGGGTGGAAAAAATACCCAGCACCACACTGATTAAACATTTTTTAGACTGTCACAGGAAAGTCACATTTATAATTTTGAAAGCTGCTGAAGACTGCTGTAGAAATGAAGACAAACAGAAAAGAGCAGACAGGTAAGCACTACTTTACTGATAGCAAGTCATGCAAAAGGGTGAAATATTCGGGAGGGGCAAGGACTGTATAAAATAAAGCATTTTTTCCCCAAAATGGGATCAACCAAGACTTGTCACTTTGATTTTTCATAGCAAAAAAATGAAAAATTTAATTACTTGAGGAAAAACGTATCATTTAGCCAATTAACAAAAGGACATTCAATTGATTGCAAAATGTTATCTACTATTGACAGTAGGCATAGTGATTACTCATCAGGCTTAGTTTTAAAAGCTGCCCAAGGGAAATTAAAGCATGTTTCAGTTGCTCTTACTATTTGAAGGTAAAATTAATTATTTTAATAATTTCACACCAGTTTCCTACTGAAGAGTCACTGAAAGTAACTGCTAAAATTTAAGTTGTTATGGTACAGAGACAAAGATGAGCTACTAAAAGGAAAAAATTTTAAGTCACATAAAAATTGTAATTGTAATAAGACGTCTTTCTGCTTTAATCTCACTCATTCATGTAGTAAATATTTATAATCCCACTGAGGCAGGGTATGTATAGTACACACCACTGTTCAGTATATAAACTTAGTACCTCATAGATTTTCCATAATAAATACTTGTTGAATGAATGAGAAGCTACAGATTTATAAATATGCCTCCAGCATGTGTTAAAGAAGGCTATTATGTATTTTGATATCTAAACAGATATTAACCCTACATCATTTTAGAAAAATAAATATAAGAAAATGCCATCAGAAATTTCAAAGTACAGGGCAAAAGCAACTGAAAATAAATAAAAAGTAAAACAGAAAAACAAAAGACTAAGAAAGTGGGTACCATCAAATTTTTTTTTGACTGGGGGCCGAGGGGAACAGGAAACACAAAAGACACAGGAATTCAAAGAAATGTATGACTAAGTGGAAAGGCTCTGTAACAAAGAGAGAACCGAAGAGTCTGTTTCTCACAAATAACCACCTATATTCACCCTTCTATTTGGTCTACCTGGAGTTACACAAATCAAGGTTAACTAATGAATACTGAACTTGTGTGATCATGAAGCACCTTGTTAAGGCTGGGAAGGGACATAAAAATAAAAGTCCCTCTTCTCGCAAGATACAATTGTGTGAACTAATACACATAGTAGTTACTCAGGCTAAAGATCTGTCATTAGAATAAGCTATAAATTAACAACATCATTATAAAATAAGAAATTTCAAGAACTAGAAGCGGCTGTACAGGGCCCAATTTGGTGCTTTTAATATGCTGTTATTAGCATAACTGCCACCAAATTTTATGGGGCAACTCTGGACTTACATATTAATTAAACCACTACCATTAAAATAAAATCATATAGGGATAATTTGTTTTAAGAAAAAGACCCTCTTTCTCGTACCTCGAGTAGATAGTATGTTTCACTGAACACAGAATGTCATTTCATGCCTTAAGGCTTTTTTTTTTTTTAAAAAAACATGTTGTTCCTTTTTCTCTACCATCCTGCACTAAATTAGCATGAAACATTCTTATCACCCTTCACAACCCAACTCTAATATCATCACAGGAATTCTCCCATCATGCCCAATCCACTCACAGGTAAAATTAATCCTTTTCCTGACCTATACTTTGAATGATGTAAATAATTAGCTTGCACTTCTATCTATTCTACTCGATTGAGAACTCCCCAAAGGCAAGGGTTGTATCTTAGTTATCTTGGCATCCCCAATATCTATTGTCTGGCACACACAAGGCAAGCTGAAGCAAAAAACTGTGTGTGTACAAGCACATATATTAAGGGATAATGATGTACTTTAAATTCAGTCTTCATTTTGTAAAATATAGGGGTCCATTAAATCATAGTTCAAAATTACTAGAATAGTTAATTTTTATACAGCTTGAGGCAAAATGCCAATCTGTCTGTCTGTATGGTACTGTTTCTGTAGCTGCCCAACCATGGAGATGTGCTGAACTAGGCAGGCTCAACCAATCAGAATGATGCTAAGAGTAAAGCTGAATTATTCTGGTAACCTAAATATTACAGTTTATCCAGAAATAAATAATGTACTAAACACTGTTTACTAACAGAATATGACTTTATTTTCATTAACCTAATGAAATGGCAAGTCAACTGTGTTGGCAATTTTGAATCTGGTATAAAATGGGTAAAAAGAAAGGAAGTTTCAAGGGGCCACTATAGTGGCTGAATGATAAAATATACTTTTACAAATACACATTTCCAAAAAGACAAATATGCAAATAGATGAGAGATAAAACTGATTAAGACAACTCTGATGCTAGATTCAAAAGAAAACATATTTAAAAATGTAACTAAGAATTAACAGGGACAAACTTTGACCTAGTTTGCAGTCTGTTTTCACTACATTTCATTTACAGGTTACCAGTAAGTGTCAAAAGTTTTACATTGGCGGATATAAGCAACAAATACTTAATTTATATCTGCCTTTAAGAAGTTAACACTTTATATGTAGTTCTTCACTGTCGGTTATTCTTGTTGTTAACTTTAACCTTTTCCTGCTACTACATTAGCTATTTAAAATTTAAGGATAATGATCCAAACCCCCACAGATTAGAAAACCAAGATCCAATAATATTTTGAAAACTACAGTAAATTCATGCTTCTCACTTGACCACAACATAATGCTAGGTTTATAAAAAGATCAAGTGCCAAGTCTTGAACAAGATCTTGACTAACAAAGTCAAGATTCTGCAAATGTAAGGAACTTGAGACAAAGATAAAAAGGAGACAGAATAGCGGAAAAATATACAAGAGCAAGTTTGAAACAGATGCAAGTAAACTAAAATACAGCTCTAATGTAAGCTGCCTCATCTGAAAGAATAATCCTCAAATCAGCAAACTGCTCAATATCCCCAAGCTGATTAAAATCCATGCTAAACATGCATTTAAAATAGCATTGTTAAATTGTTGAGAAGGGTCAAGAAAACTAACATTCCATAACATCGTTCCCTAAAAACCAAACAATATGGTCCCGATGTTGACATTACTACTCTTCACTAGCCTGCACAGAGTATGCAAACTGTCAGTATGAAACATCAATAGGAACATAATAAAGGTGGAAATATATCAGAGACCACAGGTTGCCCCATCAGATGGAGACAAACTATAAATTAATGTGCTCATATGATCTGTCCTGGTTTAAAGGAAAAAAATACAAATTATTCACAAAATAGAATGAACTGTATAATAACACATAAACTGAAGTTGATGGAAAAAATGCAACGTCTCTGGGGGGATTTATTTTAAGGGATTTTTTTTAAGAATCATAAAATGTCTTAAGTATGGAAAAAATCTGTTCAAATGTTTTAATCTCAGATGAAAATGCAAGTGGTAACGCGGTTTATAACCTAAAGGCTCTTCACCCTTTCCTAACAATTTTCTAATGATCAGTTAAAATAGCAACATTCACACTAAAACACCAACTGAATATCATTGTTCCCAATTTGACAACCAGACAAGCTAAAGCAATACTGACAGCCAAAAAAGCAAAAGCTTTTCAACATGCACAGAGGTCAATGACACTTACCTGCCACTCTTAGACCATATTACAATAGGTCATGCAACATAAAACAAACAGAAGGCAAATTACTTAAAGGTCTGTGAACCCATTATTTTTCTTTTTATTTAGAGTTAGAAAAAAAATGAATTCCTGAAATAAATACATATAATAAATTTAACTTTTAAAATCAGTTATCTGCAAAGATTAAATAATTAAGGTTCACACTTACCTTTTAATATTATGCCCAAATTACTGAGCTTTGAATGGCCTTCATGAACAGATTTTGTATTCAAAGTATTTCAATAAGTACATAGAGTAACTGAAACCTAATCAATTTTTCTCAACTACAGTAAAATTTTCCCCAAATATTGCTTCTAATTAACAAATCTTGAAGAAGCATAGCCTTTCCACCAAAATCTTTTCATAAAAATGCTTTCAGAGCATCTCAAATGTTTTTATTAGAGATCTCAAATTATAAAATAATGTCCAACTAAGAGATACAAATCTCTTATAAAAATTCAAGTAAAAGCATTACCACAATTTAATATAAAAATATGACTTCCAGTTCTAGAAGGCAGAAGAAGTTTTACTCAAACAATTCATAGCTCAGTCATGCAAAGCAAAAGTTAAAAAGATGGCAAAGTGGAAACATTCATTTAGTGCAAGACAAACGCAGTCTACTGCAGGCAAAGAAAAATAGATATAAAATCATCTTCTCACTTTCAAAATCAAGGAAAAAATTTGGCCCCTGCTCAAGGTCTGTGCATGTCAAAACTTTAAGAAGATTCCCCATGTTAAGGTACCTGTCAAGACAAGAATGAGAAAAGAGAAAATATCCCTTTATAAAAAAGAACATCTGAAATTTAACTTAAAAAAAAAATCATAACAGGGAAAATGTTCATTAGGCCATGAATTCGTCCTTCAGGTTACCCAGACTGTGCTCGGGCAGACAGCAAAGCGGGCTCTCCAGGTGCTGATTTGTAGGACCTAGAGGTGAAATGTAGTTTTCCTGTACACAATGGCACAACTGTTGCTCTAATTCTTCTTAAAGTTCTCCCAAGGTTCATTAATGGCCTTATAATGAAAAATTCTTTAAGTATTCCAATAGTGCTAGTCTTCTGAAAAAGAAATTTCTGATCAAGAATTATTCACAGGTAATCTTTTTTAATATTGCGCTGAAACAACAATTTATTTTAAAGCCAAATGTTAAGAGTTTTGGCCACAGCTCACCTTTGCTTTCATCTTAGAGTAGCAGAATATGACACTACTTCCTGTATGCCGTTCAACAAAGCATGTATTTCTAACCAAATTTGGATTCTCAACAATTTGTGGAGGTTATTTAAAGAATTGATTCTGGATATGCAGCACAACTCTGATTCTTCATATGAATAGAATTATTATAGGATCGTAAGCAACCAGATTGCTGGGCAGTCACTGAGGCATACTACTAGAATGTTCATCGTAAGGCTAGCTGCTTCATGGACTAATGAAAGGACAGCACTGGCTACACACTCAACATGATTCGGCAAATGAAAAACTAAATTATACATATGATGGTGATGTTTGCCTACGATTAAGAAAGAGAGTCATGCAAACTTCGTGTGATCCCCGTATTTTATTAACAAAGAGCCTGGCTGGCCTTCACTGTGGTGTATTACTTTATCTTTCACCTTTACCATTACGCACCAGCCGTGAGGGGCTAAGAGACTTACTTTCAAAGTCCAAGAAAAAATGTGCTGCATTGTGGTCTATGTCCCTGGTTAGCACCTTAATGAGATTACCCATGCCAGCAAACCTAAAAATAAAAATGGCAACATCGTTTAGTTCCAGTAAAAAAAGTTTTAAGCAGAGGCCTGGGATTCGGCAAAGGCTGGCTTGCTCGTAATTACCAACAGGTGCAGGTTTATATGCTTCTGGCACTGAAAATTTGGAACAACAAAAGCACATTTGGCTCTGAGTTTATAGCTCTTGTCCCTCTTTTCCACATATCAAAAAATTTACATAAAGCAAAACTGGAAAGAAAGATTAGATTTTTACATATAACTTATAACAGTTACATTCCATTAACATCCATACTAGTGTTACTCCTTTAAAATGCTTGAGGCGTATATTCTCAATTTAAATTAACATTAAGAATAGATTTCTCACCTAAGGAAATACTGAGGCCATTATTTTAAAATACTGGGGATATTTTCCCTCCTGTAGAAGCAAATCCTAGTAGGAGTATAAGGAAGACAGTATTCAAACCACACCTAACCATTAAAGACTGAAGGGAGATATCAATTAATGACTCATTTTTTTAATTTTACCATACATAAACCAGTATTTCTACATTTTCCATATTTCTAAGATTAATCAAACTTTTTATTATTTAACTCATAGGTTGAGTATTCAACAATATCAACTGTACACAAAGTATGTAACTTAGGAGTTAATACAGCAAACCAACACAAAGGCAGCCAGCAAATATTACAGTTCTTTAAGTTTGCAGAGGAAAAATAATGCACTGGTATAAACCTTGCCCAAGAATTTGCCATGACTCAGTGGAGATGAAGGTGTAAGGAGGAGTCAGGATCCTCCAGGAAATCAGACTCACACCTTGAAGATGGAGCAGCTACAGGGAAGGCAGCCTAAGGTACCGCAAACAGCCCATGCCCTCCCCTCCTCTAAGCTCTACACTTTCTCTCCAAATATGGAAGCTCTGGTAAAGGTGAATGAAGTGAAATACAAAGTAACAATATTTTTATCAATGAAAGAAAACACCTATTACTCAACCTCTATGACAAAAAAATCTGAACAGGGTTAGCACCCTGGCCACCTGAGCTGTGCTCCCTTCCTCCACCCACTCTCTGGACACTGGCGTATGTTCCTAACGCTAAGCTTCCCAAAGAGGAAGTAAGAGTGCGTGTAACGGTTATTCACTTTACAGACCGACATCTGATGAACTGGCGCACACTTCTTAGAAATGTTAAAGGCGGTTTAGTTTATTCACAACAACGGCTAACACTCCAGGGACCCCTCTCTTAAGATAATGCCCCTTATGGCAGCAATAGGCATCTATGTTAGTTTGATACTAAAACTCCTATTACACAGAATTTCACGGAAAGGGTTTTGTACAATGTATGACACAGATGGACTGTCTGAGATTAAAACTAAAAGAGAAATATTTCATCTTAATTATCTTCTACACTGTAAAAGTTTAATGATACCAAGCTTTTATATACCAGAAAAAATAAAACATCCAAAGAATGACCTCAACATATTATTAAAGCTAGTCAATAAATTTTTTAAGAACATTTGGGGAAAAACTATTTCACAGCTTCAACTTTCAAAACCTTTCAAATATATACGGAGTCTCTGTTTCCAAACATATATAAATTCTGTCAGTAACAAGAACTAAGACCAAATATACAAAGAATTACCTACTGGTATCAAAACTTCAACCACAGATGGAAAATCAGCATGTGAAAGGAGGGTAAGTGTCTTTGAGAGGAAAAGGCAGTACACCATTTGGTGTTAAAAGAGCTTAATCTATGGAATCAAATCAAAAGTATAACTCTACCTAAAGAGCTGTTTGCCTTGAGGATGGTAGTCAACTTTTCTGGGACTCATTTTCCTCGGTAAAATACACATTTCATAGTAACCATCTTAAAGGGTTATTATGAGAGTTCAATGAGATTAAATACCGATTTATTAGCACAGTATATGGCACACAGAAAGCATCCAATTAAAATGTTCCCTGTGTTATAAACCAAAATTCACAAAGTTAACTTAAAAAAAAAATAATGGCTCTGTTTCTTTTAACACAAACCACATTTTTCTAAATCACAAAACCCATGGCCCACTTTTGTCAAGAATATTGCTAAAATGCTGCCCTATAATTAGTCTTATGAGACCACCACCAGGTAGAGGAGAGAGGGAGGAGGGAGAGATTCAAGTTTCCTTACCTTAATACTTGGATGCACAGAGTTGATCCTCAGGGAAAATATCGAAACTAGCTAAGTTTATCTGCTCCATTTTTCTACATCTCCTTCAGCAAATTTCTTCCACTACTTAGTCCTTCTTTCGAGGCACCACAGCCTAATGTGACACTAACACCCCTCACCCTGCATCACACTTGGTCTTGACCTATTCACTCTTCCCAAGTACACAAAGATGTGGCAAAGAATCTGCCTGCAATGCGGGAGACCTGGGTTTGATCCTTGCATTGGGAAGATGCCCTGGAGAAGGGAACCCACTCTAGTATTCTGGCCTGGAGAATTCCATGACTGTATGTATGGTCCACGGAGTCGCAGAAAGTCAGACACAGCTGAGCGACTTTCACTTTAATGCCTTTGTTAAGAGGGGTCTGTCTCACACTGGAAGGTCTTCAGCCGCACCACAGGCCTCTACACACTAGATGCCAGTAGTAACTAACCCACCACACAAGTTGTGACAGACAAAAAATGAGTCTGGAGAGCGGCAAATGTCTCCTGGGGGAAAACTCCACAGCACACAGGAAGGAGGCTGTGCAGGCAACCCACATCATGTGTTTTTCTGAACAAAAACTCATGGAATTTTTCAAAGGTCTGAAAATGGTTCATTATAATATTATCAGTTGTCTATTTTTTAATGGTCTTCCCTGTAGCTCAAACAGTAAAGAATCCACCTGAAACGCAGGAGACCCGGGTTCGATTCCTGGGTCAGGAAGATCCTCTGGCGAAGGGAACGGCAATCCACTCCAGTATTCTTGCCTGGAGAGTGCCATGGACAGAGGAGCCTGGCAGGCTACAATCCATGGGATTGCCAAGAGTCAGACACAACTGAGCAACTTAACACTACACTACACACTATCTTTTAACAAAGTCAAAGTTTTACTTGCTCAGTCCTGCCCCAACTCTTTGTGACCCCATGGACTGTAGCCCACTAGGCTTCTCTGTCCATGGAATTCGACAGGCAAGAATACTGAAGCGGGTAGCCATTCCCTTCTCCAGGGAATCTTCCCAACCCAGGGATGAACCTGGATTCTCCTGCACTGCAGGTAGATTATCATATGAGCCACCAGGAAGCTGCTTATTTTTTTAATAATAAACAAAAAAATTAAAACCATTTTCCTACTGTCTTGCATAGTTTACAGTAAAAAATAAACAAATTAAAAAGAAAACCTTCTCCATCTCCAGTGTGATCAATTTCAGTGCCTAAGAGTTTACTGCTGCTCAGTCGTGTCCAACCGCTCCTCTGTCTATGTGATGCTTCAGACAAGAATTCTGGAGTCAGTGCCATTTCCCTCTCCATCTCCTCAGTGTGACTGATGTTAATGGCTATGACATAACAGTATCTGTCAATTCTGTCGGGTACCAGACTGCCAGGTTTAACCCCACCCCCTACAGCTCTGCCACTTCTAAGCTCTGTGACTTTGGTGAAGTTTCCTCACTTCTCCATGCCTCAGTTTTGTCATCTGTGTGCACTCAGTTTTTAACCAACTCTTTGTGACCCCATGGACTGTAGCCCGCCAGGCTCCTCTGTCCATGGAATTTTCCAGGCAAGGATACTGGAGTGGGCTGCTATTTCCTTCTCCATCTCATCTGTGAAATGTAGGTAATAATAACCTCCACCGCAGAGGGTTCATAAGATCATTGAATGGGTTAGTACAGTGTGAGGAAAACCGTCAGGACCACGCCTGGCAAAGGAGCCCCTGCCCTTGCTGTCAGAGCAACCTGACGGACCTGCAGGGTCTGCTTCCAGACTCTGGAACCCGTGTGTTTCCTGCCCTTGGAGGAAGCCAGCCTGTCACAAGCCAACATGCAGTTGAGAGTCACGTGACGTGTCCTCAAATCATTCACTTCTCATTCTATTTGTTCCCAAGTTTCAGCTGCTGCCATTTGCCTCAGTTCAGTTGCTAGATTTTCTTCTGGTTTTAAGACATCCTAGTTTCTTTCAATCAATGTTCCTTTTACCTTTTTAGTTGAGCAGGGTCTCTGTCATTTGCATCTAAAAGAGTTCTAATACGATTTCTGAATTTCAGATGAATAAATGAACCCAATAAAATATACATCAAAGATTTTTCACATTATATAAAACTTGGTCCAAAATACTGATAGACTTGAGAGCCACTATTTCAAAGTTAAATAATAAAAATTACTATTTACAATGCTAAACTGTAAGTATGACCATCTGAATTCAGGAGGAAAAAGTAAAGAATTTCCTTTTGATTAACTTTTTATTGTAATTCTTGGATTTAAACTAAATATTAACTAAATAAGCTATGAAGAAATTTAATATGCAGAAGTCAGATATAGTTTACTTCAAGTGTTTGGAAGATTTCTGGTGGAATTCTGTGACCATGAGCTCTTACTTATGCTTGTTTCAAAGCTGGCAGCTTATCTGGAAAGGAACATGTTCTTCCTGGCCGGTAGTCTGTCAAATGTATTTCTGAGCTCACAAAAGGCACTTAATGAATACATTAGACCATTTTCCCATACAGCATTTGAAAAGAAGTTTCCTTAACCAGAGTAACAGAAGCCCCTGTAAACACAACTACACGGTATGGCTAGTGTGCGATTTCATCTTTCTTCCCAGAAAGTTCCTAAGAGATGCTGCTACTTCATTTATCCTTTTGAGCGGGGAGGGGAGAGGGGGTCTTATAATGCTATCTCCTCTGCCTAGAATGCTACTTGGAAGGGTTTTCCCCACAGCTGGCTTCTGCTCATCCTTCAGTGTGTATGTGTGCTCAGTCACTTCAGTCGTGTCTGACTCTTTGTGGGCCCATGGACTGTAGCCTGCCAGGCTCCTCTGTCCATGGAATTCTCCAGGCAAGAATACTGGAGTGGGTTGCCATGCCCTCCTGCAGCGGATCTTCTTGACCCAGGGATCTAAATCTGTCTCATACAGCTACTGTACTGCACGCAGATTCTTCACCACTGAGCCACTGGGGAAGCCCCTCACCCTTCAGGCCTCACCTCAAATGCCCCCTCTTCAGAGGCTATTGTCCCTAACAGTAGCTGTAACCCTGCCCAGTTATCTTCCATCCCATTGCCCAATTCTCTCCTTCAGCATACCTAACATATTCTGAATGACTCTGGTTAGTGTTAGTTTTTTTCACATCCAGTTTATAAATTTAACAAATACTTCTTGGTGGGAGAAGAAGGAAGAAAAACTCAAACATACTGACAAGATTCACTATAAATCACAGTTTCTTAAACCTGACACTATTAACATTTGAACTGCATAATTCTTTGAGGGCTGTTTCCTACATTGTAGGATGTTCAGCAGCATCCCAGGCCACTATCCACTGGACACTTGCTATCACCCCAAATGTCACCCAGCTGTGACCACCAACACTGTCTTCCAGATATCATCAAATATTCCCCAGGGGGGAAAACCGCCCCAGTCAAGAGCCACTGCATTAAACTTGTAACCACAGACATGAAGTGCACTCTCAGGTTAGCTGAGCAATCCTACTTTCCCCTTCCCCGCTCTATTCCACAGGCTTTTTTTTTTTTTAATTAGTTTTGCCATACAATGACATGATATCGCCATGGGTTTACATATGCTCCCCCTCCAGAACCCCCCTCCCTCCTCCCTCCCCCCAGGAAATCTCGATGCACCAGCCACGAGCATCAATCCTGGGCTGGCGATTGATTAGACATATGATAATTAACACCACAGCATGCAGCATGCACAGGCTTTTAACAAAAATCGCCTCAAACCTCAACCAATGTATATTCCATCCTCACATGAAGAAATGACCTCCTGATATTTTTACCCCCAAAAAAACAAGAAAAGCAAACACCTACTGTCCTTTCTATCCCCCTTACTTCATTAACAATCACTTGCTTTACCTCTGCACCTGCTCCTGACAGACGCCCTTCCCTCAGGGCCCTGTTCTCCTCTCCATGTGCAAAGCAACCCTTCACATCCTCTCTACATCGCATCATCCTGCCCATGCTCCCTATAGCAACCTGTCAAACAAGCTGTCTGTAACCATGTCTTCCTATTTTTCTACCTTTCATTCTCTCAGCTCATTCCAGTCTGGCTTTTATGCCCACTACTACTACGAGGAAGCTGCTTCTCTGTTAAGCTCACTGAGACCTACATCTGGTAAAATCCAAAGGCCTATTCTCACAGCTCAACTCACTGGACCTCTTAACAGCCTTTGACTCAATTTACTATTTGCTCCTTCCTGAAACACTTTCTTCATGTGACATTTAGGGTGATACATTCACCCGAGTTTCCTTCCTGCTTTACCGCTATTCTTCCTCTATATGCTCCTCTTCAGCATACATGCAGCTATTTCTCCTATCTTAACACAAAACAGAAACTCATCTCGATACTATTTTCCTCCCCAGTTCCCTCTAACCCCAGCTTCTCTGCGCAGGAAAACTCCTTAAGAAGAGCTCCCTGCACTCAATGTCTTTCATTTCTCGGTTAAGTCCACTCCAATCTCGCTTTCTGCCCAATCCTGTGCCACCAAAATTGCTCTGGCAAGGTCATCAAGTAACATCCACTGCCAATTCCAATGATCAGCTCTCAAGTTCATACTTTATTTCACCTGTCAGGACCATCTGGCGTAACTGGCATTCCCTCCTTAATCTACTTTCACCATTAGCTTAAAGGATGCCCCGTCTCACCTCCCTCACTGTTCCACAGCCTGCTTCTTGCCACCATCACCTCCTGCCAGGATGCCTTTAAAAGCCTCCTAACTGCTTCTATCTTTGCCTCCTACTACAATCTCTAAGGCAAAGCAATCTTTCAAAAATACAAATGGACATCTTTATTCCACTCAAAAACATGCAAAGGCTTACTCCTACACTCAGAATAAGTCCAAACTCCTTACCAGGTCATACAAAACTCAACATGATTTTTCCCTGACTCACTCCAGCCTCAGCTCCCATCACTCTCCACAACAGCCTGCTGCAGTTTCTCTAACACAGCAAGACTTCTCTCTCCTTGGAATCTCTGAACTTGCTTTGCCCTGGCCTGGGATGCTCTGCCCACAGACCTTTAAGTGACAAGCTACTGCACTTCCTGTGACCGTCACTTCAATTAGGTCACCTCAGAGAGTGCTTCCTTCACCAATCCGTCCATCACACCTCTTCTTTCTCCTCTCTATCCCTTTCCCAAAGCGATGGTTATCACCTCTAACACATCCTCATTCCTTTGAATATCTGTTTAGTCTGTCTTCAACTGCAAGGTGAACTCTAAGGAGATAAGAGTTTTGCTTTGTTCACTACTCTATCCCCCACATCTAGAATAAACCCTGGGATGTTGCAGGTAGTAATAAATATCTGTTGAATAACTGCATGATTAAAAATACACAAAGAACTTTCCCGGTGGTACAGTGGATGAGAATCTGCCTGCCAAGGCAGGGGACACGGGTTCAATCCCAGATTTGGGAAGATCCCACGTGCCGAGAAGCAACTAAGTCCGGGAAGCACAACTACCGAAGGCCGTGCCTTAGAGACTGTGCTCCACAACAAGAGAAGTCACCGTAGTTGCAACAAAGAGCAGCCCCTGCTCTCTGCAACTAGAGAGCCGTGACCAGCAATGACCCAGCACAGTGGTTTGGGGGGGTGGGGGGGGGGGGTAAGGCGGGGCAAGAAATAAAAATTTGTCTGTAAAATTATAGGAGTATTCCAAAGAGAAAAGAAATACCAAAATAAACACTGACAACGGAAAACTCTTGAGTTGAAAAAAGAAAAAAAAAAAAAAGACCCCAGAATTTAGGAAAAGCTTACTCCCTTCTCAGTCAGATACTATGAACATCAAGAAAATTACAGTTTGCCAAGATAACTTACAAAGAACCTAATACCCTCCCACAGCCATAAATATGGCTCCAAAATACAAATAAGGATGGAGACTGGCAAATACCAAAATTCTGATCTTCATAAACCTGAACTTCACTCATAACACTAAAGCTTTAAGGTGTGGGTTTACATGTTAATTTCCTTTAGACAATATATCCTCCAAAGAAACTCCTATCTGGGAATCCTTCACATCTCCCGATAAAAACATAAGATTAGAGTGTTAATTGTGCCCCCTCAAAATTTTAAGAGAAGGACAAATTTCAAAATCAAACCAATATCCATTATCATCTTCAACTCAATAAATGAATAAAGAACACAAAGAAATATGAAGTGTTAAAAGAAAAAGGAGATACTGAAATAATAGTTCATTCTTTCTAACAAAACTTAAAAACAATCAATTTCATAAGAATGCTTTAATATCATCCCATTTCTTTTAATTTATGGTGACTAAAAATGCGTAAATGTGAAAAAAATTTGTCAAAATGATCACTAGGGACGACGATTTTTAGTGTTAAAGACTAATTTCTTCTATATACCCAAGCTCTGAATTCTAAGCAAAAAGGTCTTCTTTTACCTAGGATTACATATTATTATACAATGTTCCTGAACTATATTCTGTTGTATATAAAATTTTACTTAATATTAAATACGCTATTTCTCACTCTTACAGCTATTTAGACCTCTGAAAAATCTTTAAAATCAACAAGACAGTGGGAATGGAATTCAGCTATCCTTCTGCTTTACTTGTCTACCAAGATATTTCTGATTCTCATATCACCTGTACCATGACTCTGAAGCAGTATTAACTGGATGGAAAATCAGTAATGAACAATATGACACCATGTTCACTGACAATGGTACATACATGATGAAGGCCAGGAATGACTCAAGAGTCACAAGCTTACATTTTGTTCACACTCTTCAGTTGCGTATTCAGAAACTATTACACAATGTAACAAACTGTAGCTTGTACAAGCAAAAAAATAATAAATCCCTTTAATAACTCTCCTTCCAAAGACAAACTACCAGAGATACAAGAGAGTCTGGAATTGCTTTGTGACTATATTCAACCAAGTACTTATTACATGTTTAAAAGTCTGCCTTACTGTAAAAAGTATCAATATTGTACTCTGAAGATAATTAACAACACCTTCAGCAAAAAAAAAAAAAAAATTACTAATAATTTCCACCTGCTAGAGCCTGTTGAAGAAATAACCAAATTGACATGCTCTATCTAAGAGAGTAATTACAGAAATATGATATGACACATGCTGAAAAACACCTTCCATCAGTCCACTCCACAGAAAACGCTGCAATCTGGTGAACAAGAGAGAGAAAGGCAGGTAGAAACGCATAGGGCTTTGCTATCTCGAAAGTTGTTACATAACTGCAGTGCAATATTTCTAGGTCTAAGGCTTAAGGATTAACATTTCTCAAGAGATTACACAAAGCAGCAAGTACAGGCTAAAATAGTAGAAACTTGAAAATAATTCAAATGATATCAACAATCTCACTTGGCATGTCTGCTTCTGAAATAATTTCAGGCATCATCTTCTTCAAACACTGCACAAAGCTCTGTCTGTAGACCTGCTTCTAGACTATAACGTCACCACCATTTGAAAATAAATGCCAATTTAATATTGCAAATGAATAGCAGAAGTGACTCCAGGAGTAAGCTAGCAGCTGAAAATTGTACAAGAATAAAAAATTTTCAAAAAAAAAAAAAGAATAAAAAATTTTCAATAGGTCAAACTGTTAAATCTATTATAATTAATAACAATAATTTTGATAAATTCTCAAGATTTATTCATCTATCTTAGAAGTTTATTCTACAATGATTTTCAGCTTTGGCCTTGGGTGAATATTGAAAAGTGAAAGCCTCAGCCACTCAGTCATGTCTGACTCTTTGCTCTGTCCGGCTGTAGCTTGCCAGGCTCCTCTATCCATGGAATTCTCCAGGCAAGAACACTGGAGTGGGTAACCACTCCCTTCTCTAGGGGATTTTCCCAATCATGATATTCAGTTTTGCCCTTAGCTGAATATTAATTATTCACCAAATGTATATTCAGCGTGGTGGTGGTTTAGTCGCTAAGTCATGTCCAACTCTTGCGATCCTGTGGACTGTAGCCTGCCAGGCTCCTCTGTCCATGGAATTCTCCAGGCAAGAATACTGGAGTGGGTTGCCATTTCCTTCTCCAGGGGATCTTCCCGACCCAGGAACTGAACCCGGCTCTCCTGTATTGCAGACAGATGATTTACCAATTGAACTATGATGAAAGTCAAAGGAAATACTTGATATAGGGCAGGGTTCATATTCAATAAATATCTAATGAATTAACGGCTATAAACAGGTGAGTCCAGTGATATTTCTTTAATTTAAAGGATCAGTTAGGTACACAGCAGTTTAAAGGAGAGGTATAATCATAATTCCTTCTTAGCTTCTGATAGAGCTGCAATTCACACTAGAAGCACAGCCGTTAATGGTATTAAACACACACGTTTTATGTAAGAAGCTGAAAACCCCCACTAGGTGAGCACCAGTATAATGGAGAGAAATAACCAACTAAGCAAATCTGCGATAATTAACGTGATGCTATGCTGTCTGCTCCCCCCATGGCACTGCAAATGTACATCACACACTCACCTTACTGCTCCTACTTCTCTCCTTTCCTCCACGTCTTCTTCCCAACAACAGAAACTGCTCAACAGAATCATTCTGACACAATAACAATGACAGCGACAAATACCTGCTCGTTACATGGTACAACCAAGATTTCCCTTCTGCCCCTGACCTTGCTGTTTTCTCCTCTTTTTGTGGTATTGTGCTTAAGCAGAACCTGAGCTCCCAGGACTGCAAGTCTCTCCCCATGTCCGGTTCCACTGAATTTGCAAAATAAGGAGACTCCTATTCTCTCTGTGACTGTAGATTCACAGAACTTTCCCCAACCCATTTGAACCCTTACAGCATGAGTTATCCAAGAACAAAAATTCGGAGAGGAAGCATGAAACTGCTGTTGCTGCCATCCTTAATTCAACACGCATACGCGGGTGCTGAGGAGTCAGAGGTGGGCTGTGACAGTTACTCACCTATTCCTCACTCCCCACATCGATCTTTCTACAACCTGCTTTGTGATGCTGGGACAAGGAAGCTGTGAAGCTCACGTCCTAGACTACTTTGTCAGCTGAATGCTCAGTATATTCTGTCTGGGGAAGCCACGAAAAGAAAACTGGAAGGTGGGAAGAAAGAAGCTTCTTCTTTCTGTTTTTCAAGTTCTGTTAGCATTTCCTGTGAGAAAAAGGCAGCCATGGTTCCAAGTTCTAGCTTCTGTGGCATTCCTGGTGGCAGGGAAAGGCCTGGCTGCCCCCTTCAGAGTTCTAAGAATCCAGTCTTCTTCCTTCAAGCATCTAAATTCTTCCTAATCCACCTCTTGCCTTTTGCTTTAGAAGTGATGGTTACTTCCTGTGGGTACCATTAATATCTAAGTTACCTCGTGGGATATAACACATATATACTTGGTCTTTATCACCAGTTCCTTACACAGAGCTCCTAAATCCCTTGAATTTCTGGAGTGGCAGGAGCTTCTTTTGTTTTTGTAGATGACTCTTGGCAAGCCTTTAGTTAGCTTCAAGATGGGAAGTGGTTGCCACGAAGACCAAGGCATGACCAGAGAGCTGCAATGTTCAGCCCTATCTCCTGACCTCTTGACATTCAGACCGGGGCGGCCCACCTCCACGTCCCCTC
The DNA here is from genome assembly GCA_007570785.1 of Antilocapra americana. Lineage (NCBI taxonomy): Eukaryota > Metazoa > Chordata > Mammalia > Artiodactyla > Antilocapridae > Antilocapra > Antilocapra americana. The sequence continues at coordinate 8,919,919 of ML661883.1, read as the reverse complement.
AGCCACTCCTCTCTACTGAAGTCTGGGTTGATGCTGAGTCAGAGAGAGCCTTGGATGTTAGGTTAAGGAATTTTATTTTTTGCAATGAATATATTCTCTATTCTCTGTAAAGGAAGGGTCATGGGTGGCATTAAACATTTTTAACTGTAAAAAAAGAACTGAGTTTGATCAACGGCCAATGACTTATCATTAGTCAGGCTTGCATAATAAAGCTTCCAGGCTGATAAATGCAGCTACCCACTGGAAGAGAGGGACAGCCCAACTCCACAGGGACAGAAACGTCTGTGCTCAGGATACTTCCAGACCTCTCACCTTATGCACCTCTTCATCTGGCTGCTCATTTGTACCCTTTATAAAATCCTTCATAATAAACTGACACAAGTAAGTAAAGCGTTCCCCTGAGTTCTATGAGTCACTGATCAAAGCAGATCACTAAATGTGAGGAGGGGGTTATGGGAAGCCTTGATTCATAGGGGGCTGGTGAGAGGTAGAGGCGGCCAAGGACTTGCGCCTGGCATCTGGAGTGGGGACAGTCTCAAGGGACACAGCCCTTAACCTGTGAGGTGTACTTACTCACTTCACATAGTTAATGTCAGAATCAAAATGAAGTGCAGGACACGAGAGTTGGGGAATTGGTTGGTGTGAGGGAGAAACTCCACACATTTGGTGTCAGAGGTGGTGTTGGAAAACAGTCCAGAATTGATGACAGAAGTGTTGTACATAAAAACACAGACCCCAGCATCATTCTGCTCCGGCTTCCAACACTTGTGTAAATAAATCCATACATTAAATTTCCTGTTTTAAGATACTTAGCAAGGTTTCTGCCTTCCTGGTTGAAAGCTGACTTATACAGAGGAACTCAAAGAGAATAACTTAATTTTTAACCTTACCAACACTATCTAACCTAGCATCACCAGGTATTAGTGTAGCTAATTCACTTCGATTCTCCTTAGTCTGGAAAATATAAAGAGTGAGAAGCAGGATCTAGGTGTTTCTGGGTGCCCAGCTACAGTAGCATTATAGCAGCACTAAAATCTCACAAGCACATGTCAAGATCAATATATTTTATTAGTCTAGCAATTACATGGAGTTAAGTTATTGGCCTTAAATAAATATGACATAAAGAATGGAATGAATATTGGAGGATTTTGATTTCTAGTTCTGACTCCATCACAAAATATGTGACTTTACACAGGTCAGTTTACTACTCAGACTGAAACTCTCACATTTCTTCTGGCTATGATTCTACACATAAAACGATACACTTTTCCTAATGCTGACATCTAGTGGATACACTTAAATTTAGTATTTAAAAATGAATAATCTTAGTTAAACTATTTTAAGTAAAAGACTCACTAGGATGCCTGGTTATGTGCAATAAGTACAATAAATCAGGAGACCAATATTGCTCCTTAAATGAAAGTGAATCATGATAAAATAATATTACATCAGATTGTCCTGGCATCTTTAAATTTGATTCAGAGATTACGGGTACTCTTCTATACACCCAGCCATTAAAATTAAACCGCTATGCAAACTAGCTGCCTGAGTTGCAAATTTAGAAGAAAGCAAAGAAATGCTTCCTGCTCGAGTGTCCGGCATTCAGGGACAGAAACAGGATATGACAAGGGCTAGTACAAAGTTCTAAAGTAAGTGACTTAGGAGTGTATAAGATGGTATATGATGGAAACATGAAAAAAAAAAAAAATCCTGAAACTCAAAATTACCTTTTATAAGGATTTATTATGAAGATTTCTCTTTAAAAACCATGATGACTGAACAAAAACAGTATTCTGAATTCACTTTCTTAAAACCTACTATTATTTTGAAATCATGACAAAATTATATATATCAATACCTGTATGTGGTAAAAATACATATATTAAAATGCAAGGGAATGATAAACACAATATTTAGGATACTGGTTATCTCTGGGAAGGCACAGGGCCATAGAGGACTGGGAAACTTCAAAGGTTTAGGGAATACTCTAGTCCCTCAATGGCTGGTAGATTTATGGGATTCTTGTTAAGCTTTTAAATTCCTAAATAAACTCTAGCTTCTGGCAGACATTCTATTTCTATCATACGGTCACTACTCAATAAACATTAATTGAATTAATGAATGTATTAAAATTCAAGTGAAAAAAGCTTGTTCATCAAAGAAGAGCAAATCTCAATCAAGGGCATCCGTAAAAGGTGCAGCTTTAGGTTCAATGAAACAAACTGCAACTTTACAAAGTAGGCGGTAAGCTTATGGAATGTGCTACCTACAAAGGAATAATTCAACTATAAGTTCCACAAGAGCTGAGAAACTCAATTAAGGACAATGCTAACAGGCAAAGGTTTACTGCTAACACATTAAAGCTGGTCTAGACAGCAAGAGTATTTTCCCACAACACTCTTTATCACCACTGAACAAATACGCATTGGTATTTCTCATGTTCTTATGCATTATAGCAGTGAGAGCCAAAATTCTTAAAATCTTGATCCTAAAACCTAACATTCATCCTCAGAAAAATCGGCTTTTAACATATCTTGGCAGGGAGGTTAAGGGCTACACAGACGTTCTCGTCCACTACATATACAAATTCTGCCTCATTCTCCAAAGATGAGAGCCTCTGATTTCTCTCCCAGCCACCAAATCGCAGCAGAAAGAGCAAAGAACTCAGGCCTCACTCCCAGGTAAGGAGGTCTCAAGGTGGTGAAAAGGAGGACATATGAACCCACCATCATTCTTTTCCCTCAGAGATTTCAGAGCAGGAAGGAGAGGGGGAAAAGAAGAGAGACCTCCAAGCTCAAAGAAATCTGCCAGTATCTGATATACACAAATAAGAATTTCTAGCTATTATGACTGTAATGGTTAAGAGGCTCTTAAAAACTGTCCTTCAGGAACTTCTCTGGTGGCCCAGTGGTTAAGACTCAACGCTTCCACTGCACAGGTTCGATTCCTGTTGGGGAACTAAGATCTTGAATGCCACAAAGCATGGCTAAAAAAATTTTTTTTAATTTGTCCACTTTCCCTCATAATTTGAATTAAAAGATAAACTATTTTTCTGAAGCAAGAATTCCACTTGTTTTTTTGGAGGGGTGGACTGTGGTTTCTTCTTTTTGGCTGTACCAGGTTGCACATGGGATCTTAATTTCGCCACTAGGGATCAAATTTTTGGCCCCTGCACCTGAAGCACCCTTCCTAACCACTGGACCACCAGGGATGTCCCTGTGGTTTCTCCATAACGTTAACTGTTATCATGAGGGATGAAAGATACCAGACAGAAAGGCTTAATATCCAATCATCAACGGATAAGAAAATCCTAGACCAGGAAGGGACCATCCACACTGGCCTTGGACTGATTCTGAGCTTCCAAAGCAGTAAGAAATACATTTCTGTTGTTCATGAACCACCTAGTTGGTGGTCCTTTGTTACAGCAGCCCAAACTAAGACACGCACTAAAACGGAAGACTCAAGCTTGACCATCTAACCTTAGTAAGACGGCCAGTAGGCATAACCTATTTATGCCAAGCTATAATCAAGTCTCTGCTTAAATATTTTACTCTGCAAGAGTACATCCAAAGAGAAAGTCATTCGGTTTTCAAATGACACCTTTCTAGACTTGAGTCAATTTTTAAAAACGTTTTTAGAAACTTCAGCCAATAGTCAAATGCCACTTAATCTGACATAAACCTCAACCACCACACAAAACTTGCATGAAGCTGTAACTTGTTAGTTTTCACTGGCCTCCTCGAACCAAACTAACCAAACAATCCCTGTGGCATCTTTAAAACATGGTATCAGAGTCAGATTACAATGACAGAAAGAATCAAAGGACACAACTAAAAACAAAACAAAACCCCCACAAATGTTCTATTCAAAACAAGTAACTGGAAGACACTGGGTGACATTTTACAAGTCTTGACCTTTTTTTGTGGTTCCATAACACAAGCATCAGAGCACTTACTCCTGAGTAAGTGAGCATCCTCCTCAGAGCATCCTCCCTATGACAATTATGACATTTCTTGTGTTAAACGTTAAGTATCTCAAACTGATACGTTATTTTTTACATGTTTATTTCATGTTCCTTGCACTAGAATGTGAGTTCTTTGAAGGCAGGGTCTCTCCAAGGCTTAACTTATCTCCTACTCCCTTTTCTGCAGACTATGTTGCTGTTTCTGTGATTACTGATTAGCAAATAGAAGTTTTTTCAAAGCTATTTCTGTTCGGATATTTCTTAAAGAATGGATGTGTAACTCTACCTCTTTAAGATTAGTTATACAGACATAAAAAACTACACTTACTCAAATATGATGGAGAAAGAAAGGTCTAATGGATTTTTCACTAATAAGAGTTCTTTATCTGAGGTTCAGAGAGAGAATTTGGTGATCTGTGGACCTGAACGGGAAACTTCTCACTAACCTTTATGTGAAATTTAGCAATTCCTTCAACTAGGATTATAGGCAACAAGCCACAACAGTAGGATTAGAAATATCTATTGAATGCATCATTGATAAAAATCACAGGCATTTTCATATTACAGTTACTGCAAATTTATCATTATTTAAAATTACAGTACTTAACAATTGTCATGGAAACTTATTCTCTAATGTGAGAAGCATATATAATGATCAAAAATTTGTTTAATATTTGTTAACTGTATTTCAATAATAACTCGTTTCTTTTTTAATTCTATGCACTTTACTTCATAAAATCATGGATCATTATTAGAATTCATGAAACAACAACAAAATAAAAGGGGGGTAACTCTTGCCCTATAACAGAGAGTGTAGGTGAGGTGATTACAATTCCAAAGAATGACCAAACTGTCATATAATCATATTCATTTTAATAAAATGACAGCCAAGTTTTGAAATATAAATACCTGCTTATGATTACAAAAAACACAGAAAGGGACTTTAAGCTGATCATTTTCACTTAAACAACACAAAGTATATCTACAGAAAAACTAAATTCCAAATACCTATTAACTTGTTATAATTAAAACAATCACAGGATTGTAAATGGTTATGTACTCTGGATCCTTTAACAGTGACTATTTACTGTTGTTGTTGCGTCCTTTACTTTTACAAATTTATAAAAGGACCAAAATTGACTATAGTTAGAATTCTTATTTAAGAAAGTATGTAAAAATGTCTTTACTTCTAGCTAGCTTTAAAATAAATACATACATTTTATTTTTAACTACTAGAACTATGGCTTAGACTTTTCCTGCTCAGCTATACTGGTGATAGCTAAAATGACTTAAAAAGGAATTCAAGGAAAAACACATACCTCTCCTATTGAAAGGAAGCTGTAAAAAAAAAAAAAAAAAGTTCCAATTAATCTACATTACTTCCCATTCTAAGCCAGAAACTAAACAATATAGGGTATTTCCTACAGACATTTTTAGCAGTTCAATAACATGCACAGAACATTTTCCTTAAATTATGTTTAGCAGATATCATTTTTCTTTTAAATCTAATTTTTCACTTGTATTTGAATAATCATTTCCCCCAAAGACATATTTACCTTCAGCCAGTGCTGGTGATTTTGTTCGTGTCCCTCTTATCTGTTTAAAGAAAGAAAAAAGGAAGACAGTCTAAAACATTATTATAATTTAAAACAAAGTTTAAATGTATTAAAACTAACTTTAACCACAAAGTTCATCAATGCTATCATATATGACATGCATAAGCCATATTCTTCCCCTCTTGGGTTAACTCAACAACTATTTATGGAGGACTTACTAAGGCGTTATCTTAAGCCCTGAGAAATATCAGTAAGTGATATACCCTAGTTGTCACCATCAAGATATTCAAAGACAAACAGGTGTACCAAGTACTCAGTTCTCACCATAGCTTATGAAACAGGAGGTAACAAGAGAAAAAAATTTTTTATTCAGATGCCAACAGGAAATACTAATAATTCCTCTTTATTCTTGTAAAATTATCAAAAGAGGCATGTTTCTATATTCTTATCACACTTTAAGTTCAGTTTCAATGTATTAGAAAATCAGTTTTACTACAAGTACTAAGATCCTTATATTCCATGACAATAATGCCAGAGGCACATCTGGCAAAACTCACTGAACCACAAAGTTCTCTCGAGGACTGGTTTTCCTATTTCAAAGCCTTATTAAATAATTTTAGGTGAAATAAAGTTTTCACAATGAGTTGAACTTTGCAACTAAGAGCAACTACAGCCACATGACTAGCTGAATTCACACAGAATGAGGGGAAACATTTGACTAATGTAATTAATCCCTTTTATTAGAAGATTTCTTTCCCTATTTATCTGGTATAACCCAAAAGTCCGATATTAACAAATATGACAAAACTTTCTATGTATAAAAGACTGGTAACATCTTGAGGGAATCGCGCACAGTTTTCCAAGTGGTAGAGTAAAAAAAAAAAAAAAAAAAAGTATACATATATAGGAACCAAAAGATGAACAGCAGATTGGCCACCTTAGGGTCCACTGAATTAAAAGTTCTGATTCTAGGGGAGAAAGGAAGGCACTTCTGTCAGGAGATGCAAGAAGAGTTCTGAGGCAATAACCAAACAGGAGAATAATGGAGGAGGGTCCTGTAAACTGATCCCTAACCATGAGGACTTAGGCAGCTCCTACACAAGAGACAGTACACAGAGAACCCAGGGGACTGGACTGAGGCTGCCCCGCCCACTGACAACTGTAAATGGACAACTATAGCAACCACAGCCCAGAAAAAATAAAATAACTTCAGGCACTGATCCCTTGGGGAAGAAAGTCTGGGTCACTCTACCAGGAAAATGCCTCAGCCTATTGAAGGGTGCTAAAGGTGAGGACAATCTAAAATTGGTAGTTGACTGACCTAGTGAACATTATTCCACTAACCCTTCTGTCCTAAGTCTAATGTGAAACTGTGGTCAGCCACCATCTCGAAAGCTTCACAGCAGGTGGGACTAAATGGCAAGAACTTAATGGTGGGCGGCACAGGACACCCTCGAGCCCCGCCTCTCATTTTTACTCCAGCTGAGGCACCTCCCCTTAGCTTCCTGCTGCACTGGTGGGGCTCACTGCTCAGAGGCTTTGCAATAAGAGACGTCTACGGGAACTCTTACGCCATCCAGAGTCATAATGAACCTGGAAGTATGGAGGCGTTAATACCAAGAGCCTGGGCAATCACTGGCCACTGGGGAGATGAAGTCTGGCAGACAAACACCCTCTTCCTCCCACCAATAGGCGTACTCCTCATACCTTCTCAGAGGGCTTCTTCAAGATCAAGCCCAAATGCCCACAGAAGTGACCAGGTCAATAATACTCCCTTAGACTGAGTTTCCTTTTCTGTTTCACTTACCAGAGTTCTCCAACTTCTGTTTCTTGTTAACACTTCCCCCAAGAAATCACCTGCCTAAAGAGTCCCTGGCTTGGGCTCTGTTTTAGGAGGTGAAAACAGGCCTAGACACCTGTCCTTCAGGACACCACACCTCCATTCCTTTGTGTCCCACCTCACTGGATGGTCTGTCTTCATCTCCTGTGCTGAACTTCTCTGAAGTCCCTGAACGCTGACATGTCCGAGGACTCAGCTGCAAGTCCTCTGCTCTCCTTGTGACCTCATTCTATCTCATAACTTTCTGAATCTAAATGTAGCAAAATCTAAAACTTGCTCAAATTTATCCAGTCCAGACACTTCTCTCCATCTCTGCACTTTCATAGCACTGCCTACTCAGTATCTCCACTAGGATGTTCTCACAGACAGCTCACAGCTCAAACTTAACATGCTCAAAACTGAATTCCTCATCTCACTCCCATGCCTGACCTACTCGCAGTCTCCCCTCATCAACTGTAAGGATGACACTCTATCCTTACAGTTGCTCAGTTAAAAACCTTGGATTTCTCTGCAATTACGCTTTCTCACATATCCCTTATCAACTAAAACTCTCACTACCTAAAATCTTCATGCTTTCTACTCCACCTCCTATTTACTCACTGTTGAAGGTTGAGCTGCATTAACAGTATTAGATCTACTGTTACTTCTGTATTTAAGAGCGTCCAGAACAGGCAGTGCAAAGTGAGATGCTGAGATTATGTCGGAAGTGCTAACTGGGGCTTCGTCTAGAGTGCCAGAGCTATTAACATGCCAGGCTAAAAAGGCCTAGGTCCACTCCTAGGTACCATTTTGAGTCATTATAAAGTAGGTGAGTAAGCTGTGGAAACATTCAGTAGGCCGAAAGAAAGAGTCTGAAGGCTGTATTTGGTCGATGAACCATCAGTTTGCAACTTCTGCTTCAGAACTTTGTACTGTTTCTAATTGCTGCTATATTATTAATTCTTAGAATATATAATTAATACTGTTGTTCTACTTTCCTCGATCAGATAGGAGATGAATGGGAGCTATTTACGTTCAAAGCCTAACCACTCTGGTTTTCTTCACAAGCTCCTCGTGGATCAATGCTACTACAAATGGAATGAATAAACACATTTTTGCTTTTCCTGCCAAAGGAAAACTTCCTTCCCTAAGACCCACTGCAGCCACCCAGAAATAAAACAAGTGGCTTGGCTGGCCACTTGCATAAACCACAGAAGAAAAACCAGTGCCACTTACGTAACACCATGGGGGAAAAGCTCTATTCATTCTGTTTAATTCTTAATGAATCAAGAAATAATAAAACACCTGTAATTGCTTTCACCCTTTGAAATCAAACGTCAAGTCATGTAGTGAATATTAGAAGATATGTAAATTAGACAATCCAACATCTTATATCTATAAACCTAGAGGTTCTTCAAATAAGTGTTAAAATTTCTTCACCTCCAGCAAAACAGAAAAATAGAAGAGTTATGACTTCAGAGCATTGTCAGCCACATTTACAGCTTTGCAGTATTTCAAATGATGGTACATAAATCTAGCTGCATTAGTAAATGGTGTTGAAATAATCCCATGGAAAAGTCCAACCTTTTCCATCTAGGTTGCAGTTCTCCTCCACTGGTTATACGATAAAATCTAACTGAATTCCATTTTTTTAAGTTCCCCTTAACATACACAGAGCAATTTAAAAAGCCATCTTAGAAAAGGAAAAGAGCACTTGAAATAAAGGGCCTACTGATTACACTCACAGGTCAGACAGTATTACAAAAGTACATTATTACATAATGTCAACAACTAACTGGTAAGTTTTAAATCTGAGAACTTGACAAGGTATTCTGTCTACTTGAGAAAAAGGAAACATGCAAGTCTACAAAAATTTTCTGAGAGACAGAAGAACAGGTGAGATGGATCCATCCTGCTGCTAAGTCGCTTCAGTCGTGTCCGACTCTGTGCGACCCCATAGACGGCAGCCCATCAGGCTCCTCTGTCCACAGGACTCTCCAGGCAAGAACACTGGAGTGGGTTGCCATTTCCTTCTCCAGGATCCATCCTACTCATCAGTAATTACAATTTTTTGGCCCTGGGATAGATATACAGTGAGGGGAAGAGATAAGAAATTAGAATAGGTCCAACTGAATATAAAGGTTTAAAAAAGAAAAAATCCAACACCAAATACCTATCACAAGAAGAGATACCCTAGGAGATACTATGATGGAAAAGATTGTACACTCTAAAAATGTCTAGTCTTAGTATAGCAATTAAAATATTTAAGGTGAGGATGAGTATCGTGAGAAACAGCTATACAGAGTGCTGCAGCAATCACCGGATCCCAGCGAGGAGCAGAGCCCGGAAATCAAGTATTAGGAAAGACTTTATGAAGCTCTGGAGCTCTGGTAGCTGAAGTAGATTCTGGAAAATGAATACAATCTGGACAAGAAGGAAAAGAAGGCAGAAGGTACAAAGAGAACATTCAATGTGAGGAATGTATAATCATCACAGGGCAATGAAGAAAGAAAACTAACAAACTGTGAGGAAGTAATTTCACACTGAACTAAGATACAACCTTCTCAGCCTACACAGACTAGACAGAGAAGAGCTTAACCTCTTAAAGAACACGACACTGCAGCGCACACTAGTGTGGCTGTGGAGCCTGAGCGCGTGGGCCCAGGCACGCCCCCAGGGCTGCTGTGTGTTTAGGCACCAGGCCACCGCTGCTCCAGTGTGGCGAGAAGACCCTGATCCCTCGATCTGCCCACGAGCCCCAAAGTGACATTTCTGTGCTGTGCCTGACATACACATGTGGCCCCTCTCTGCAGAGGACGATCGGAAGAATTATCCTGGCTATACCCAACACAAATCTTTGTTGATATCAGTTAAAATTTCTTATGATACATAGAGGTCTTGATACCTAATGCCAAATTGCGTTACAAACAGACGTCTCAATCTATAATGCCATCAGAACCATGCATCCGGGACATGAACTTCACTGTTTAAAAAGGCAAAGGTGTGCACTGCAGTGTGTTTCTGCACATTCACATACGATATGGTGCCTTCTTTCACAGTGCTTTTATTGAACTACTAAATAAAGTTGACTCTTTTTACTCTGCATTTGTAAAACTAGTCCTTTCTCATTTTTCTATCAAGGTCTTACTTATTTTTAAGAGGATCACTGTCACTTTTGAACTCCTAGATCAGACGCTCTATATAAATGCATATGATAAAGTTAGACACTGTCTTCAAGAACGATCTACTAGGCTGTCATTTCATAAGCACTTAACTGTGTTTGAGACACACTATGCATGATTTATTTCATTGAAGACTAACAATCTAATCAGATTAAAATTACAGCCCCTTTTCCTTGATGAGGTTTTAAAGGGTGAAGTAGCTTGCCCAGAGTCACAAGAGAGGGAGAGGGGATGGGAGGCAGGGAATGAGTGGGAAAATTATTCTTCAGGAACTGTTCAAGCAATAACAGTTACAATATTCCTCTCTCTAATTGCTGACTTTCTGTAAAGTAAATCTTGGGTTAGCCAAAAAGTTCATTCGAGTTTTCCTGTAACATCATATGGAAAAATCTGAACAAACTTTTTGGGCAACCTAATGTTATTTTCCCATTAACATCCTTTGTAAAATTACAATGATTCCTTAAAGAATAAACCACAGCAGCATAACTGGAAAGCCTGAGGCAGAAGCTTCATAAAGATGATCACTAGGCTTTGGGAATGTTGTCCAGAACCTTCTTACTGATCTCCTGGCTGCTGTCATCACCAAGCCCTCATTACTGGACTTTCTACAATGGGATTTTTCTAAGATGTAAACTCAGGTACGTTTTGGAACACACAGCAATAAACATACTGTAAGATGCATTTGTGGACAACAGGTACTGTGATCACGCCAACCTAAGAGTCTACAGGCTTAAGTACATTCTGTAAAACAAATACATAACCCATTTTGTAGTTGCAAAAACTCAAATCCCTTAAAATAAATATTTGTTTCAAAGAAAAGATGGGAATTTTTAGTGTGATTCATTTAATCTACTTCATATTTTCAAAATCCATTATAAAATTTACACATATAATTAAATTTTAAAGGAATTATAAATAAGAAGAGTGATAACAGGAAAAATAAAAAATTATAATTCTATATGTAAAGAAACTGCCATTTTCCCCATGGCCAATTTTGGAAAAGATTTAATTATACATCCTCCTAAGAATATACAGGCTCCAAAATAATCAGTCATTGTATTAGCACTGAAATGACCATCCTTTCCAGCTTCTTCCTGCTTCATCACCTCCACCCCTCCCACTACCACCCCTCTTTCCACTCCTAGCTCTACTATGAACTCAAAAGTTAAAAAATAAATAAATGAATAACCAAATCTGGCTCATCTCAGAAAAGCAAAGTTGGGTCAGAAAACCTAGAACTGCTTTTCATCACATTAACAGATGTAAGCAAAAAGGACTGACATATGATCAGGTCAAAGATGCAGAAAGAGATTTTCATGAAACTATACTTGTATTAAAAAAAAAAACTTAGCAAAATAAAAATAGAAAGAATAAAAGATATATACCCTTTCCAAAGCCTATAATAAATAGTCCTTAATGAAGAACTGTTAAAACACTCCCTTTAAAATCAAAATGAGACAAACATGTCCATGATCAATACTTATACTCAACACTGTATGCAGGTCCTAGCCAACTTTATAAGTTAAAAGAAAGAGATTAAAGGTTAAAAAAATTTTCAGGAAAAAACAATTCATGAGTTTGGCAAGATAACAATATTTTTATCACCATGAAAATCTCAACTGCATTTCTATTTTCCAGTAAAAAGAACAAAAGAGAATTTTCACCACAAACACAATTCACAATAGCAAACAGCAATCAGTAACTAGGAATAAACCTAACAAAAGCTTTGTGATATCTGCATGAATAACAATCCTAAAACTTTAAGAAAGCCATAAGTAAATGTAAAGACATCATGTTCATAAATAAGAAGGCAATACTGTAAGAAATGTCAATCCTCTCTAAAATCCACGTTAATATTCAATGCATTTCCAACCCAAATCCCCAAAGTATTCTTTTATAAAACTAAATACGCTCATGCTAAACTTTACATAAAAAAGCAAAACCCAAAAAACAGTCAACATGCTCAAGGACTCAAAACAAGACAACCTGCTCAATTCAGACATCAAGATATGAAATGAAACAACAGTAATTAAGACACAATGAAATACAAAGACAAACTGGCAAATGAAAGCAGAGTCGAAAAGCAGAATGCACAGTCCAGGAATACCTACGGACCTTTGTGAAGAGGAAGCAAATGCTGAGGGACTGCACTGAAGATCACTGGGGAGAGACTGCTGCATAAATGGAGCTGGGGTAATTGACTGTTCATAAAGAAAGTAAAATCCCTATCCTACACCACACAGAGATCAATTCTCATGGGATTAAAGACTTTAATTTGAAAGGCAAAACTCAAATTTTAGAAGAAAATACAAAAATGGTTCTTTATAATCCTAAGGTAGGGAAGGAGAGCTCAATTTAGATAAAAAGTAAAAGTATTAACCACAAATGAAAAGACTGATAAATTTTATTATATTAGCATCAAAAACTCCTGCTTATTGACACTTTAAAGAAACTCAATCTACAAACCACAAAGCTATAGAAAGCTACTGATGACACATATAACAGAAAGGATCAGTACCTAATATGTAAAGAACTGCTAAACTCACTAAGAGCAAGACAAAGAAATCAATGAAACAATGGACCACAGTCATAAAGAGGCATTTCAATAGAAAGAAACACAAAAGTTAAATCCTCAGTCTTGACATTTATAAGCTAAAACCACATGAAATACCATTTTACACCCATCTGATTAGTAAAAATTAAGAGCTTTAACAAGAGTGTTGACAAAAATGTTTATCAACAGATACTCTGAGATACCCAGACGGTTGGATTATCAATTGATAATCACTTTAGGTGATGATTATCAATCACTTTAGGAAACATCTGGCATTATCTTGTTAAACTGAACAATCCCACTCTCAGGTATATACCTAGAGAAACTCTTGTATATGGATGCCAGGAGAAATGTACAAGCATGCTCAGAGAAGCACTATTTGTTATAAAGGAAAAAAAACAACAAAACACTGGAAACAACCTATATGTTCAGTGATAGGAAAATGAATACACTGTAGCTTTTTCACATAATGAAAATTTACAGAGCAGTACAAAGGAGCTACAATGATGAAAGGATATGGATGAATTTCAGAAATGATGAACTCATCAAAAGGCTTAAGAAGACTACATAATGATTTTTACACAGCTCAAAAACGGCACAATTAAAATACACATTATTTAGAGACACAGACAATTGTGATTTTTTTTAAGCTATAAAAGTGGTAAACACATAATTCAGGAAAAGTATTTTCCTTTAGGGGGCAGCAGGGAGACTGTATAGGGAAGAAACAAAGCAGCTTTCTAGATCTTAATCAGTGGTGACTTCATGAACTTTCACTTTATGCTTATTAACAATTTATAACTTATTTATCTTTCATACATGAAGTGTTGAAGCACATTATAAGATGGTTCAGGTAAAATGATTCTGTGAAGTCTTGATCTGCATGTCACACTTATCATGACAGGAAACAAGCATGTTTTCTCCTATCAGTGTTAAAACAACAATCTACATGCAAAGCACAAAGGTGAATGGTATAATTTACTACTCCTTCAGGAAACTGCTCCACTTTCAAGGAAGCAGAAGTTTTTGAGATAAGCCTTGCCTCCTCCTAAGGTGTTCACAGTAAAAACCCCTCTTATCTCCATCAGAATAATCAGAAGTTGTTCAATTCAGAAAAAATCTTCAGATAGATATATATATAATATATATGCACATTCATCAGCTAATCCTGTTATGAAGACCAAGACATTCTTTGAATACAGGTCATTTCTAGAGTACTGAACATGATTTCCTGCATAGCCTACTGAGATTTTTCAAGCTCTCTGTGGTGAAGGACAGCTGTTTCATTTTTAAATTTTCCACCCATCATGGTCGAAAGGGAAAAAAACCCAGAATACTAAATGCTAGAGTTTAAAAAAAAAAAAAAAAACAGAATACTAAAAAAAAAAAAAAGTTTTTAAAGATTTACAAAATACAAATCCCAATTCTCTGCAGATTGGCAAGTTTATCAACTAGTGTTAGTTTACAAAGTATAACATATAAAGCATGAACTTTGGAGCCAGACTGTCAGGCGTAGCTCCAGACAAGTTAATCTCTCTCTGACTTTGTTTGTTCGTTTGCAGAGGGGATAACAAACAGTAATACCTACTTCAATGGGTTATTGTGAGGAGTAAATGAATATATGCTTAGCACTTAAAACAGTCCCTGACATACAAGTAGCCTATAAGTGTAACTTGATGCTGTTGTTGTTATTGTATAAACCATACCCACAAATACATGTTTGCTAAAACATATGGCTGCCTCTTTAAAATGTAATGAGAAATGAAGACAATGGAAACAGAATGTTTTATATTTTTAGTTTCATAATTTTATACCAAGCTTTTATATCAGTATTAGTGCCCGATCACAACACTTCTCCCACAGCTAACCAGTGACTGGTCACGGTGAACATCTGCTAGCCAGGTCACACAAAGACTGCAAAGCACATAGCTGCGTTTCCCCCTTGTCTCCCAGTGACAAACCCAGGGGACATTTTATAAAAAAACAGACAGTCAAACAGAAATTGCCAACAAAGACAAAATTACAGTAAAGAAACAGAAGTGATAATGTTGGAAGTCAAATTCTAATAGAACATAAGTGGGGTTATAGAAAAAAATAGCTGACTGCAAAAATGCTGACACTTGTCGCCATTAAGGAGACTAAATATGTAGTCAGGGGAACTCTGGAGACCAACTTATCAAGGTGAGTGAGGAAAGTGGTTGTGAAAAAAAGGACAAAGATGTCCCACAGAAGTGATGCCAGCAAAAACAATTCTCACTGAAAGAACTCATGGGTGTGTTTTATGACACTGAGAAGGCAATGAATGAAATGCTGGACGCTGACCCAGACCTACAAGTATGACAATTCGGCCAAGGCATAAGAACGATACTCCATATTGCAAGCTATACTACAAGGGGGAGGGAAGGCATGTGATGTCACACTTTCAATTACAGCAAATATTATAGATCTAACCCACGTAAAAACACGTATATATCAAAAAGGCTAACCTACATTAACAAAAGAAAATGGTCTTTTGGAAGCAAAGAACACAATGTCCATCCACTCATGCCCCTTTCTACAACTGGCTGTTTACTGAGTACCTGTGAAAACCACACTTCACAGTAACAGAATCAGAGACAAGTCTATCATTGGAAAATCCCAAGTCCCAAGGCTAAGTCCACTTCTTAATTTTCTCTATCCATTTTTCCGACTGCTGGAACATACAACATAAGCAAATGTTTAGCAGCAATCTCCCCAAAGTGCCAAATATTGAGAAAATGCTTTAAAAGTATGTATTGAAGTGCAGCGTGTTCTCAGACTTCTGGGTCTGAACTGCAATACCACAAATTTCAAAATACAGATGGTTATACTGAGTCATCTGTGCAATTTTTTAAAAAAGCTTTATTCCATACACTAAAATGAAAACAAAAAGCAAAATAAAACTAGGAACCTCTAATAAAATCAAATGTGCACAACTCACTCTTAAAATTGCTTAATCCTTACATAACGTTAAACATTAAGTGAAGTAACCGGCAAATTCTGGCTGTTGTAAAAGGTAATTTGTGTTGCTTACAAACAATGTAAGTGAGTGCGCCGTTCAGCCCCGCTGCTGCAGCATGCTGCGAACCAAGCCAGCAGTAAAGGCCTGACCGTGCTGGGCCTGTGAACCTCAGAGAGAGGGTCTGTGCCTGGGATGGCACACGGTGCCCCACCAATTCCAGAGAGTTCCATGACCAAAACAGACATTTAATCATCTTCCCGACAAAAATACAGATCCATATGTAAGGTAATTTGACAGAAGGAAAACCTCAGCTTTTAAACTTGAAGCAAGAATCTTAAATCTCCCAAAGTTTCAATTTCTTCATCTATAGAAAGGACTATAATATGTATTCATAAAATTGAGCGACCCAGAAATAAAGTTGGAGGGGCACTTATTCCATGGTCTGACTGTTTTCTCAGGTCTTAACATGTCACATTAGGCCAAGAGCACTTCCTCTGCAGAGATGCTCTCACTGTCGTTCTTGTAGTTTTCAAAGCCCAAAGAGCTTAAGCCGCACCAACGGTTAGAGAATTTCTGTTTGTCCATTCAACACAATAAAATCTTTACTGTGTCCCCAGCCCAGCTTGAGATACAAAGAAATAAGCCAATCTTTATCCTGAAAGAGGCTAATGACTTCCTGGGGAAATGATACTTGCTATGTAAAAAGTAACAAGTCCTTAACAGTTCTGTCCATACTAGATCACTGTGACAGATCACAACAGAAATTTAGAGAAAACTCCTCAAGAATCTTTTTTCATGGGCCCCATGACACATCACATCACTAGTCATAATGTCCGGCTCTTCTCCAGGGCTGACAGCCTGTTCACTGTTATCGTGTCTCCTGCACTAAGCACAGTGCCTGACACATTGTAGAGGCTGGCTGAGTGAGTGAGTGAATTAAGCAAACAACACGATAAATGATTTAAGGGTACCAGAGTAAACGTGACTTATTTAGTTATGGCCTCATAAGATTGGCCGTTCTGCCAAAAAGATTTCTTTAGGAAAATGAGAGATAAGGAGAGGTCATTAAAAAAAAAAAAAAAGTAATGGGCTAACTAGTAAAATTTAGAAAGATGTTTTATCTCCCCTATTTAAATTAATAAAAAGGATTTTAAATAAAATATTCTCAAGTGGGCACCATGGTTTTATAGATACTGGTTCTTCCAAACTAACAAAATAATTCAACTGCAGCAAGCAGATAACCGCTTTGAAGAGATACTGTATACCTGATATGTAATATTACTTCACAACTGTCTGTTTAAGCAGCAATCAAACAGTAGATTTTTTTCAAAATCATTAAAAAATGCTTTGTCATACAATCTTCTTTAAACAATAATGCTAACCTGTTTAGTAATAGCAATTTGACAAAGATTAGAAAAGGACTTCCAACACCAGATGTCACATGCAAGGCAAAGTATAAAATACTGAGTAATACAAGACCTGTCCTCAAGAAGCTCACAGTCTGAGAAGACAGGTAAATAAATTACGACCATACAGTGTAATTAAGTACAATGCTACATTAGAGTTCTGTGAATAATATACTTTAGGAAAACAGAAGAAGAAGTAATTGAATTATGACTAGAGGATAGTGTCAGAGAAAGCTAAAGAAGTGATGACCTTTGATTTTGTCTTTTATGCTTAAAAACACCACCACCACTAACAACTTCCAAAGATATTTTTTAGATAGTTTAAATTAAGTAAAACATTTGTACAGGATTTCTTTGAGCATACCCATTAACCTAGAAAAGGAGAATACTCTTTCCTCCTAAAAGAGGCATTTTTTTAAATTAATTTATTTTAATTGGAGTCTAATTACTTTACAATATTGTAGTGGTTTTTGCCATACACTGACATGAACCAGCCATGGGTGTACATGTGTCCCCCATCCTGAACCCCCCTCCCACCTCCCTCCGCATCCCATCCCTCTGGGTCATCCCAGTGCACCAGCCCTCAGCACTCTTGTCTCATGCATTGAACCTGGACTGGCGATCTGTTTCACATATGATAATATACATGTTTCAATGCTATTTTCTCAAATCATCCCACCCTCGCCTTCTCCCACAGAGTCCAAATGACTGTTCTATACATCTGTGTCTAAAAGAGGCATTTTAAATGCTACCCACCTGATTCCTAACAAGGGGCACAGAATAGGTTAATGCAAAATTCCTTAAGGAAAAGCTTGTTAAACTGAGACTGAGGCAACATCAAGAATCCCATAGAACAAGAGATAGTAAGATTTTTCAGTCACACTAAATAACAAAACCTATGTCAATTTTTTAAACAATTATTATCCCATTTGCTATGCATGTTTAAACTTTAATTGTCTTTTATTTCCACTTATTGGAGAGTTTACTTAATTTCAGATATTGATTATTAAAGTCTGAACTTACAACAAGGGCAAAACATGAAAAAAGGACACATACCTTTTATTGTAATTTTCTACGTTTACAAATCATCATGGCGTATGCTTTAAACTTATGCAATGACATGACAATTATTCCTCAATAAAACTGGAATAAACAAAGAATAAGGGGGAAAATGTACTATTCTAAAAATTGTCTTTAATGACCAAAGTCTGTGTGTGTGTTAAAGCTTGACGTTTATAAAAACACTTCCAAACATGCTACACATCCTAAGATAAAACTGATTTTTTTTCTATGTCTATCTTCTCTTTAAAAACAAAAAACCTTACATATCTTACAGCTTTTCTCTTAGGAATGAAAGTAGCCATATGATAGCTAATGGATTTAACAGATACAAAACATCACTATACACAAATACAAAAGTATCACATCATACAGCTTAATTTCTCAAAACAGCTGGTAATTTCTTAATGGAATTCTGTTTTTCCTAACTTCAAGAGGCTTTGCAGAGATACATAAGTGGAAGATAATCAATATTTCCACATCTTGGCATACAGAGTATATTACCTTGTATTGCCTATTATGCAGTAAAGAGGAACCATCATAGCCTGAAATTACTGCCAACATATATACACATACCATTTTGTGGTACACGCTCACAGCAGTGTATCTGAGTGTTACTCTCAAACATTAGTATAAACACAAATCAATAAAATAAAACTTCTCCAGCCTATGCAGAGAAAAAAAAAGCTAGTACTGTGCTATCTTTATTTTCTAGACTTAAACACCTTAGTTTAAATGATTTAACAGGTTAATACCCACAAACCAAATGAATGTGTCATTTGCAACACAATAATTAATTGCCGTAATTAATACTTTCATAACATCAGTAATTTTTACGTACGTATTTTAGACTGAAACAACAAACAGAAAAAGCTGGTAGGCACCACTTCAAATGAGGGATCAAACTCAGTATCATCAAGAAATGTGACAATCATTGTATGCCTTCTGTTGTGATACACTGGGACATCAATATTACTCTCTGTAAAATACTTGTCAAATATGCTGTACCTCAATTTATCTATAAGGAGACATAAAACCTAAAAATCCAAATCACATAACAACTTCTAATAATACCTGTCTGGGTGGGAAGGAGCAGGTGTGTACATGCCCAGCTGCTCAGTCGTGGCCGACTCTTTGGGACCCCACAGACTGTAGCCTACCAGGCTCCTCTATCCATGGGATTTGCAGGCAAGAATACTGCAGTGGATTGCCATTTCCTCCTCCAGGGGAGCTTCCCAAATCAAGGATCAAACCTGTGTCTCCTGCACTGGCAGGCAGATTCTTTACCACTGAGGTCACCAAAAAAGCAAGCGCTCCATTCATGTTAAGTGTGCCAGGTCAAGGTCCTCCAAACGAAAACTCAGAGAGCCACGTGAGCGCCGTGTGTAGGTCATGGAAGGCCAGCCCACAAACCCTGCCCCTCCACCGCCACGGCTTCCGGCTGACTGGGAGAGGAGCACCTGAGGGATCACTCGGACTGGCAGCAGCAAGGGCCCAGTGCCAGTGTCCCAACCAGACGACCCCCTGCGCTGGGCCTTTCTGGGGTTCGCCCTCCTTTCACTACTGCTCAGTTTTTTGAGGCTGCATTCCTAGTCTCTGCCAGTTTTCTGAGTTACTTGCCAGCCTCCCAATACATTCCTTTTCCATCCAAATTACCCTGTCAATTTCTGCAAGCTGCATCCAAAGATGCTTGAATGAATTATAAAGAATATCCTGGACTCAAATACAATGCTAACTATAACCTCCTTCCTAATTTAAAGCCATTCCTATAAATAAACAAATCTTAACTATGTTACAAATGGAACTCTGAGATGCAGACTATAAAGATATTATGAAATTAAAAGTGACATAAATCAGTTTTTTGAGACATTTAAGAGGTGCCTGTATTACTAAAAATAACCCTTTAAGTTTCAAAGTACAAAATTTGAATGCTTAAGTATAAGACCATCCAGAAAGAAGAGATGACAAAACACCAAGAATATTTTAAACTGTATCAATCAAATAAAAAACTAAAATAGCTTTCCAGAAAAAGAAAACACTGATGCATGTTTTGAGAAAATAGGAACACTAGAATAATACCAGTTTTTACAAAGTGTTTTCGCTGGGGTAAGAAGCCTTCTTTTTGCTTTATGAAAACCAAACCATGGGCCTTCCCTGGTGGTTCAGCAGGAAAGAATCCGCCTGCCAATACAGGAGACACGGGTTCAACACCCGATCTGGAAAGGTCCCACACGCCGAGGAGCAACTAAGTCGGTGCACCCAAAGGAAAAAAAAGCTCCAAGAACAGTAATGAAAAAAATTCTTCACCTGAGTCTACCTTTTCTCTAGATTCCTACTTCATATGCTTCCTCACTAAAAACTAACACATAAGTAGAACTACTTTTCACTGTTTCTGAAAACCTTTCACAACTAGACTCAAAATTGAATTTTTACCTATATTAAAAACTCACACTTCTTACATCCTTGATAGTAGTATCCAGTAGTCATTTAAATCCTCTAATCCATTTGGTATTCTAAAGAAGTACATTTAGAGGAAGCAAAACATATGTGAAGAGGAGTAAGAACATTTAAAGCTATAGCAAATATCTGCTTCTGAGAGGAAAGAGCGGTAGTAATATTTGTGAGTACCTATGTGTACCATGAATTTTGCTACAGACCATAATTTCTTTGGAAAACACTAGAAAGCAGATGATGTTACTCGTTTTATGAAAAGTAAATGACATAAATTAACCTCAAAAACTGGTTTACTTACCTCATGTCAGTGCTAATAAGGCGTTGGTTTGACTCAAGCACAGATGTGTCTGGCCCTACAGGCAGTATTTTATCCACAACAAATGCCTCAATGGGCACATTCTTCTTATAAAAATTTGTTTTCGCTGATATTTTTATTAGAAAAACAACAGTAACCATTACCTCGAACAAGCAGAACCTGTGGGATGTAACCATAAAGCAACTTTCTGTTCACTGCTGTCCTTTAAAGTTATTCTTTGGTGATAGTGCCCCTGAACTTAGTCTATGACTTTGGTCATTTTCAAGTTACAAAAACTGAGCTTAGAAACTGATAGACCCTGTTTAGCACTATATAATTGTCAAAATTTTTCATTCAAGGTTACAGCTTCTCCTCTATGCCCAGCTCTGCCTAAGCCAGGCTGCTGTTTAGTCACTAAGTCATGTCTGGCTTTTTAAGACCCCATGGATTATAGCCTGCCAGGCTCCTCTGTCCATGGGTTTCCCAAGGAAGAATACTGGAGTGGGCAACCATTTCCTTCTTCAAAACCAAGTTAGCAGGCATTATTAAAGGACTGCGCTTTACCCCTCTTACTTCCCCCCAGTAACCCTGGGTGGGGCAATTAAGGGTCCCTGTAGGACATGGGCACTCTCTTAGCTCACAAGTGCATAGTGCCAACCTGTGAGGAACTGCTTCCAGGGTCCTGGGACACTCTCAGCCACTTCAGCCCTTTGAGATCTCTCGCTGCATTCCCTTGATGGAGCACATGCATCTGCTCTGGGCATCCAGTCATTTAGTTCCTGCTCCACTCCACACCACTTTGTTCCAATGGGCTCTCTCACTAGTGGCCCTCATAGGATCCACAGGAATCATGTAACCCTTGCCCCAAAGAACAAGAACCCACACAGATCCTTCTCCTGTGCTGCCAGAGCAAACAGCCTCTCCTTCACCCAGGCATGAGAGAGACAGACATCAACCCACTGTGCCCCCTGAACCGAATCAACTGCTGAGTAAGCTCTCCAAGTCACTACCCGCACTTGGGATGGGGGAACACTGAGATGGGAGGGGGGAGTCAGAAGAAATTCACATTAACTACTTGGTTCAAAAACTCTTCCAATTTCCAACTTCCTGAATCTTTCTATACCAACAGATGGGATAGGTGTTAGAAGTCACAAGATCCATTTTCTGGCTCTTTCTCTTGCGGGACCTGCACTGTGTCCTCACAACTCATTTCAGAAATGCGCATCTACTGACTTAAAAGCTAAACGCAGAACAAAAGAGTTTCATTTTAACATCTTATTACATAATATATTTAATATTTTTTTCTAAAATTTCCACCAAAAGCAGGAAGAAGAATCTGCAATTCCACCAGTTAGTCACTGCTAACTAGTTTTCATTCTGTAGAGTCTATTTGTCATCTGGAAATTTATTCCAAGTTTTAACTTTTAAAAATCATGGGGGAAAAGCACTCATTTATATAATTTCATTGAGCAATCCAGTTTCCCACATAAGCATGACATTCTTAGGCGAGATTGGGCACATTCAGGGTGATGTGGCCATAGACTAAGCATGACATTTTCAAACACCTAATTTCTACTGAACCAATCAACGTGCGGGGTGGCTTTCTGAAACTTGTCTATCTATGTCACTCTCCAAAGTCAAAACCTCTTTAAATGGCTCCCTATGGCCAAAATTAAACTTCAATCTTTTTAAATGAGGCATAATCTGTATGATCTCCTACATCTGCAACACCTCTAAATGTGACTTTAAACCATGTATTGATCATAGAAAATCATGCTGCAAGAAAAATGTGAATGTCAGAGGAGTTTCTGATCAAGGAAGTGGACCTCCACTCGGACGAATTTGGCCAGCTCCACGATGGCTGCTGAAAGGAGCGAAGGATCTGGCTTCATCAAGTCTACGAGGCTGAAATCACCAAGGACAAAAGCGCAAATATGCTACTCCTTTATAACTCAGTAGAAACCAAGCTTGCAGCCCCAGATCAGCCCCCATGACTGTAAATGCAACTCACTGCACATACACATGTGATTTATTGGCTCCACACTCATTGTCACAACTGCCAAAAAGTTTATGTAATACTTAACCAGGAGATTTCTGCAAAGTAATTTTATTTAAAACTGGATCTGGGGATTAAACTTTTCAAAGTTTCACACATAACCTGCCATCCATTCACAGAGCACACATTTAAGATTTTGTTTGACGGCCATCTTTCGGCAGATGAGTGAGGAATACATTCCACCTAACACACGACCAAGAAAACAACACTCATAGTTCTTGGCCCAAAGCATCTTCATTCTGCTCAGAAGCTTACATCAGTAAAAACTCACGGAATTTAAAAAGTGCCCGAAGAAAGAAAGGTAATCATTTCTCTCCTGAAGTTGACAATGGAGTCCTTCACTCAAAAAGCACACAAGGACAAGGAGTGTGGGCAACCCTGACGTCTCCCTGTGTGACTGCAGGGGATGTGTGTGCACTCTCTGCACAACCGCACTGTGTGCACAGGGGTCTGCACACACATCCACCCCAGCAGTGCCCACTCAGATGGCGATTTCTACTTTCTTCCTTTACTTTTCTATATAGTTGCAATATTTAAGAATGTATTTTTTTTTACAAGAAAAGAAGAATGCTATATTATTATGGTACGAAAAGCGACAGTTACCAAAATATGTGGTACTGGCAGAAGGAGAGACATGCAGACTAATGAAACAGAACTGAGCGTCCAGAAATAAAGCCATATATCTGTGGTCAATTAATTACCAACAAAAACGCCAAGGCAATTCAACAGGGGGAAAGGATAGTTTCATCAACAAATAGAGCTGAGACAACTGGACAGTGATATGCAGAAAGATGGATTTAGACATCTTCCTCACAAAATTAATTTTTATACACAAAAGTTAATTTAAAATGGATCAAAGACCTAAATGAAAGAGCTAAAACTATAAAAAAAAAAACTTTTAGAAGAAAACAGAGGAGTAAAACTCATCACCCTGAATTGGCAAATATTTCTTGGGAGCAGCACCAAAAACACAAATCTATAAAGAAAAGAGAAACTGACTCTGTTAAAACTCAAACCTTGCAACTCAAAACAATGAAAAAAATAATTGACTGGGAGAAAATACTTACAAGTCATGTATCCAATAAAGAACTTGGATCTAGACTATATAAAGAACCCTTACAACTCAGATAACCCAATAAAAAAATGGGCAAAAGATTTGATAAACATCTCACATAAAAGATACAAAAATGGCTTTAAAAGATGTCCAACATTAGTCATTAAGGAAATGGAAATCCAAACCACTGTAAAGTATCACTTCACACCAACTAATAAAATTGTTATAATCCAAAAAGACAATGAAAAGTGCTGGGGATGATTTGGAGAAACTGAAACTCTGATATGATAGTCTAGGTAGAAGTTTAAAAAAAAAAAATTAAGCACAAACTTACCATGACCCAGCAATTCCATTCCTAGGCATCTACCCAAAAGACGTGAAAACATAAAGTCACACAGATGTTCATGGCAGCATTATTCACAGTGACCAAAGGGTAGAAACAATCCAAATGTCCATCAACTTGTAAATGGATTAAAAAAAAAAAGTAGTATATTCATACAATGGAATACTACACAGCAACAAAAAGGAACGAATTATTGGTGTATGCAGCTGACACTTGAATAACATGAGTTTGAACTGCACAGATCCACTTACATGTGGATTTTTTTCTAATAAATATACAATACAGTAAGTACTACACAATGAGGTTGGCTGAACCTAAGGATGCAGAACTGAAGATACAGAGGGCAGACTGTAAAGTTACAGATTCTCAATTGTGCAGAGGGTCAGCAACATAGTTCAAAAGTTAGCTGTACTCAAAAACACAAACGAACTTCAAAAGTATTATGTTAAGTGAAGAAAGTCAGACATACAAAAAAGCATGTATTATATAGTTTCACTTCTAAGAAATGTCCAGAAGGGGAAAACCTATAGAGATGAAAAGTAGGTACAGCAGTCCCCCCTTATCCAAGGGGGAGATGCTCCAAGACTCCCAAGAGAGGCCTGAAACCTCAGATAGTACTAAAACCTACATACACCCATGTTTTTTCCTATATACACATAGCCATGATAAAGTTTAATTTATAAATTAGCCACAATAAGAGATTAACAATAACAATAAAACAACAATCATAATGACATACTGTAATAAAAGTTATGTGAATGTGTCTCTCTCACAGTATCTTATTGTATAGATTTAACCCTTTTTCCATCTTCCCTAAGAACTTAATACACCGTGGCCATAACTTTTGCAACTTTGAGGTATGACAGTGAAACAGCATAAACTTCTTTTTCCTTCTTCACAATTTCACAGACAGATTTGCTTTCACCTTAGATCTTAGCAACCTCAGAAGATAAGTTTTTTTCCTTTCCTTATTAAGTCAAGAACTTTCACCAAATAGTTCCAAGCAGTCTTTTCCAGTATCCTCAACTAACTCATGACAAGGTTACTTATGAGTTCCCATTTTACAGAAGATGAGGGAAAAGAGTGTATATAAAGATTAGGCACAGTGAATTTAGTTAAGAAGCCCTGATGTACAAAAATTGTGACCTTGCTACAAGGGGGGAACAAGCGCCTGGGATAGACTCTTAGGGCACCTGTTTAATCTGTATTTTATAACTTGAGGACAGTTTCCTGTAATACCATAAACCAGCCACACTTTTTGGAAAACTGTTTTTCCATCTCTCACTTGTGAGGCCCAAATAAGATCTTAGAAGGGGTCTGAGAGACCAGAGGCTGTAAAAGGACTTCACAAAAAGCTTTGCTTGTATACCTAAACTAGGAAGAAATTTTGAAGTGCTTAAATACTTTTAAAAATTATTTAAATGCATAAGCTGTCTACTTACCCAAGCTAGGCAAATTGAGAATGGTTTAAAAAGTTAAATCTGATTTTAATAAAACGAAGATGCAATATCACTTTTTAAAAGTTACTTGTAAAGAAGAAAGAACGCTGAAAATCAGCTAAAATGAAGTTCTTGAAAAACATACATTAAATATGCTAATAGACTACTAAGAAGGGGTCAGGGACACATACCAAAGACAGATCACTGGCCAGTTGTCACCATGACACACACTGTAATGGGACTCAGGCACACCCATTTCAGAGGGTTGCCAACCCCAGGCTACATATTTTGACTGTTGCTTCAACATACTGTTCTATAAATAAAAAGAAGCAGCTTTAGTTTAACTATATTCACATTTTAACATAGGAAGTCCCACTTATCTATTTCCAAAACGCTTTGGCCTCTCAGTTTTAGGCATCAATCTACTTTTACCCAGTAGCAACTCAGAACTAGCGCCAACATACCTAGCAGATTATTGACATTTCCAAGTCTAAATTCATGTACACTTAGAGGCAAACGAACAGAATACCATGAAGCTCATTTCTCTGTACTTTCAAAAACAACTTGGTAAATCACTTACTTAATATCAGAACACATTAAATATTTAAGTCAGAAGAAGTTCAAACATAACAATCTTCAGCAAGGCAAGTCAGCTTTCAATATTGGACGATTTAGAAAACGCAAGTTGATAAAATGGAACCCTACCACTTAACAGCAAAACAAATATGAAAACTACAAGTTTAAGCCTCTCTCCGACTAACTACACTTGCCTCTCACTCTCCTATAACTACACTATCTCAAAATCTAAAGAAAAGGAAGCCTCACTCAAAAACACTGTTTGCAACCCAAGCTGGCAGAGAGTAAGAACATAATTACAGGGCTGCCCTTCAAGCCAAGCCAAACTCCAACTTTTTCTAGCTGTGTGTTCCTAAGCAATCATATCTACCTCTCAGATCCTCGGTTTCTTCATCCAAGATAGTGACGATCACCTACGACTCACGGCTTTGGGGGAAGTTTTGTAAATTAAGTTTAATAATACTTGGCCTTCCCTTGTGGCTCACCTGGTAAAGAATCCGCCTGCAATGCAGGAGACCTGGGTTCGATCCCCGGGTTGGGAAGATCCCCTGGAGAAGGGAACGGCTACCCACTCCAGTATCCTGGCCTGGAGAATTCCATGGACTATACAGTCCTTGGGGTCACAAAGAGTCAGACATGACGG